>CM031373.1:60966061-61459930 GCA_018208015.1 Medicago ruthenica
AGTGAAAAGTAGATTTTGTACTCATTACTGAAGGGAAACTGAAAAGACTTGGTTGAAAAAGTTGAAAAATTCAACCACGTGGCGAGAGGAGAACTGAAGGATCTCTAAACCAAGCCGTCGGTTACTTTTTCTAGGAGCCAAAAATCTCCGAAAATAGTGTTGTAATAATAACTACTTTGGGAACTGCTCGAGGTAAATGACGTCATCGTTTAAGAAGATGTAAAGTTTCCGTCGAAGGTTACAGTTTTTTCAACATGTAGGAAGAAGAAAAAATGTCAACTTCTTCTCTTCCTTCGATCACGAATCGAAGCAGACATTTTTTGGGGGCAATTTGTTAGCCCATATTTTTATGAGCTAAGAGTATGCTCTAAATATGCATTAAATGCTGAAGGGAATCTTGCAAAGATTCTGTTTAATCGAAGAACAAAAAGAATCTTGGAATTGTTCACAGATTCGAAAGGATATTTACAAATACAAGGCTAAGGCAAAGAACTTCGTCTAATTCGAACTAGAGCAGATCGAACTAGCGTATGATCGAATCGAAGCAACAAAGTTCTGGACTTAGCATAATTCTGACAAATTTTCACAACACTCAGTTCGACTTCGAAAGATGCAACCGTTCCAAGGAGCAGTTAAGTGCATGCAGGGTGTACGTGGCAGGACATTTGGCAGTAGTATAGTGTTCGACCGTTAGGGCAGTTTACTTTCGAAAGTCTATATATAGTAGTTTTTTAGTCAGAAAACTGGTCGCAATTCATTATACACAAAATCCTTGTAAACTCAAAGTACCCACGCTATCGAGAGAAACGAGTGAAATGGGATCCATGTATGAATCTGTGAACCATCTTTTTTATGTAAAGCACATTTTACAATTCAATGCAATTTACTTTTTCATGAAATGCATCTTTTAAACACTTTAAAGTTTCATGCAAAGTTTAACTTTCTCATTTAAATTCTGTTCATTTCCGTTTCGATCGAAACACAGTATTTATTAAACAGGAACATGTTTTTTCTTGTTATTGGCAATCCAAGTAACTTTTATGATTAATTCTCCCAAAAACTACACAAAATGTTTATGCGTAATGGACATTCATATAATTTAAAGAATTCAAATAAAGCACTATGCTCCTGAGATTCACTAGTTGGTCTCGCAAGCAATTAATTTAGACTAGCGGTTGTTTACCAAATTTGGGGGTAAACAGTGAGTACATGATCCCATAATCACTTGTGCTGTTCACATACTTCAAGATCCTTTTCACTTGTGTTAGATGACTCATCTTAGGATCAGCTTGATACCTTGCACATACTCCAACAGCAAAAGTTATATCAGGCCTGCTTGCAGTTAGGTACAATAAACTCCCTATCATGCTTCTGTACTGGCTTTGATCAACTGACACTCCATGTTCATCTTTAGTTAACTTCAGATGAGTAGCAGCAGGTGTCCTCTTATGACTAGCAGTTTCCATTCCAAATTTCTTCACAATATTCTTGGCATATTTACTCTGAGAAATGAAAATTGTGTCTTCCATTTGCTTGACTTGCAATCCAAGAAAGTATGTCAGTTCACCAACTAAGCTCATTTCAAATTCAGATTGCATCTGCTGAACAAACAATTGAACCATCTTCTGAGACATCCCACCAAATACTATGTCATCAACATAGATCTGAGCAATCATCAGACTTCCATTCTCATCTTTCACAAATAAAGTTTTATTAGAACCACCTTTTCTGTATCCTTGTGTCACAAGAAACTGAGTAATCCTTTCATACCATGCTCTAGGTGCTTGCTTCAATCCATACAAGGCCTTCTTTAACTTGTAGACATGATCTGGAAATTTTGGATCCACAAAACCCTTAGGCTGTTCAATATAGACTTCTTCTTGTAGATAACCATTCAGAAATGCACTCTTCAAATCCATCTGGAACAGTTTCAACTTCAAAATGCAGGATACTCCCAACAGTAATCTTATGGACTCTAGTCTGGCCACAGGTGCAAAGGTCTCATCAAAATCAAGTCCCTCTACTTGAGTATAACCTTGAGCTACCAACCTTGCCTTATTTCTGACCACAGTACCATTTTCATCTGTTTTATTCTTGTAAATCCATTTAGTGCCAATCACATTTAAACCTTCTGGTCTTGGAACTAGATCCCACACTTCACTCCTTTTGAATTGATTCAACTCATCTTGCATGGCTTCAATCTAAAATTCATCAGTTAGGGCTTCTTTCACATTTTTAGGTTCAAACTTTGACACAAAACATGAATCAGTAGCAGCAGCATCTAAACTTCTGGTTCTGACCCCTTGATCTAAGCTTCCAATGATTAAGTCTCTAGGATGATCTTTCTGAACTCTAATTGATGGACCTTTACCAGTAGGAACATGATCTGGTTGTATTTCTGCTTCTTCAGACTCTAGTTGATTTTCTGCTTCTGAAGTTTGTTCTTCTGATGCTTCAGACTCTGGAACAACGTCAGACTCATCTCTATCTTTCTCAGCAGACAAATCATCACTAACAACATTAATGGACTCCATCACAACTTTGGTTCTGGAATTAAATACACTGTAGGCTCTGCTGTTCACTGAATATCCCAGAAATATACCTTCATCAGACTTAGGATCCAGCTTTCTCCTATTTTCTCTATCAGCCAAAATGTAACATCTGCTCCCAAAAACATGAAAATACTTGACTGTAGGCTTCCTTCCTTTCCATAGTTCATATAAGGTGGATGTTGTTCCCTTTTTCAAAGTAACTCTATTGTGTATGTAGCAGGCAGTGTTCATTGCTTCAGCCCAGAACATATATGGTAGCTTCTTTGCATGTAACATAACTCTTGCACATTCTGCTAATGTCCTATTCTTCCTCTCAACTACACCATTTTGCTGAGGTGTGATAGGTGCAGAAAACTCATGTTTTATACCTTCAGAAGCACAGAATTCAGAAAAACTCTTGTTTTCAAATTCCTTGCCATGATCACTTCTGATTCTGACAATACCACAATCCTTTTCTCTTTGTAACTGAATGCATAACTCTTTAAACACTTCAAAAGTATTAGACTTCTCTCTAAGAAAGTTAACCCATGTGAATCTTGAGTAGTCATCAACCATAACAAAAACATATCTCTTCCCTCCTATACTCTCAACTTGCATAGGCCCCATTAAATCCATATGTAAAAGTTCTAGCACTTTAGTAGTTACCTGGTGTACTAATCTGGGATGAGACTTTCTTGTTTGTTTTCCAATTTGACAATCACCACAAACACTGTCCTCATTGATCTTCAGATTAGGTATACCTCTGATAGCTTCAGTACTT
This sequence comes from Medicago ruthenica, assembly GCA_018208015.1. Lineage (NCBI taxonomy): Eukaryota > Viridiplantae > Streptophyta > Magnoliopsida > Fabales > Fabaceae > Medicago > Medicago ruthenica. The sequence goes on from CM031373.1 coordinate 60,969,374, forward strand.
AGGATTTTCTTCATGCCTTTCAGATGCAAATGACCCAATTTTTGGTGCCAGAGTCTGACTTCTTCTTCTGAACTCATGAGACAAGAAGTCAAGCTTCTTTCTTCTTCAGATACCCATAGATAACAATTATCTTTAGACCTGCATCCTCTCATCAGAACCTTACTTGCTTGATCAGTTACCACACATTCTTCTTTGTTGAAATTCACCTTTAAGTCTTGATCACAAAGTTGGCTAATACTGATCAGATTAGATGTTAATCCTTTCACCAATAGCACATCATTCAGTCTAGGCAAACCTTCACTGATTAAATCACCAATACCCAGAATCTCACCTTTTGCTCCATCACCAAATGTCACATAGCTTCTGGAATAAGGCTTTATATTACTCAGCAGCTTCTTAACACCAGTCATGTGTCTTGAACACCCACTATCAAAATACCAGTCTTCTTTAGAGGTGGCTCTCAATGATGTATGAGCTATGAGGCCAACATTCTGAACTTTAGGCTTCCACACCTTCTGAACATAATTTCTGGTAGCAATTGGTTCCACTCTTCTATACTGAAAATGTTCAGGATAGCCATATAGTTTGAAGCAGAATGGTTTGATATGCCCTTTCTTTCCACAATGATGACAGATCCATGGCTGATTTCTTCTTTTGTTTCTGTAAAATTTCTAGGGTTGCTTCTGAGGTAGCATCTGAACTTGCATCTGGGCTTGCTTCTGAGGTCTCATCTTAGATGTCCCAATCATAGGATTATAAGTTTTAGTGGCAGGAACAAACTTTTTAACTGGATTCATCTGTTTGGGGTTCTGAGTCTGATCAACAAAGCCTAAACCAGTTTTACCTTGTTTCTGAGCATCCAAAATTTCATCCAACACATCAGTAGCAGTATTCATCATCCTCACCTGCTTTTTCATGTTCTCAAGTTGGGAATTTAGTTGGTTAACTTCTTCTTTCAGTTCTGAATTCTGCATTAAAAGTTCACCTTTCTCAGCCTCCAGTTGACATATTGTCTTCTTCTGATCCAGAACTTGTTTGCAAACTTCAGCACTTCTGGTGTATAGCTTCCTGTAGTCGTCAGCTAGTTCATCATATGAGGTTTTAGCAGCTTCAGACACAGATGAAGCTTCAGACTCTGAGTCAGACTCAGAAAAAGTCTCAGACTCTAAAACTGCTTCAGTCTTAGAATTAACTACTGACTTATGAGATAATAACTTAACCATCAGACTTGTATCAAACTTAGCTGATTCACTTGCAGCATCTTCTTCAGAATCATCATCAGACCATGAAACAACTAGGCTCTTCTTCTGCTTCTTAAGAAAAGTAGGACATTCAGACTTGATATGTCCATAACCCTCACACTCAAAGCACTGCACTCCTTTAGCTTGATTACTTTTCTCCTCAGACTTGGTCTTTTTCACATCAGTTTGTTGCTTCTTGTTGCTGAATCTGAAATTCTGACCTTTAGTTTTGGATTTACTGTCAACCTTCTTCAGAATTTTGTTGAATTGTTTTCCCAGCAACACTAGAGCTTCTGTACTGACAGAGTTTTGGATTTACTGTCAACCTTCTTCAGAATTGTTTTCCTCATCAGACTCTTGTTGATCATCAGCTTCAAAATTGACAGTAAATGCTACTCCTTTCCCTTTCTTCTCAGGCTGTTTACAAAAAGCAGTCTCAAAGTTCAGTAATGACCCAATCAGCTCCTCAACCTTCATAGAAGTGATGTCATGAGCTTCTTCTATAGCTGTAACCTTCATGTCAAACCTTCTGGGAAGAGACCTGAGAATTTTTCTCACTATCTTCTCATCTGACATCTTCTCCCCAAGAGACTCAAAGGAATTTGCCATGTCCAGCACATTCATGTAGAAATCCTGTATGCTTTCATCCTCCTTCATCTTTATATTCTCAAACTTAGTGGTAAGCAACTGGAGTCTGGACATCTTGACCTTAGAGGTTCCTTCATGAGTGGTTTTCAGAATTTCCCAAGCATCCTTTGCAACAGTACACTGCTTGATGAGTCTGAACATGTTCATGTCCACACCATTGAATATTGCATTCAAAGCTTTAGAATTCCCAAGAGATAGATCGTCTTCAGCTTTTGTCCACTCTTCTTCTGGTTTTAGAATCTCAATTTTGTTCCCATCTTTGTCTAAAACCACAGGATGATCCCAACCTTTGAGCACAGCCTTCCAAGTTCTGTTGTCAATTGATTTTAGAAAAGCACACATCCTGGACTTCCAGTACTCATAGTTCGTGCCATCCAACAATGGTGGTCTGTTGACATAACCTCCCTCTCTGTCCATGCTTGCCAGAAAACACTTCCTTGGAGCTCACCCAATCACAGGCAGGGTGCCTGCTCTGATGCCAATTGAAATTCTGGCTTGGTACTGATCAGGACAATAAAACAGGGCACGGTTTGCAAAAACAGAGTATAATTAAAATCAATCAGAAGCAGCAAATAAAATGTACAGAAAAGTAAAAAAACACGAGTATTTGTTAACCCAGTTCGGTGCAAATGCCACCTACGTCTGGAGGATACCAATCCAGGAAGGAAATCCACTATAGGAATTAATCCTTAAGACTCAGACACTGACCCTCAGTTCCCAGCCTAAGCAATCAACCTCCTCCTAGTTCAGATTTCTACCCAACACGTTGAGTATTAGACACCACTAACTTCCTAACCAAGCAACTAACCCAGTTACTTAAACTCAGCTTCTGAACTTAACAAAACTACCCAGTTTTATGAAGAACACTTCAAAAACACAAAGACTTCATTCGTACCTAAAGGCTTAGAATGAATTACAACTCAATTAAACCTAAACCAACTCAGTTTGAGTGGTGTACAAATAAAGCTCTAAAAACAAAGACTCAATTCTCTGAATTCTAAACTCTAAATTTCGTAAGTCTTGAACAATGGCAGAACATCTCCTTTTTATAACCCAATCTTCTGAATTGATATGTTTCTGAATTATGCAAGGCTCAATTAGGAAACATATAATTCAGCATTGTATCTTTATAAAGATTCTTCAGTAAAATATGAACTTCATAAACACGAGCCAAATCTTCATTAGATCTTCACTAATTCAATCAACATTCTAGAACAATTCATCCATGATTAAACCTTGACAAATCTCGCAAAGATTCGCGCAGAAAGAACTCAAAAATACTCAGCTTCTGAAGAAGTCAACGAAAGTCAACTGTTGAATAGTGCGTCTGATGCACTGTTCCTGCGTCTGAAGCATTTCAGCTTCTAAAGTACTGTAGCGCGTCTGAAGCACTGTTCCAGCTTCTGAAGGGCAAAAGTGCTTCTGAACAGCTTCAAAAACGTTTTCTTGCAACTGAAGACTTGTAATACACATGGAGATGCTTCCCTTGAACACATTGCATTTGCCAAAACATGCAGCCAACATCAAAATACTCAACATAAACAATAGCCTCTGTCACGTGATTTAATAGGTTTGATATCATACTAATAAAAAACAATTATAAAACTTATGTATGAGGTTTGTTTTGATTTTGAAATATAAATTTGAATGCCGATCTTATCCAAGTACTTTTCAATAATAATAATAATGATGAAAATGTGGTGGTGGCAGTGGTGATCAACAGTCTACCGCCGGCGTTGACCCCGGCGGAGCTCCGGTGACCTCACGGCGGCAGACATTCATTTTTCGGCGACCAGTGGTGGAGTTCCAGTGGTCGGCGGCGGAACTTCGGCGAGTGGTTGTCGTTGTTGGCGGCGCGTTCGGTGGCCCGACGATTGTGTAGTGGTGGTCCGGTGGCGGTGCAGTGGTGGCTGACTTTTTAAAAAAAATAAAAAATTAAACAAAAATTTATTATTTTCTAGTTGGGCTAATATTTGGCCTTCAATAAGGCCCACCAATAAAACAAAAAAAAAATGGGGCTTGGGCCTAATATACATAAATTTAAGAGGGGGCCTAAAATATTGAGGCTTTTAAGGGGCCTAATATTGGGGCTTTTCAATTTAGGGCTTTATTGATGGCTCTTCTGATGCGCAAACCCCCCGTTTTTTTTACAATAATGACCCAAATCTTATTGATGATGGTTTCGATCCATAGTATTGGAAGGTCTAAGAATGGTCTCTAGACCGTCCAACCAATGAAGAAACTGGTTGACCCAGATCTTGTTTAATTAGTATCACTCTTGTCCTTTTTTTTGGTACAATCACTTTTGTCCTTATTACTATGTTACTTGTTGGAACATTGGTGTGAAGTTGGAACGAAATTGAAAGATTAAACACCAAGTAATAAGACTTTGAGTTAGTGTGATGTGAAGTGAAAAAAAATAGAGTGAGGGTCCAACATAAAAGAGAACACACACATTAGTAGTGTTTAAATTGCGGTATTTAATTTCATATAATTATAATGATAAAAATAATAGTAATTATTATTTTTATTCTTGGATATCACTTTCCATAAATTTAGCTTATGTTCGTTGTGATAAGAATAAGAATTCAACTGAATTTTCTATCTTTCCTTCATTCATTCCCAATGAGTTTGTTTCCTTCCAGTTTTGTGGGTTTGTTTCTTTTTGATCTTATCCACAAGATTTGTTGAACTGATTAGTGGTTAAGTTTCCTTCTGATCTTATCCACTAGCGTAACTGGTGCCGCAATTTTAGCTAAACCAGTTACAAAACCTTTATAGAAAAAGAGAACTCCACTCAGTTCAAAAATCACACCAAAGAGTTCTATTGAGTTGTCGAGAACTCTTTCTCCCTTCTCCCTCCAGCTTGTGTTAACGAGCTATTCTTCTCCTCATCTCTTTTTTCTGTCCCTTCGAAATTAAGAGTGTTCTTAAGACCTTAGTCCTTATTTGGTATAGTGTCCATTCGGAATTAAGAATGGTCTTAAGAGTGTAGCCCCTTTGATAATTTATGTCCCTTAGGAATAAAGAGTACTTTTAAGATCATAGTCCCCTTTTGGAATAATAATGTCCCGTCAGAATTAAGAAATGATCTTAACAGTATACACACACACATAGATATATTTCTACTTTTGGAGAAGTTAAAATGTCAAAATCGTGGTATCGCCATATTTGAGTGGTCTTAGCACCATAATAGAGTAGTCACAATACCATATTAGAGTGGTTTCCGTATTAAAGAGTGGTCTTAGTACCATATTGGAGGTGTAAATCTCGAACGGTTTTCTACAGTGCAGTAGCTAACTGCACAATTGTAGCTGAACTTGTTTTATCCTAGAGGTGGCATGGTTGATTGTCTGTCTTGCACAATTTTAGACAGTGCCACGAAACGTCTTAAAGAGAGCGATCAGGTCGTGACTCAACCTAGTAACTACTTTGGTAGATATTCTCTTTCAAAACAAAATTTGGTAATCCAAATACAACAGTTTGGAAATCCAAAACCAACAATTTTAAGATGTTTCATTCTGCCATGTTTACCGAAGAAATTACTAACTCAAATTTTATTGTTCCTAAATATAAGAAGGATAAAAAGGCTATAAAAATACATCTCTATATTGAATACGATGAAGTGTTTGTTGTTATAACAACAACACTAAGAAATTCACATATGCAACTTTGAATCTGTTTGAAATTTATTTTCAAAAATTCAGAACCGCGCTGTGTATAAGTAACTCTAACGACCAACAAAATAGGAACCCTAAAATGGTCCTAAATGAAAATCAGCAGTCACCATCAAGAAATGGCATTGATTCACAATTTATTTTTAATACAATTGTGAAAAATCAGGTCATATGTCCCGCAAGTATATGAACAAGTAAATTGTTGTTCCGCTGCTGATGACACTTGTCATACTCTTGTTTTTTATTCATTTTTATGCCTTGTTGAGCAAGATAGATAGTCTTTTTTCATGAATTACATGCTAGAATGAGCTGAAAGTTATCTGAAGTGTTAAGAGGTCATATGGCTATGAAATGGGCAAGTTTTGCACAATTTGGAGAAGATTTTGAGCTTGAGCTACTAGAAATTTTGTGCCACGATGTACCTGTATCATGGCACGTCTGGAGGAGCATCAAAATTAGGGTTTGTAACTTTTGTGATCATTGTGGCACGTTGGACCTGTATCGTGCCACAATGGGAGTTTGTTTTTCTTGCCACGTGGATTAATGAAGCCATCGTGCCATGATGGACCCGTAACGTGGCACGATGGTGTTGTTAAATAAATTTTCTCTATAAAAGCCAGATGCAAATTCAGAATAGAGGTTTGATATTGAGGAGACTTCAGAGAATATGAGGCACCAGAGACCTATAAACACGTCGTGGATCTCACACCAACTCATAGTTGGTTATGATTTATATATGTTTCATTATTCCTTTGTTATTGATTGTCTTAGTTATGAGTAGCTAAGCCCTTTGTTGATTAATCCATGAGATGAATTTATTTTAAGTTGTAATCATGTAATTTGTTATGAACTCTCTTTGACATCAATGGAATCCTAGTATTATCCAGTTTTATTTGTGTTTAATGTTTTTTATTAGCGGATAAGTTTCCGTTTGATCTTATGCACTAGAGTAACTGCTGCCACTATTTTAGCTAAACTAGTTACAAAACCTCTATATAAATAGATGACTCTACGCAGTTCAAAAATCACACCAAAGAGTTCTATTGAGTTGTCGAGAACTCTTTCTTTCTTCTCCCTCTAGCTTGTGTTAACAAACTATTCTTCTCCTCATCTCCTTTTTCTGTCCCTTCGGAATTAAGAGTGTTCTTAAGATCTTACTCCTTATTCAGTATAATGTCCCTTCGGAATTAAGAGTGGTCTTAAGAGCATAGCCCCTTCGATAATTTATGTCCCTTAGGAAATAAAGAGTACTTTTAAGATCATAGTCCCCTTTTGGAATAATAATGTCCCGTTAGAATTAAGAAATGATCTTAACTATATATATATATATATATATATATATATATATATAAATATTCTTTCGATATTTTTCTACTCTTGGAGAAGTTAAAAAGTCAAAATGTTGGTATCATCATATTTGAGTAGTCGTAGTGCCATATTGATATTTTGGAGAACTTAAAGGTTTGAATGGTGATAACACCATATTTGAGTGGTCTTAGCACCATAATAGAATGGTTGCGGTACTGTATTAGAGTGGTTGCAGTATTAAAAAGTGGTCTTAGTACCATATTGGAGGTGTAAATATCAAACGGTTTTCTACAGTGCTGTAGTTAAACGCACAATTGTAGTTGAACTTGTTTTATCCTTAAGACGGCTTGGTTGATATTCTGCCTTGCACAATTTCGGGCAGTGCCACGAAACGTCTTAAAAGAGCGACCTGGTCGTGACTCAATCTAGTAAGAACTTCGATATATATTTTCTTTCAAAACAGAATTTAGAAATCCAAAGTGAAAATTACTTGTGGATATATATATATATATATATATATATATATATATATATATATATATATATAGGAATGCATGCTAATGCACGCCCACTCAAAAATTAGAAGGTGTGCATTAGCAGGATACACCTTTTTTGTTTGGAAAAAAAACCACATTCTTCTTTCTTCAAATGTAATTATTTTATGTCCTTTAAAGTCATTTTGCAACTCATCCCAACTTTTTTTCTTTGTCTCTCCTCATTGCAACTAATCATTAGCAAAACTAAGTTCAATTTTTTTTTCTTAAAGCAGTTTTTTATGTCTTAATCGTTTTTATGTTTGTACACCAAAAAAAAATCGTTTTTATGTTTTTTTTTTCACAAAGAAAGCCATGATTAAACAATTATTACCAATAGTAACAAAAAAAACACTTATCACTATTTTGAGAGACACTATATTTGCCGGTGAATCATACAAAAATATTAACATATTCTTTTTTGTTTTTTGAACAGAAAAAGTATTTTACGTGTTGATGTTAAAATCGCTTTCCTTTGCCAACCAAGTGTTTTTTTTTGGAAAGCCTTTGGCAGTAAATTCATTTGTTGTTACAATAAAAAAATTTTGTAACACTTATACTAAATTTATCTAGAATATTTAGCATGCGTATTAAATCTGATACTGGATACATTAAAATTTCAATAATAATAATAATACAACACAACTGAATGAATACAAATTTGCTCGTTTATACAACTAACCAAGTACCACTAGTTATACTTATACAATGTCTGATAAACTCCTGAGCTGGTACATGACGAGCAACTGCACTCCATTCAGCGTCTCCCTGATGAATTGCATCACGAACCTCATGCTTACCTGCGTACCTGCACTAGAAGGATTGGGATGAGACATAATGTCTCAGTGAGCTCTGCCCAACCTACTGTTGGCGGCCTCGGGGAAACCTAGGGTCGCCATGCACTAACTGTTGGCAATCTCGGGGAAACCTATAATCGCCGTCAATTTCTACATATCTTAGCGATCAAGGGAAGACTAGGATCGCTATATGAATCTTTCATATTCTTATCATATTCATAATCTCATACTCATTATCTAGTGATCGAGGGGAAAACTATGATCACTTTCTGATAACTGATATCTGATGACTACTCTGTCATATTCTCATTGTATTATATAAATTTTTCTGTTATCATTTAGTTAGAAAGTTAGCGTGTAACACACAATAATTATCTTGGTTCATTTTACGGAGTGCATCCGAGTGGAGTAACCCCGGAGTACATTTCCCTACTACCGGTGAAAATTCCTATCTAAGGCTAGGCACCGGACTCCTCTTATCGTCGTGCGGTCATCCTTGCGGAATAAGTCGTCCCACTAGCGTGAACCTCCTGTGTCCCACTAGCGTGAACAACAGAAGACACAACTTATCTTATTATTAATCTTAACTTACGCGTGAACCTTCCGTGTCCCACTAGCGTGAACCATGAAAATCACGACTTAACATTTTAATTGATCTCTTCTGTGTGGCTATCCTCGCGGATGGTAACTTCACCGTTCCAGCTCGCCGGAACCCCCTGTGTTCTAACTAGCGAGAAAACAGGAGACACATCTTATCTTTTAAATTAATTATCTTAGCTTGAACGTGACCCTCAATGCTCCAACTAGCGGGAACAACAAGAGACACGACAAACATCTTCATATTAATAATGATAAGAATACAATATCTTGAGACGTAGTAATCCCGTCTCTTATTCTAAATATATTTCTTGTACCTTCGTACTCTTCATTGAATACATTCTAATCTTACTAACCTATCAAAGGTTCTAATCTGCCTTAATTATTCCAGGTATTTTTTTCTATGATTCCTTCATTCACTTACTTATCGGGATTCCCTGGCTACTCTAGGGTCTGACATGTAGATTATTTATACACCTCGATTAAACCTGACTGGTTAAAACTGTTCTATAGCCATGGTTTCCAACTCTGTAAGTCGATAACATTTAACAATCTCTTCCTTAACTGAAAGACTTGATGTACATTACATAATTCTTACATATTAGAGCGTGCGGTTGTTTGAACCAATACCCGGCTCACTTGACTATGTCCCATGTTCACACACTTCGTGCGAATCCAACTTAAGGTTACTAAACCTCAGATACTTTTACTAAATAATCTTATCCTAACGACATTGGGTCGTTCTCATCTTCCTCAACATTTCCACTCTTTAAGAGGTCTAATGCATTCCACAACTAATTCCAATGAATTCTTATCCTTATCTTTCGTCTCGTATGACAGCGTCTTGCATGTATAATTATATCATACTTCGTATAGAATCATCACTACACTGAAAACATTTGGTATCGGTACTCTCAAACGGTAGTAAGGACTACTACAGCTACTTCCACTTTCAATACAAGTAGGAGGCATTACCTCTAGCACCTGCTCTTTTCTTTCCGACATCTTGGTGTGCTACTTATCACAACCATAATCATTACTTCCACTATGAAATTTTCAAGAGTTCGCGGAATTCTTACAGATTATTCGTGCTCCGCTTCAATTAGTCTACGACGTCACTTATCTTAATAACTTAGAAATCATTCTTCATTACTAGGAGTTTGATGATCTTCTATCATTCGTGTTACAACTTATTCTCGAATTCTAGCCGTAGTGTAAATATTTTTTCTTTTATACCGGTGAATCCAAAGCTTATAGGAGTTTAGTCCAAGTGATGAGTGGTATACGCCGTCTCACATATCATCATATAGTACAATTCACAACACATAATTTACATACATGATCAAGTACGTGTACACTACTAACGGGTACACGGTACGTCACATCATCCTTGTCCAACTAACGGGACATCACTCTTAATCAAAATATATTTGAGACAATACCACATCGGTTGGAGTTCTTCTTATGCTTAACTCATGTTTATTCCCTGAGTATACATTATCCCATCATAAATTACAGTTACATTCTATCGGTATTATAGACTTATTTCTCATTACTGAACATCGAGTTCAAGATTCTTGAATGTTCTCAACTAAAACGTGTTCGATATCGACAAGTCTGTTCTGATTAATACCTTCTCACTTGAACATTAATGTCCACTTACAACGGTTACTGATACATGTTACTTAATTGAAAAACATGATACACAACCGTCTGAGTAGTATGAGTACTGACAGACGAGTACACAATACTAAACATAATCCGGTACATGAGACATGTTTACATAACATGGGTACAATGTGAAATAAACTTATATACCATTACGTTGTCATTCCTGATCGATGTTTCAAGTCCAATATATATTATCTCGCGAGTGCAACATTTACCGTTGTTGCCTCAAGCATATTTCTATTTGGCTAGACTTACTCTTCAAGCCTACTTGAAGTTACTGAGCTAAATAACTAGATTACCGTACTAGCGGTGACTTCAATCGCTTTAAACTTAACGTGGTAGGAACACATCCCTCTTTTTTCTTACCACATACTCTTAAACTACTTCAATTTCCATTATTCATGAGTTTCAAGGTTTTAGATATCCCTTAGCTTAACTTTGTAAGATTTCCCGTTAGAATTTATGATATGTTCGAGTCGTAACTGCTTACTGCTATTCTGTGTTTTAAGAATTGGGCACTTAATACCTTTCTTGCGATTTCATCCGGCAAGGACTTCACAAGCCTTCTTGTTCCCCAATTCTTCAGCCTAGAATTGTTGTTAACTTATTCTTGGGTTACTTCTCCGCTGCGCAACTCTGATTTAACAACTCGCTTTGGAATAGAAGTAATCCACCACCATTACCTTATTAAATCTCTTAACCAATCTCGTTCTTTAATAATTTTGTAGTTACTCTAATAGAACATTTTTACGTTCGTTACTTTCCTTGTGGCTTAGGCCATGTGCTTTATGTTTCCCTTCGGACGTAAGCAATATAGTTGTCCTCGCGAACTGATCTCTTGAATACTCTTACAGATTCACGTCTTTCGTATATTAAACCCACTGATGGCTCGAGTCTCGTTTCCATTAATTCGATTCTTATCCGTAAGGATTTCATACTTATAATCTTTTCTGAGACAACTTCAGTCTCAATAACTCTTTCATATCCATTAGGTTACTCTTCGGGTTTCTTTTCGAGATAATTCTTCTAGAATAGATTCAAACTCCTACCGGCTCTCTTGTAACCCAATCATAGGTTACATCTCTACGAGTACCCGGCTAACTGATCTTAAACTTCAACACTTTATCATTACCTATTGGATTCCTCCAGTAACTCGTTACTGCATTCACAACTCAAAATCCAGTCTTATTAACTGAATGATTCTCCATTTATACTAAGCAATTTCATAGGCCTTTTCAACTATTGTCTTCTTCATATGGTGTTGGACTATCCAAAGTCTATACATTTTACCACCTTCGAAGCATACCGACATAAGGTGCTCACTTTTGGTTTCTAGAATAATTGCGTAAGGAAACCCATCAACTGAAACATAAAACCTCTTAACTTTAACCACGATCTTAACTTGGGTGCTAGCGACGATCTCCCTGATAATAAAGCCTCAAAAACTGATCTACTATAATCTTGTGTTATCTTAAACTTGCCATCTTCATCCAATCAAGGAATTTCGACTTTGTTCATCCATCAGTTCACTAAATCCAACAATACATGATTCAATCTCTATTTCCCGATTCTACTGAATATTTACATCTCATTTCATGCCCTTTCTAGGGGTCTCCTTCACTTGTCGCTAAGCTTGCGTTTCTCCCTTTCTAGGCCTTATCACTACTACTTACTCATCCATCTTGGTTCTTAGGTTGCATACCATCTCCTCTTCTTAATCCACAATTCTGGCACTTAAGGTTCGGGAGATGCGGCTGATCTGATGGGGTTAAACTTGCTTGTGCTTCACCTTCAAGACCACATTTGAGAGGTAAACTTAATTTGTCCAAATAAGTTGCCTAGTCCATAATTGATTCTCTTAACTGTTTAGATATTAAAATCTCATCCGGTTCGAGTGTGCAAGTCCTTTGATTCTTACACACTCTATCCTTGCTGGGAGTCTAGAGCTTCCAATAAACGGCTGATAATTCCTCCTTCCGAGTTTCTGAGTCTGGTACTGCAATTCTTTAACTCTGTACCCGAAATTATTACTTTGTCTACACCTCACTTTAACTTCTCTTACTACGGTTCCCGTTAAGGTTCCAAATTATTCTTTAGAGTATTCCATGATTCCTTAATTCTTATGTTTTCCACAGACGTGGCATCGCTCAACGACGCGACCAACAGGGTTAAGGTACTTCACCTCACTCTTAAATATCTCTTATGTTCCTGAAACTTTGCCATTAACAGGCTTAGTTACTTTACGGTTTGATGGCCACCATTTGGCATTGATTACTTCTTCGCCAATTCCTGTCTTAAAAATCTGGTGCCTTAATCTTCACTCCTCATACACTTTATTCCTCCACGATCACATTCAACACTCAGACATTTTTCCTAACTGTCATATACTAGATTGAGTTGATCAGGCTCAACTAGATGTGACATTTAGAACAATATCCGGAACCCAATGGTCCCACTACTTTTATTGAATTTTTAATGACCCTAGGCACGATCCGAATCGACTTGCTCAGATACCAATTGTAACACCCATACTAAATTTATCTAGAATATTTAGCATGCGTATTAAATATGATACTGGATACATTAAAATTTTAATAATACAACACAACTGAATGAATACAAATTTGCTCGTTTATAAAACTAATCAAGTGCCACTAGTTATACTTATACAATGTCTGATAAACTCCTGAGCTGGTACATGACGAGCAACTGCACTCCATTTAGCGTCTCCCTGATGAAATGCATCACGAACCTCTTCCTTACCTGCGTACCTGCACTAGAAGGATTGGGATGAGACATAATGTCTCAGTGAGCTCTGCCCAACCTACTGTTGGCGGCCTCGGGGAAACTTAGGGTCGCCATGCACTAACTGTTGGCAATCTCGGGGAAACCTATGATCGCCGTCAATTTCTACATATCTCAGCGATCAAGGGAAGACTAGGATCGCTATATGAATCTTTCATATTCTTATCATATTCATAATCTCATACTCATTATCTAGTGATCGAGGGGAAAACTATGATCACTTTCTGATAATTGATATCTGATGACTACTCTGTCATATTCTCATTGTATTATATATATCTTTCTGTTATCATTAAGTTAGAAAGTTAGCGTGTAACACACAGTAATTATCTTGGTTCATTTTACGGAGGGCATCCGAGTGGAGTAACCCCGGAGTACATCTCCCTACTACCGGTGAAAATTCCTATCTAAGGCTAGTCACCGGACTCCTCTTATCGTCGTGCGGTCATCCTTGCGGAATAACTCGTCCCACTAGCGTGAACCTCCTGTGTCCCACTAGCGTGAACAACAGAAGACACAACTTATCTTATTTTTAATCTTAACTTACGCGTGAACCTTCCGTGTCCCACTAGCGTGAACAACGAAAGACGCGACTTAACATACTTTCCATTATTAGTCTTAACTTATGCATGAACCTTTCGTGTCCCACTAGCCTGAACAACGAAAGTCACGACTTAACATTTTAATTGATCTCTTATGTGTGGCTGTAACACCCATAGAGAGATTGCCTAGGATCTCTTACGAGTATTAAAATTTCGTACCGGATACATTAAATACAATACAGAAAAATTGCTTAAAGAATATACAATACATAAGTTTGTGATACAACTTAATATCCGATACAACATTCTCCATAATATACATCATCATACATCATTCATATACAAAAGTCCATATAATAAAACATAAGCAGCACGATCAATCCGTAGCTTTCTCTTTACCTTTACGTCGTGCTACCTGCGAAGAACCTGCACCAGAAGGAAAGGGATGAGACATAACGTCTCAGTGAGCTCCTACCCTACCAACTGTTGGCAACCACGGGGGTAACCTAGGGTCGTCGTGCCTACTTTGGCAATCTTGGGGATACCTACGATCGCCGTCATTCTCTACATATTTCGCGATCAAGGGAAAACCTAGGATCGCTTCATTGTCTTATCTCATGCATGTCATGTTCCATTCTTAATCTTAGACTTATACGGAGTGATCTTTGGGACATCCTATGATCACATCTCGTTCACTAGGAACTAATTATCATATCTCGTATTACATATAAAATATACATATTCATTTTCGTATCATTAAGTTAGGAGTTAGCGTTGAACAAACATAACATTATCTTGGTTCGTTTTACGGAGTGCATCCGGGTGGAGTAACCCCGAAGTACGTCTCCCATCATACCGGTGAAATTCCTATCATATCAGGCTAACACCGGACTCCTCTTATCTTTGTGTAGGCAACCCTCTCGGTGAAGCCCCATCCGGCATAATCCGGAGCCTGCTGGACACATCTTAACTTTACATGTGGACAACCCTCTCGGAGAAGTCCCATCCGGCGAATCCCGGAGCCTGATGGACATGCTTAAATCTTTTATCTTTCGTGTGGATAGCCCTTTCGGAGAAATCCCATCTGGCGAATCCCGGAGTCTGATGAACACGTGATCATAATCGTATAACATGTTCGTATCATATTTTATTCCTTAAGTGATCATTCATAAGTGCTCAACCTATAAAGGTTCTAAGCTTCATCATTATATCATTCTTAGATTGAATCAAGTTCATAACATTGCTTCATAAGGGTTAAACCCTAATCTAGTTCCTTAACATCACTATAACTACTTATGGATTAAGCTAATCCTCTCTTATCATGGTACCTTTCCTCATCTATAATTCATCCATACATTCCCTAAAAGTTGGGTCTTTCTATGCTTATTAGCAACACTTAGTCACTACGTATCGTTATTGAGTCCGAGGTAGCATTGGAAAGCCGAAATGGTGCGAGAAGTGATGAAAAAACAACATGTTCTGCCCACTGTCCCATCGTGTCACGATTTGGAAATTGTGACACGATTTTCTACCCAGAAAATGTGTTTGTTCCTGCCTGTGAAATCGTGACACGATTGGAAAATCGTGACACGATTTTACCTGCAGTTAGACAGCATTTGGCAAGTTTTAAACGTGATTTTTCACCATTTCAGCTTATCCAACATACCCAGACATCATAACAGCTTAATGAGTCAATTTCTAAAGCATATAGCTAGTTTACATCATGAATAATCAAGAATTAACATGGAAAGGTAATTAGGCACTAAAACCTTAAACTAGGTCATGAAACTATAAACTTTCAGACTTACTCAGACGGGTTCTAAAAACCCTGTGGAGCTCACCTTAGTTCTCAATTGGTGCTGGTTAAGCTTGAATTCCAAAACCCTATGTCTCTCCAAGTCTAACTCTTCCCTTAGTTCTTCCTTGTTCTACTTTCCTTTCTCTTGTTCTAGCTTCCAACCCAAGCTTGCCTTGCAAGATTTCTCACTAGAGTTTTAATTGAAGTTTGGATGAATGTTGGTGAGTGAGATGGGGGCGTGTGGCTTGAGGAAAAGAGGGAGAAATATGCTGATTTTGAATGAGGAAAAGGGAAGAAGAAAATGATAGTAGGAAATATCTAGTTCCCATTTTAACTAATCTCCCTTTTGCCATAAATTACCATAATGCCATTGCATCATATTACCAAATTGCCATACTTCTTAATCACGTCTAATACTGATAATAGTTGCACCTAAACGGGATATTACAATCTACCCCCCTTAAAGAAATTTCGTCCTCGAAATTTAGAATTTACCTGAAAACAAATGAGGGTAGTTCTCTTGCATCTCTGACTCTAGCTCCCATGTCGCTTCACCGTCGGGAGAACCTTTCCAAACAACTTTAACAATAGGAATTTCCTTGTTCCGCAAGGTCTTAACATCACGATCAATTATTTGATCTGGTTCAGGTTGAAAAGTCAAGTCCGATCTCAAATCAATACTGTCCAGTTCCACTGGTTGGAAGGGATCGGGAATGAACTTCCTCAGCTGAGAGACGTGGAATACATCATGTAAACCTGACATAGCCGGTGGCAGCGCTAACTGATAAGCTGCTGGTCCGACACGTCGAAGTATCTGAAACGGTCCAACATACCTTGGACAAAGTTTCTTAGTCCTGAATGCTCCTCTTAACCCCAACTTGGGTGTAACTTTAAGGAATACATGGTCTTCTTCTTCTTCAAACTCTAAGGGTCTTCGTCGCTTATCAGCATAACTTTTCTGACGACTTTGGGCTGTTCTCATCTTATCCTGAATGGATTTAATCTTTAAGGTCGTCTCTTGTATTATCTCAGGTCCCAATATACTCTTATCTCCAACCTCAGCCCAGCAAAGTGGGGTTCTACATTTCCTACCATACAAAGCTTCATATGGTGCCATTCCAATGCTAGAATGGTAACTGTTATTGTAAGAAAATTCAATCAGTGGTAGGTGGTCGTTCCAACTTCCTCCATCTTCTAGGATACATGCACGTAACATATCCTCTAACGTCTGAATAGTCCTCTCGGATTGTCCGTCTGTTTGAGGATGATGGGACGTGCTCATCTTTAATATGGTCCCCAAAGCCTTCTGAAAAGCCTTCCAAAAGTGGGATGTGAAGATGGGATCTCTATCAGACACTATACTGGCTGGCACACCATGGAGTTTCACAATCTCCGAAATAAACAACTCGGCATACTGGGAAGCTCGGTAAGTAGTCTTAACCGGCAAGAAATGAGCTGACTTGGTTAACCGGTCCACTATTACCCATATGGAGTCATGTCCTCGCTGTGTTCGAGGTAATCCACTCACAAAATCCATGGTTATATCTTCCCATTTCCACAATGGAATCTCCAAAGGTACTAACATTCCTGCAGGCCTTTGATGTTCAATCTTCACCTGCTGACATACAATGCATTGCGACACAAATTCCGCAACATCTCTTTTCATACTAGGCCACCAATAATCTCTCTTTAAATCTTGATACATCTTGGTGGTACCGGGATGAATGCTGAAACTGCTCTTGTGCGCCTTTTCTAAAATCAACCTTTTTAATTCCACATCATTCGGAACGTAAATCCTCCCTTCAAACAGTAGTATACCATTTGGTGCCCATGAAAACTCTGCTTGGCCAACTTTCCTCTGAAGGTCCATATCCACAGATTGAGCTTGTGCAATCCTAAACCGTAGGTCGCACGAAATATCTATCTTGTTCAACAAGATGCCACCTTCTAACTCTGTAACATGGAGGTTAAGATCTCTGAATTTCTCATATAACCTGCATGTATGCATCATTACTTCAGCTTTAACTAAAGCTTTTCGACTTAAGGCATCAGCTACTACATTTGCCTTTCCTGGATAATATTTCAGATCAAAATCAAAGTCCTTTAAGTATTCCATCCATCGTCTTTGCCTCATGTTAAGGTCTCGTTGATCAAACAAGTATTTCAAACTCTTATGGTCACTAAATAAATCGAACTGTGCACCATACAAATGATGTCTCCATATCTTCAATGCAAAAATTATGGCTGCTAGCTCGAGGTCATGGGTGGGGTAATTCTCTTCATGAGTCTTGAGCTGTCTAGACGCATATGCTATCACATTCTCTCCTTGCATAAGAACACTTCCCAGTCCCTTGGAGGATGCATCGCAGAAAACGGTGTATCTCCTTTCAGGATCGGGTATTGCTAACACTGGCGCTTTAGTCAATTTTCTTTTCAGAACTCTGAAGCTCTCTTCACATTCTTCGTCCCAAATAAAGGGTACATCCTTTCTGGTAAGGCGTGACAAAGGTAAGGCAATCTGAGAAAACTTCATGATAAACCTTCGATAATAACCTGCCAAGCCCAAAAAGCTCCTGACTTCTGCTACATTCTTAGGTCTTTCCCAACTGAGTACAACTTCAACTTTGGATGGATCAACGGCTACTCCTCCTTGAGAAATAACGTGACCCAAAAACTTAATCTCAGATAGCCAGAACTCACACTTGCTGAATTTAGCATATAACTGTTTGTCTCTAAGGACATCCAAAACAATTCTCAAGTGCTGAGCATGTTCCTGAGGATCTTTGGAATAGATCAAAATGTCATCTATAAAAATCACCACAAATTGATCCAAGTATGGTTGAAATATCCTGTTCATATAATCCATAAATACTGCTGGAGCATTAGTTACACCGAAAGGCATAACCAGAAATTCATAGTGCCCGTAACGCGTTCGAAACGCCGTCTTAGACACATCTGAAGACTTAATGCGGATTTGATGGTAACCTGACCGAAGATCAATTTTAGAAAACACAGTTGCTCCCTTGAGCTGATCTAAGAGATCATCAATCCTTGGAAGAGGATACTTGTTCTTGATAGTCACTTTATTAAGTTGGCGGTAGTCAATACACAGCCTCATACTTCCATCTTTCTTCTTAACTAACAAAACTGGAGCACCCCAAGGTGACACACTAGGTCTGATGAAATGCTTCTGGATCAATTCTTCTAGCTGAGATTTCAGCTCTTTAAGTTCCGTAGGCGACATTCTATACGGTGCCACAGATACCGGCTCCGCTCCTGGAATTAAGTCAATTGAGAACTCCACCTCACGCTCTGGAGGCAAACTATTTACTTCCGAAGGGAAAACATCTAAATACTCATTTACAATGGGAATATCACTGGGACTTAACTCTGATTATGAAGCCACAGTGAGCATGACATAAAATCCTTTATCTTGGGCACAAATAAATTGAACTAACTGGTGGGTGCGGTTAATCAATTCAGATAGAGCCACACCTTCCATCGTATCACTGGTCGGCATATAAATACTCTTTTCAGAACATCCAATATACACATGGTTAGCAGAGAGCCAATCCATGCCTAAAATCACGTCAAGTTGCTCCATCGGGAGACATACTAGATCAACATAATAAGTCTTACTGGACACAGTGATAGGACAGTTTTCACAAACATAACTTGCCTCAATTCCGCCCTCAGTAGCGGTAGATACTAACATTGGAGGATTCAACGGAGACAAAGATAATTGAAGCGTCTCCACACATTTATATGAAATAAAAGAGCAAGTAGCGCCACAGTCAAAAAGAACTTTTACTGGGTATGAGCCAAGATAACACATACCAGCAATCAAGTCTTCATTTGCCAAGGCCTTTGCACCATCAAGGGAGTACACCCTTCCTTTGCTAGTGGTAGTTCCTTCAGTTCCACTTCTATTCCTCCGTTCTGGACAATTTGCAATAATATGCCCCGGCTTCTTACATCCATAACAAATACCTGTACCCTTCATGCATTCGCCATAATGTGATTTCCCACAATTGTTGCAAATAGCACCAACCTTCGGTGAATACGTCTGTTTACCCCTTTGAGGTGACCCCTTCGGTTTCAACTTGTCATGATACTTATCCTGCATCCTGCTCTTCCTTCTTTCAAAAGCCACTGATCTTTCTTTTGAGGTCTTTGCAAGTCCTGCTTCGACCACCAAGCTATCATGTACCAATTCATCGTAACTTGCAGTTCTTTGGAGACTTACTGCAGTGTCGATCTCGCCTCTCAAGCCTCGTTTATACTGATTCATTTTCCACAATTCATTCTCAACATATTCGTTGTGTGTAGAATAGTAGGACAGCTCCTCAAACTTCTTGGTGAACTCAGCCGACATGATACCCTGTTTCAATTCTAAGAACTCTTGCTCCTTCTTTACCTTATAGGACAAAGGTAAATATTTCTCCAACATCACTTCTTTAAAATTTACCCAATTCACTTCTACCCCATTGGCTTCCATCCGACGCTGAGCAGATTCCCACCAATCTTCTGCTGCGCCTCTGAGTTGGTTTGTGGCATAGACCACTTTGTCCTCTTTTGAGCATTCAGCCATTCTAAAGATCTTTTCCATTTGCTTAATCCACTTTCTTGCTTCTTGAGGTTCACCTTCTCCATTGAACTCCGGAGGGTGATGCCTATTATATTCCCGGAACACGGGATTACCAATTGCAGGAGGAGGTGGTGGCTGTGGATGGAAACCCTGCCCTTGCTGCATCATTTCCATCCATTGCTGCTGAGATTGGGCCTGTTGCTGAGATTGCTGTTGCATCATCAGCATCATTTGCTGATACTGTAACGCATTCTGAGCTTGTTGCTCTTGGTATTGCTGCTGCCAGGCCTGCTGTTGCTGCATCATCTGTTCCCATGAATTCATACTGGGTCCTCCACTTTCATCACTAGCTTGATTGGCACGAGGTCTACCGGGTCCTCTTCTTCTCCCAGACATCTTATCCTAGCTGTCATATGCAAGTCAAAGTGATCAGTTTTAACCGAATATAACAGTTAGAATAATGTCCTGGATCCAAGAGGTCCACAAACTTGGATTGTACTTTAATGACCCAAGGCACGGTCTGAACCGACCTGCTCTGATACCAAATTGTAACACCCATAGAGAGATTGCCTAGGATCTCTTACGAGTATTAAAATTTCGTACCGGATACATTAAATACAATACAGAAAAATTGCTTAAAGAATATACAATACATAAGTTTGTGATACAACTTAATATCTGATACAACATTCTCCATAATATACATCATCATACATCATTCATATACAAAAGTCCATATAATAAAACATAAGCAGCACGATCAATCCGTAGCTTTCTCTTTACCTTTACGTCGTGCTACCTGCGAAGAACCTGCACCAGAAGGAAAGGGATGAGACATAACGTCTCAGTGAGCTCCTACCCTACCAACTGTTGGCAACCACGGGGGTAACCTAGGGTCGCCGTGCCTACTTTGGCAATCTTGGGGATACCTACGATCGCCGTCATTCTCTACATATTTCGCGATCAAGGGAAAACCTAGGATCGCTTCATTGTCTTATCTCATGCATGTCATGTTCCATTCTTAATCTTAGACTTATACGGAGTGATCTTGGGGACATCCTATGATCACATCTCGTTCACTAGGAACTAATTATCATATCTCGTATTACATATAAAATATACATATTCAATTTCGTATCATTAAGTTAGGAGTTAGCGTTGAACAAACATAACATTATCTTGGTTCGTTTTACGGAGTGCATCCGGGTGGAGTAACCCCGAAGTACGTCTCCCATCATACCGGTGAAATTCCTATCATATCAGGCTAACACCGGACTCCTCTTATCTTTGTGTAGGCAACCCTCTCGGTGAAGCCCCATCCGGCATAATCCGGAGCCTGCTGGACACATCTTAACTTTACATGTGGACAACCCTCTCGGAGAAGTCCCATCCGGCGAATCCCGGAGCCTGATGGACATGCTTAAATCTTTTATCTTTCGTGTGGATAGCCCTTTCGGAGAAATCCCATCCGGCGAATCCCGGAGTCTGATGAACACGTGATCATAATCGTATAACATGTTCGTATCATATTTTATTCCTTAAGTGATCATTCATAAGTGCTCAACCTATAAAGGTTCTAAGCTTCATCATTATATCATTCTTAGATTGAATCAAGTTCATAACATTGCTTCATAAGGGTTAAACCCTAATCTAGTTCCTTAACATCACTATAACTACTTATGGATTAAGCTAATCCTCTCTTATCATGGTACCTTTCCTCATCTATAATTCATCCATACATTCCCTAAAAGTTGGGTCTTTCTATGCTTATTAGCAACACTTAGTCACTACGTATCGTTATTGAGTCCGAGGTAGCATTGGAAAGCCGAAATGGTGCGAGAAGTGATGAAAAAACAACATGTTCTGCCCACTGTCCCATCGTGTCACGATTTGGAAATTGTGACACGATTTTCTACCCAGAAAATGTGTTTGTTCCTGCCTGTGAAATCGTGACACGATTGGAAAATCGTGACACGATTTTACCTGCAGTTAGACAGCATTTGGCAAGTTTTAAACGTGATTTTTCACCATTTCAGCTTATCCAACATACCCAGACATCATAACAGCTTAATGAGTCAATTTCTAAAGCATATAGCTAGTTTACATCATGAATAATCAAGAATTAACATGGAAAGGTAATTAGGCACTAAAACCTTAAACTAGGTCATGAAACTATAAACTTTCAGACTTACTCAGACGGGTTCTAAAAACCCTGTGGAGCTCACCTTAGTTCTCAATTGGTGCTGGTTAAGCTTGAATTCCAAAACCCTATGTCTCTCCAAGTCTAACTCTTCCCTTAGTTCTTCCTTGTTCTACTTTCCTTTCTCTTGTTCTAGCTTCCAACCCAAGCTTGCCTTGCAAGATTTCTCACTAGAGTTTTGATTGAAGTTTGGATGAATGTTGGTGAGTGAGATGGGGGCGTGTGGCTTGAGGAAAAGAGGGAGAAATATGCTGATTTTGAATGAGGAAAAGGGAAGAAGAAAATGATAGTAGGAAATATCTAGTTCCCATTTTAACTAATCTCCCTTTTGCCATAAATTACCATAATGCCATTGCATCATATTACCAAATTGCCATACTTCTTAATCACGTCTAATACTGATAATAGTTGCACCTAAACGGGATATTACAGTGGCTATCCTCGCGGATGGTAACTTCATCGTTCCAGCTCGCCGGAACCCCCTGTTTCTAACTAGCGAGAAAACAGGAGACACATCTTATCTGTTAAATTAATTATCTTAGCTTGAACGTGACCCTCAATGCTCCAACTAGCGGGAACAACAAGAGACACGACAATCATCTTCATATTAATAATGATAAGAATACAATATCTTGAGACATAGTAATCCCGTCTCCTATTCTAAATATATTTCTTGTACCTTCGTACTCTTCATTGAATACATTCTAATCTTACTAACCTATCAAAGGTTCTAGACATATCGTTGTCATATGCCATGCTTAAGGGCTTATTATCCCGTCTGTAATAATTTCATGTTCCTCTCACCTTTACCCTTTGAACCTCTAATGCATTGTCTAGTCCTTGTTCGCTTATAATCTCAATTGTTGGAAGCCTTTCGGATATGTTAAAATAGTGTTCCTTGAGAAAAATAGGGTTTTAGCTGCTATACATGGCACTTGGACAGTTGGTACATTTATAAAAGAGTCAAAAAACCAAAAGTTGTCAACTTCGCAGAGCAAAGTCTAGGCAAAGTGGTCCAGAACCAAAGCAAAGTCTAACTTCGCAGAGCAAAGTCTAGGCGAAGTCTAGGCGGTGGTCCAGAACCAAATGCTGTCAACTTCGCAGAGCAAAGTTGGACTTCGTAGAGCGACCATGACAGGACATAAAATGTTCAAAACGTGATTTTTCCACCATTTTAACTTATCCAAGCTTACTCAAGCTTCCCAACAGTATAAGGAATGATTTTCTATTGCAAATTGACAGTTTAAAACATGAGGGAACAAGGAATTGACAAGTATTAGGGATTAGGGCACAAAATCAATAACTTAGCATAAGATAAAATTCTCACTCAAACTCACTCAAAGTGGCTTCTAAAACCCTAGGAACTCACCTAGAAGAGTTGCTTTGATCCCTTGCCAAGCTTAATCCAAAACCCTAGCTTGAAATCTTCCTTCCTTTCTTGTTTTCCCTAGCTTTTCTTGATCCAAACTTCCCAAAATTGGTGCTTGCTTGGCTTGCATGAGGATTGAGTGATTGGAGATGAAGTTTGATGATTAATGGAGGAGAGGAGAGGAGAGGGTGGCCCAAGAGAGGGAGAAGAGAGAAGGGAGAAAGTTTGATTTTAGAGAGAGAAGTGGAAATGGAAAATGAAGGGAATAAGGGGTTTTGGCCCTTTATATAAAAATCTTGACGCGACAATTACCAAATTGCCCTTCATTAAATATCTCTGATACATCGTCTCTCCACTGATAAATACTTGAGTCTGTAGCGGGATATTACAATTTTATTAGTTGTTTTATTAAAAAAATGTTTAGTTTTGCTAACAAAATGGTTTAGTTGCAATGAGGTGAGAGAGAAAAGGTTGGGATAAGTTGCAAAATGACTTTAAGGGACATACAATAATTACATTTGAAGAAAGAAGATGCGGTTATTTTGTCCAAACTAAAAACGTGTATTTTGCTAATGCACACCTTTTAACTTTAAGGGACATACATTACTTATTATTTTATCAATAATATATTTATGTATTTATTGTAGAGAAAGAAATAAATGAAATTAAATAATATAATATTTAAGTGTATAATACGAGAAAAAAACTAAGAAAAATAACAAAATTCATAAGTTTTTTTTGGTATGTGTAAATAACGTTAAGACGACAACTAAAAAAGAACGAAGATATTGTAGTACTTAAGTAAAATTCTTATTTACTTATTAGAAAAAGTGTAACTATTGTTGAACTTGAAAGTTAGCCAAAAATTAAGCTAATAATTTCCAACAATGATTCTTTTCTCAAAAAAAAAAAAAAAAACTTCCAACAATGATTCAATAATTTAGTCCTTCGGTTGTGGCTCTATTAACTCCTCCAAAGATTTATGTAAGAATTATTTGGATGTTTGAGAACTACTGAATTAATGCAAAATAAGTAAATGAAAAGCACATCACGTGAAATGAGATTTACAAGTGGTATTTATAGACAAATTGACGATCACGTAAAACATGATGTTATTTTATAGTCATCAAAGATGATGTCAAATAACGTGAACAAGCCAATTTATTGTCACGTCATTAACGATGACGTCATTAACGATCCATTTAATCCAAAAATATATGATGGTTTCAATCAATAACGACGATGTGAAACATGATACTATTTTATAATCATCAACGATGATGTCAAATAACGTGAACAATCCAATATATTGTCATGTCATTAACGATGACGTCATTAACATCCATTTAATCCAAAAATATATGACGATTTCAATCAATAACTAAATCTAAAGCAATCAATAAGATGATTCCACCAATTGACAGGCTTGAAGTGTCATGCGTTGGAGCTTCATGGGAAGGATTCAAGATTTAATGAAATTGAACTAGGATATCAAAGTGGTTCATACTTATCAGGAAAATCTTTGGCTAATATGTCTTGTTACACAAATCTTGAAACTCTTTTGTTTCAACAACCTCCTCCTTTGGTTGCTCAAATTTTAGTCTGTAATTTCACGAGAATTTCGTTTCCCCAATTAGTTTATCGGTAGTTTTTATCTTTTTTTGGGCTTAGGCCCCATTGTATTAAAGAAAATCGACACCTATTAATCTCCGTATAAAAACTACTATCACAAACTGTTGTGCTCACAAGACCTCACCTAATTTTCTCGACTAGTTTCAAATAGCAATTTATTTATATCTGTTTTTTTTATGTCTTGAAATAAATAATGATTGCAACAAGAGAGAAATGTTGAAGAAAGAAAAACAACAACAATATTATAAAAACAAAACAAAAAAACAGCATCATATTTTCCACTAGCTAGCCACTCCACAGTAGAAGAATGAGTTCACATTACAGTAGTAATGGGCAGAAGTGGAGCAGAACCATACCGGCCCAAGTAGAAGGGTTCAAAATCTTGAACAAGCCCACTACTACCATACGAAGCACATTGTCGTAAATCGGCCCAACACAACCCACTCTCATTTTCTAAACCCTGCCTCTCTTTCACCAACTCATTTTCAAACTCAAACTCAAAATCAAAACCAGTTTCCTCCTCCTCCTCCTTCTCCTCGTCATCATCGATGGGCCATCCATCATCGTCATCATGATGGATGAGCTTCATGATGAGCCTACCATTTTCTCGATTCGCTTCCATATGCTCATAATAACGCTTCACTTTCCCCACCTTTAAAATTAACCTTCCATCTTCACCATATTCCTTCTTAAAACACGAAGGCATTCCTCCTCCCCCTCCTCCAGTTTCTCTCAACAACGTTATCGCCGGTGGAAACACCTTCTTCTCTCTCTTCTTCTTCACTTTGAATTCCCTTCTTTGACTTTGACTTTTCCCTAGCCCTAGAAGCTCATCAATTAAATCGCAGCTCATGTAATCCCCACTCTCCGTTCCAATCAAATCTCCCATCACTGTTGATGGTATCGCTGTCGAACCCGGTGATGATGACCACAATGACTTTGACAGTCTCTGCCATAGTGAAGAACATGTTTCTGAATCTTGTGAAGGTGCAGTTTCAGTTTTGGCCATGTTGTAGCAATGTAGAACTCTCTTGTGTAGGTTTTCTTTTTCTGAATAAACTATGGTTCTGAGACCATGATAAGGATTATAACAATAATATCCATTATTATTACGGCTTCGTCTTGACCTTAATGTGTAGTTGTATAGAGATGTAGCTATGTGTTCTGCTTTGCTTGATAAATACTCGTTCAACGTATCCATTTCTTAGTTTTGTCTCTAGAAAGGAAACTAAAGGTGGTAATTTCTCAATTTCCTATTATGCCCTTGCAATTGTTTCAGCATAATAAAAACATGAAACTGGCCAGTGATGATTATCCTGAAACAAATGAAAAAGAGAAGATTAGGCTTGCATTGGTAAGATATAGCTGGCAGTGAAATAAATAGAAAATGGATATATTTGCTATTGTAATAAATGCATCATATTTGGAAAATCAATCTAATATGATAAGGCCTAAGGTGTTTATAGCTATCGATCGAATCTAGTCACATGTGTCTGTATTGTATCAGTAATAGATGTTGAGACATGTTGAACATCAAACAAATCTTTATTTTGAAGTGTCGATGTTGAATAGGAGCAATATAAACATGGCAAAGATTAAGAACATCGAGGAGTAAATAACAAGATTGATATAAAAATAATAAATAATAGGATATGCATATATCTCAAATCATAAGACACATAAAATTAATAATTAACAAGTAAAATCAAATTAATGGATGAAATTTGATGGATCAACTGCATGTTAAACGAGATTGAAAATTAAATTGGTTTTAAGACACAAAAATTGATTGGTATGCTGAAAAATGATTGAGAGACGCATATCAGATCATTATCATAACACTAATAAAAGAGGAAAAAATGAAATAAGAAGATCTTACATTGCTCCCATCAAATAAAGATTTTACAATGCTACCGAGTAAACATGGTCAATGAGGTTGCATTTGCATCACAAAATTTCTCTCTCTCTTTTTTTTAGTTTGTTGACACTAAGTTTTATCTATCATCAATAAAGATCGGAAAAGGGATAGAAAATGAAAGAAAAGAAACACAATACAATCTTAAATGAGAGGGACACACTACAATGTTACCTTGAATACCCTTATCTGGATCCACTTAAGTTGTTGAGAGTGAAAACAAAGATACACTGACACATACGAGGTTTTAAGGACATCAATGTCTTTTCCACTTATTTGAGACACATGATTCATGCTACTTTCATTCGGCGAGGGTTGTGTGTGAAGTGAAGAAGTATTTTGTGTTTTTTTCTATCAACTGATTTTGTTGTGTTTTGCATCTCTGATGGCTTCCATCTTATATGTGCTACCTTTGTTCCTATCTTTCTTTCGTACTGCTTCTAATCTTCGTGACACAACTTTTTTATACTCTTTTTTCCCTTCTTTTTTCTCAATTTTATTTGTTTAAATTCAACATTTGATCACATCCCCTTTTTTCATTTGTAAACGTTATCGGATAATTATAAAATAAAAAGAAATACTAAAAAATATTGATATAGTTGGTAAGAAGTTAATTCATACGCGATAAAGGTGTGAGTTCAATTCTCAATACCAATGTGAAGACCTCATTGATGGATAATGTGTAACTACTTTTATATTTAAGTGACCTATTTTATTTGTCATAAGAAGAAGAAGAAGACGAAGAAAAGTTGTCGGAGAAGTAATTAATTTTACCTTTATAAAACATTATTACATAATTTGATCTATGTAGCCGACCCCACTTAATGAGAAAAAACTTAGTTATTGCTGTTTGTTGTCTTATATTTTTGGGGTTTTTCATTTTTTATTTATTTTAAGTTTTTGCAAAACAATATTTCAATGATATAGAAAATAAAATAATAATAATATTTAATCCACATATAAATTATCACATCATTCTACGACTTGTCAGTTCTTTATTCAACTTGACACCTCAACAAAAATAAGTTTAAAATTTAGTGCTAGAAACTTTTTCATAAGTTTTAAAAATTTGGGGACTATATTTTAGGATTTAGAAGTCGGAAACCTAAAATCGTGAATCAACGAAAATATGATTATAAATTTATACATTGTCATTAGTAGTATTTCTCAGATACATATTAAGAATACAATACACGTGTTTATTGTTACCTTATTACCTATAATTTTATGATGATAATTTTTAATAAATAAAGTATGAAAATAAATTTAAAAATAAAAATTTGGCAAATTAAGATTAATTTAATATAAATAAATAAAATATATGTTATATTAATAAAGCATAGATTTTAATTTATTATCTTCTAAATATGTTAATCATTTAGTCAAAAGAATATATATTAAACATTAATTGATTAAATTTATCTCAATAATTATGCTAATTAGTTTTTTGTATTTTAATCTTAATTTATAAAATATAATTTTAAATTAAAAATATACTTTTATTTCATTATACATTTATCAAATACTTATACCATTAATTTTATCAAACACTTCAACTAATTTATTTGCTATCAACTATAAATTCTTCGCAATCAACTAATATATCAACAATCTACTATTTTTTACCAAACAAATTCTAAAGTACATTTTTTTTGACAATACTGTTTCCTGAAATACAATAAAAAAATTATATTAATATAAATAGATGTCTATTTTAAAAAGAATATCATTGAATACGAGTCAAATTAGATTCTTTCAAAAAAGAGTCAAATTAGATAAATATAATATTATTGTAATACTTCATTAAAGTAACAAATGTAAATAAGACCAAAATTAATTATGTTTGAATTTTTAATCGAATATTTCGTTGCAATATCTATATATGGTACATTATTATATATTCCCTCTATCCCATGGTATAAGTCACTTAAGCAATCGAGACACAAA
Source organism: Medicago ruthenica (assembly GCA_018208015.1). NCBI lineage: Eukaryota > Viridiplantae > Streptophyta > Magnoliopsida > Fabales > Fabaceae > Medicago > Medicago ruthenica. Next base: position 60,998,642 of record CM031373.1, read on the forward strand.
CTAATTAATAAATATACTTGATTAAAAAAAACTTAATTTTATATAGAGAAGAGAAATCATGACATAACTTGCATAATTATCTTTCAAATAATTATTGTAAAGTAATTCGAAAATAATAATTATATTTTTCAAATTTTATCTAATATGAAAACTTGTATTATAGTATTAAAAAATTTGAAAAAAAAATATTAATTAACATTCCTTTCATATAAGTATATTGCATATTTGCAAAAGAAGTCCGTCCTAAAATAAGTGTAATTTTTAGCTTAGGGAAAACAATCATTTTGATACTTGAATGTGTGAGACACGATCATTAGTTTTTAAATGTATCAAAATTGTAACATCCCTAAGTGTCTCTTTTATTTATAATTTTAAGAATTAAATTGACTGACAAAAACAAATTTGAGGACCATAATGACTAACAATATAGGGGAGAAAATGGACCTATCCCCGCATCCACGTTTGAAAAAAGTACCCATAACTGTGTGAGTAACAACATCTGTGTAATATCCCGCTTAGACGTAACTTTTGCCAGTGTCAGATAAGTTTCTAACTATGAGGGCATAAACGTAATTTCGTGCAAAAAGGGCTTTAAATGGGAAATTAAGGTTGTGTTCATTTCATTTCTCAATTCCCTTCTCTCTCTACAAAGCTGAAAATTTCTCCTCCCTCTCTCTAAGCTCACGCCCCTATCCTCTCTTGTCACCATCCATCAATTTTTCTTTCCAAATCTCTTGGAACACAAGCAAGCTAACTTGGGAAACTTAGAGCAAGAGGAAGTTAAGGAAGAATCAAGGAAAGAGGTAGACCCAAATTAGGGTTTTGGTTGTAGAAGCTTGGCAAAGATCATCACAAATACTAGGTGAGTTCTCAGGGTTTTAGAACCCACCATGAGTGAGTTTGAGTGTGAATTTTATCTTAAGCTAAGTTTAATAATGTTGTGCCCTAATCCATAATGCTTTCCAATTCCTTGTTAATTCATGTTTTAATCAGTCAATTTGCAATAGAAAATCATCCCTAACATTATTGGGAAGCTTGGGTAAGTTGGATTGGGTCAAAATGGTGAAAAATACGTTTTTGAGCAATTTCTGAACTGTCAAGCTCGCTACAGCGAGTTGGAGCTCGCTGCAGCGAGCAGACCATTTCTGGTTCTGGAACAGGTCGCTATAGTGACGGATCCCTCGCTACAGCGCGCTCGTCAGAAACAGCTTGGCTAGCTGAGCTGTTTCGGGTGATCCGACGCGTTTATGCGAGGCGTTTCACAACCGTTTTTCCCAAAAACCTTAAGGAAACAAGGAACACCATTTTAACTCATCCATAAGGCTTACCACGGATGAAATTATAAGAAAGAAAGGAATGAGCAATGCATTGGGAATGCAAGAACAAAGGGTAGATGAACAGGAAATTATTACGAGTGGGATAGTAAGCCCTAAGTACGACATATGATAACGATATGTCTAGATCCTATGATAGGATAGCAAGATTTAAATGTACTCAATTAAGTGTAAGAAAGTACAAGAATTGTTTTAACATTCAAAGCTTCAGATAAGCTTAGGGGTTTATATTTCCAACATCCAAGTAAGTGGCTTATGAGAACGATAAGCTTAAAACCTTATATTATAGGTTAAGTGTCACATGATTGTTCCCTTGAAGAATGCATTAGATATGTATATGAATAGATTATTGTACAGATATACCTACGAGGGATTAAGATAAGAATTAAATTATAAAGTTAAATGTGTCCATCAGGCTCCGGATTATGCCGGATGGGACTTCTCCGAGAGGGTTGTCCACACGTAAGATTACAAGTTATATGTATATATGAAAGAATAATAAGAATAATCTAATTAAAAGTAAGTCGTGACTCTATGACTCCCCGTTAGTAGTGGAGTTAAGGTACCCCGTTAGTAGTGGTTAGGCGTTCTTTAGATGTAAGTCCTACACGGCAATAAGATAAGTTAAGTCGTGATTCTCAGGCTCCTCGTTAGTAGTGGAGTCGAGGTTCCCCGTTAGTAGTGGACATACATTGTTTTTATGTAAGTCCTGCACGATGATAAGAGGAGTCCGGTTTCCCCGTTAGTAGTGGACATACTGAAGGTGAGAAAAACACACACAAGAAGGGGGGGGGGGGTTGAATTGTGTGACTCAAAAACTTGTTCTTTCCTTTTCAAAAGTTTAACACTAGTCCAGAACCAGGTTCTGAACTGTTATCAGAAGTATATGCAGCGGATTATCAAGTTAAAAAGAGAAGGGAAGAGAGACACACAAAGTTTTATACTGGTTCCTTCTCAATGTGAGAAGTAGTCCAGTCCCCTTGTTTTCCAACAAGAGATTTCCACTATAATCAAACTGATTACAATTGCTCAGACCACAAAGGAAAGAGACTTCAATGCTCAAACACCTAGTAAGAGACTTATAATGCTCAAGACACTAAGTCAAGAGACTTCCCTGCTCAAGACACACAGTCAAGAGACTTCCAATTGCTCAAGACACACAGTCAAGAGACTTCACTGCTCAAGACACACAGTCAAGAGACTTCTCAATTGCTCAAGACACACAGTCAAGAGACTTCCCTACTCAAGACACACAGTCAAGAGACTTCTCAATGCTCAAGACACTAAGTCAAGAGACTTCTGACTCAGACCACAAAGGAATGAGGTTACAAATGCTCAGTATACAGACTGAGACTTTAGGGACCAAACTGGTTTACAAATAAATGAGTTTGGGTTGAACACTTGATAAAATATCAGAGGTGTTCTCTTAATACAACACAGGTTAAGACTCTTAACCTTAAGAAATTCTAATTTACAAAGATAAGAGAATTTCTGAGAGTTTTGTGAGCTTTGAATTCTGGACAGGAAAACAGAGCACAGGTTCAGTATTTTGTTCAAAGAGTCTTAGACAAATTTTCTTCTTCAAATCTTCTTCCTTTTATAGAGGAAATAGAGCTGTTGAAGATTTGCTTGATTTGAGGAAAGAGCCGTTGCAAGTTGAGCTAGGATTTATGCAAATGTGTGCTGCACTTTTTCAAACAAAACAGAGCAGCAACCACTTTTGAAATGGCCTACCTTAAAAGCTGGGGAATGTTTGGGTCAGGGAGACAACTGTTCCATTAGGTTGCTCTGACACATCTAGGCATTAAATGCGCACAGTAACACTTGCTTTTCATGCCACATCAGCTTCAGAAGCTTCTGCGTGAACAGTGCATCAGAAGCTGCCTTTGTACGGATCAGAAGCTGGTCTTCAGAAGTTGACTTTTGTTGACTTCTTCAGACGCTGACTTTTGCGTTGACCTTCAGACTCAGACTTCAGAAGCTGCCTTCAGACTCAGAAGCTGCACTTCAGGAGCACCTCTTCAGGACCACTTCAGAAGCACCCAGTTTTATTCCAACTTTGCAACCTTGCTTCTTAGCTTTCCTTTCTTGCTCTAAGCTTGTTCTTTCATAACCATTCTTGATTTCTAATCAATAATCACTTGGTTCTGAAATCACTTGAACAAAGCATTAGCAAATAACCAATTTTCTATTTAACACTTTGTTATCATCAAAACCATAAAGAGAGATATCTTTACACATAATGTTTCAACAATCTCCCCCTTAATTCATAAGAGAGTAGTTGTTAAACACATTTTGTTCTAACAATCTCCCCCTTTTTGATGATGACAAACATAAGTATTAAATCAGAAAATTGTTGTTAACTTAATTAACAAGTTAACTGCAGGGTGTGAGGTTTGTAAGCTCCCCCTGAGTTTGATCCAAGTTAATTAAGTTCAGTTTAAATCATAAATGTGAAAATTTCAGAATTGTTGTTAAGTTTAATTAACAATCTGACTTCAGGAGAGGTTTGTAAGCTCCCCCTAGGTCTGACAATCCTCAAGGTTAGGTTTGTAAGCTCCCCTTGATTCTTATCTAAGTTAATTAAGCTCAACTTTAAAACAATCAAGTGAAATTTGCACTCAGAATTATAAATAACTTGCTGACTTCAGGTTCTGAGGTTTGTAAGCTCTCCCCCTAAGTCTGATAATCCACAGGATGAGTTTTGTAAGCTCCCTGAGTCTTATCCAAGTTATTTTAAATTCATTTTAACTCACTAAGAGTTATGTATCTCACAGAAAAGTATCAGAGCAGAAATTCAATTCAGAGGCTAAGAATTAAAAATAGTTCTCATAAGTTAACTTCAATCAGTATCAGAGCTTTAACTCATGTAAGGGGGGGGGGGGGGTTGAATTGTTCACACAAGAACTTCAGAGCCTCAGGCTTTAATACCTTTTACTCCCCTTTCATAAGTTAATATATTGACAGAATTTAACTTATATTTTTGAGCTCAGGTGCTTTAATACTTGTTTTACTTTTCTCCCCCTTTTGTCACAACAAAAAGTTTTACTTACTCCCCCTTAGAAGAGAAGGATTTCAAAGACAAAATGTCTCCCCCTTGTAGGAATTTCTTCCCCTTTTTTTCAAGAGAGTTTGAAAACAAGTGTATCAGAGCATTTTAATCTCCCCCTTTTTAAAAGAGTTTGAAAATATTTCAAAGAGGTTCAGAATTGGGGGGGTTGAAGGGGGGGTTGAATAAAATATGTGAGATATTTATGCAATCATATGGATAATCAAGCAGCAAAGATGAGCATCAGAGCATACTTGATTTTCAATGAGTATATGACATTGCATTGAAAATAGAATGTTGTTCAGAAGCAGAAAAAGTTCAGAGCTTCTGATCAGAGCATTCTGTGTTCAGACATGGTTCAGTATCAGAGCAAAATACTCCAGAAGGTATCAGAGCAGATCTGAGCTAGTTTAAAGAAAAATAGTTCAGATCAAAGCAGGTCTAACTCATTTTTAAAACAAAATAGTTCAGATCATAGACCAACTGAAAAGTTATATCAGAGTCTGATACCAAAAGAAAGTATTATCTCAGAGTCTGATGCCAAAAGACAGTTTTAATACTGCTGAACTTGTATCAGAACCTGATACCAACATATGAAGTTTTATCTCAGAGTCTGATACCAAATTAAAACATTTCTAAAAACTGAACATGTTTGATACATGTTGAAGCAGTATTTCATACAACAAAAGTAAGTATTTTCAATTATCGTCTCCTCAGGGATTAGGTGCTTACTTCGAACCGTTCAACAATCGATATTGTTTTGAGTTAAGGGTTTGTACGATTGGTTTCATAAACTAACAGAATGTAAATGCGGGAATTAAAACGACAAAGAATTAGGGAATAAAAGCGTTGAGATTAAAGTTCATCAATCTTGCAAAGAATGTACTAAATAAATCATGTATATGAATTTAGCGTTTTAGCGTAAATATCACGTATCGCTCTACAATATCATTGATTTCCCAAATGACATCATGAGATCGATCGTATCGTTTAATCGACGATTTCCCAATCAATCAAACGATCCGAAAGCATTACGATCCGAAACTTAGTGCGATTATCAAAACCCAAATCCATTTCTAGATTTTCTTATTTTGATAGAAGATTATTCTTAAACATAGATTCAAAAGTATTTGTCAATATCATTTGAATCAATCATGAGAATGAAAAGCACGAATAACTTCATAAACATATAAATTGCTAAACCATATATTCACATAATCATTCATTACAATCAAAGCTAGAAAGATTACCTCTAATCCCAACAAAAGGATGTTAGTTGCTCATTTTCATGGCAACTATGCAAAAGTGAAGAGAAAAGATGAAGATACAAACCAAGTCTTGATTTCCCAAAGTCTTGATTGATTTCCACTACCCAATCACTTTTGATCTTTGAAGATCAAAGCTCTAGCCCTAATTACTAAGTCCTAAACTACTACTAAAGCAATCCTAACAAATTGGAAGAAAAAGTCTCCAAGTTCTCCAACTGGTTATTTTCGAAAAAGAGCCAAAAATGCTTTATAAAACTGAATATTTGCACGCTCGCTACAAGCGATGAGTTGGTCGCTTGTAGCGAGGAAGTTTAATAGCCAATAGGGATCCTCCACGTCAGCATGGAGCCTTAAACCGCCCTTGGTCGCTTGAAGCGACCAGTCCATCGCTTGTAGCGATGAACCTCTAAAAATCCCTGCCTATCTTCGCTTGTAGCGTGGCATCTGGCGCTTGAAGCGATGAAGCCTTCAAAATCCCTGCCTATCCTCGCTTGTAGCGAGGATGTCTGCGCTTCTAGCGATGGCTTTGAAACAAACTTCATTTCTTTGCTCAGCATGATCAATCATAAATTTCCTGCAATAATAACATGGGGTAAGGCATAGGATCACAAATATAGCATTTTGAACCATAAATATGGGCTTATCCTATGATAACTTGTGAAATAAGTAACATAAGTGCCTAAAATAAATATGCTTTTTAAGTCAATTTTGGCACTTATCACACTCCCCAACTTGAATCTTTGTTTGTCCTCAAACAAAGGACACAACAAATAAGGAAACAAGCTTTAATCATGGCTTTGAGCAAGAATGCAAAAGAATTAAAAGTTTGAAGCAAATAAGTGATAGATGAATGATTCAACATGATTGCGCAAACTAGGGTTAAGTTTCTCATAAAACGAGATATAAACTATGAATGTGAACTAGTTCTAAACACAAAGCATCTAATCACACAATTCTTAACAAGCAACATGTTTAAAATTGAACCAAACCTAACACACTTCTAAATAAAGTATATGAACAATTGAAATCATTTGCAAGGGTTATGAACACTCATCCAATAAACATGATAACATACAATCACATTATGTGTCTATCTAATTATCATTTCCAAAAGCATAAAAGGCATTGATCAAAAGGTCTTTAAAGGTTGTAATTGGGCTAGGTTACAAAAGAATTGTCATATGTGGGATATTTGAATTCAAATGGCCAAGCAAAAGGAAACATTCAATCTAATTACACTTCCTTCTTTTTCCAATACAACACTTGGTGAATTTCATACTTTCTTATTCTTGATTGATCTTTGACAACTTTTTCTTTGAAATCTTGCAAACCTTTTCATTTTTTTCTCTTTTCTTTTTCTTGGTTTGCTTTTCTTTCTTTTTTCTTTTCTTTTCTTTTTCTTTTCTTTTTTCTTGTTGTCAAGATCAATTAACACATTCACCCTTACATTGACATAAATAAAACCTCCCTTTCTCCCCAACTTATTTCAGTGATACCCTAATCGAATGTTCCTTTATCGTTATGGCAAAGGTCAATAAAAACGATGGATAAGGGTTCACAAGAAAACAATTATCAGAATTCAATAGAAAGTTAACTGTGAACTGAATTTTTTTACAAACTCCGGCAATTTAAATAAGCAGATGAGCTTATTAAATTGACAGTCCACAGTTAACAATTCTGATTCCATTAGGCTCAGATGGGTCAACAGATACTCACACATCTCACAGGGTAGGTTCATTTGGTCAAGTATTTCTCTCAATTTCAAAAAAATTGCCTTGATCATTTCAATGCTCTTATACAAATTAAAACAACAACAGATTTAACATAATATAACTGAGTTAAACATGATATTGGTCTCCTGCATATATATACAATGGTTGAGGATTCCTCACATTTTTGGCTAGTTCTATATTGGTTCAACACTAAACACATGCTTGCTTAAAAACTGAATAAATTAACTTGTGTGTGTAAAGAACTTATTCACATTTACGAATATACCTAGAAAAACAAGAAAACGAGTACCTTAGCTGCGCGCTTTAACACTCATTCTATCATTATCACTCAGATGATTCACAGTTCAAGCATTGGCTTTTGAATCTTTCATCTTTCTTTCAAAATTTGTTGGGATCATTCCAAAAAATTTTACCAAAAATAAATAACAAAACATAACTAGAATATAAACTATACTAACATGTAATACCAAAATTAAATAACATAAACATAATTAACTTAAACCAAAAAGGTACATCATCCATGGTACAAAAGACATAAATAAACAAAGTACAAAGCATAAATCAAAATGTTAAAGTACAAAGCTGAATAAATAAAACGAAAGAGAAAACAAATCAAGATCTGCAGCTCTGCATCATCAGTCTGAATCTGTGGCCATGTCGTCCTCAGAGTCTATCAAGTCAGCTGCCATGCGATCAATAGAATTTGTAGCAGCTGAGGAGTCATCACCCAGATCATCATCGACATCAGCGTCGTCATCACCCTCATCACCAGCATCCTGCTGATCACCAGCATCCGCTGCAGCTGCCCCTCCTGGAAAGAATGGCCTGTCCCCAGGCCAAGCGATGTGCTCAGAGAAGAAAGCAGGTGTCCACGGGCTTTGGCCACTGTCGTGCAGATGGCTCTGAATCGTAGTAAGTGCCCGGTGATTTGACGCATTCTGCGCCAACAGAAAAGAGCTCACAGTAGCAGAGTCCCAACTCGAGAAGTCCAATGGTGGAATGGTCGGGTGGCTAGGGTGGCTAGTATGCTCAGGTGGTGGTGGTGGTGGTACATGAGAAGGTCCTGCTGAGGATGATGGTCCAGCTGAGGGATGAGGTGGGGCAACAGGTGCAGGTGTAGAGCAGTACCTATTGATGTATCTATCATCAATAGGGTTCTTAATTTCCTCATCAACCTGTGATGGCATGTGCACTCTAGCTCGCCTACATAGTCCCATGATCAACCCGGGAAAAGTCAGAGGGCATTTAGGTTTGCTCGGGGGTAAAATACCACTCTCAGCTACTATCCTCATCTCATTTGCTATCAGCCTAGCAACGTCAACCTGACGCTGAGTGAGGATATAATGGACAAGAGGGGTCACATCTAGGGTGGTGGAGGATGTGTGAGACTTAGGGCGGATGTTATACAGAATAAGGGTAAGGATTACCTGAGCCTCAGTGGTCATATCATCACGAAATGCTCGGAAAGGCTTACCCGAAGCCCTACTCAAATCATAACTCTTCCCCTCCTGGAAGATATCTCGTGCGATGCTGTCGTGATCCCAATCACCACTCCTCTGACGTTCACAAAAATCACATAGCGCAGTGGGTGCAAGCGGATTATCCTCTTCATCATCAACTAGCTCCAGAGGCTTGCCCAAATACGCGTTGATAGACATGCGATCAAACGTGATTGTGCGCCCTCGCACGTAGGTAGTCCAAGTAAACTCATCAGATGGATCAGAGGGGATCGCGTTCGCGTAGAACTCGCGCACGATGTCATAATTGATCCTCCTGGGTGGCGTGCATAAAATCCCCCACTTCCTCTCGTTAATCATGGCTGCTAAGCCTCCATACTCCCCCTCTTCAGATATCTCGAACCGCTTCTCTGACCAGATTCGTCTTGTTCTCAGCTCCTCGTAGCGTTCCTGGTTCCTCCAGCTTAGGAAACGACTTGCGTCGTGTGGTTGAACGTTTGCTTTTGGTCGTGACGAGGAGCTTTCAACATTCCTTTGACGTTTAGACGAAGTTTTAGGTGCCATTCCTACAAAATGATTTAAAACAGATGAAAATCAGGTAGGACACAAGTCAAGTTTCAATCAAAACAAAAATAAAACAAATTCTGGGTTCGCTCGCTACAAGCGACAGCTTGGTCGCTGTAGCGACGAAACCCAGAAAATGCCTCTTTCCTGCGCTACAAGCGTACTGTAGCGAGGAAGACCCTTTTCAGATTTTCATGTTTTTCTGGATTTGAACTTGGTTGTAACATGCGAAATCAACATTAAAGCTAATATAAATGACTAACAATCACCTAAACTTCCTAAATCCTCAAAAACCCTAATTTATTTTGAATTTTTACAAAGGGTTTTTCCAAAATACGATTTCTATGAACAAGAGGATTAAAGGGAAGTTTTCCTAGTGATTCTAGGTCATTTATAACAGTTTAAACTATGTCTAATCATGGGTAAACACCAGGGCATGTTTAAGTTCAAATTTCGTAAAAACCCTAAACCCTAAAATTCTAAATCAACATGCAAGCACCAATAATGTGTAAAGAGCTGATAAACAGTGACAGAAAGGGCCGAATCACATACCTGAAGAGTTGATTTAGCAAGATTATTGCAGGTACAGAGTGGATTTTTGCAGAACTTAAGCAGAAATGGAAATGAACAATGCAGAAATGAAATGAATGGAAAATGGAATGTTACAGATGCGAAAATATAAGTTTAAACGGATAGGACACTTAATGAAAGTGGTTGGGGGTTAGCTGAAGCGACAGGAGTGGCCTGGGTATTATAAAACTGTTTTCTGATACGCTCGCTACAAGCGCGCGATCCGTCGCTACAGCGACAGGCAAAAAGCCCATCGCTACAAGCGTGGTGTGGCGCTACAAGCGCAAGTGCAAATTTCATCGCTACAAGCGACAAGTGCGTCGCTACAGCGACGTAGTGTAAATTCCATCGCTACAGCGATGAGTTGGTCGCTGAAGCGACCATGACAGGAAACAGAAAAATAAATTTTTGAGTTCTAGCCACTATCCCAACATGCATGGATGAATGTTAAAAATCAAAATACTAATTAAAACAAACCTTAACAGTTGGGTTGCCTCCCAACAAGCGCTTGTTTTACGTCGTTAGCTCGACGCCTTTTTCGTTAGGGTGGCCAGAATGAGACGGAGATCACACCAGCTTTAGTATCCCTTTGCAGCGGGAGGAATTCCATGAACTTGAAGAACCGCTGATGTGGAGTCCATAACCTCCCTATCCAGAGTAAGCTGAGCAAGGAACATAAGCAATCTTGTACTCGTTCAAGTTCCACCTTGCTCACTTTCATCCCCTCATCCTTAGAAGTTTGTTCCTTGTTAAGAAACGGTTCCGGCTTCTCAATCTCCATACTTTCTTCACTATCAACAACACTGGCCTCTTCAGTATCTGACCTTTCTTGAGGAGTTTCATCTTTGCGTGGTATCTCTAATTCTTCCACTAATGGCTCTATACCATATCCTTTAAACATTGGTTCTTCCTCACTCTCATCAACATCATCTTCAACAATCTCTCCACATTCCAAAGTGGATTGATTGTTGGTCTGAACATCCACGATTCTTGGTAGATAATTCATTTGAACTTGCAAAAACTCCAATTGACATGACAAAGCTCTTAATCTATGGTTGGTGTTTTGCATGTTGATCATGGATTGTTGCATGAACATGTTCAGAATATTCTCAGTTCTTGACATTTGTTCATCTTCAGACGGATATTGTTGATATTGTTGATAAGCTTCATACTCGTATGGATCATAATAGTTGAAATAATCATGATGATCAGCCATGATTTCTTTCAATGAGAATCTGAAACACAAATAACTAACAAGAAACTTTTCTTTGCATAACAAAGAGGGTTAATGCCAAACAGTTATATATACAAAAGAAATGAAAGAATATTAACAAGGTATCTACAAAAGCTCAAAACAACACAAACTATTGCGATGTTCAAAATAATGAAACACTAATCCCCGGCAACGGCGCCATTTTGTTGAAGCAGTATTTCATACAACAAAAGTAAGTATTTTCAATTATCGTCTCCTCAGGGATTAGGTGCTTACTTCGAACCGTTCAACAATCGATATTGTTTTGAGTTAAGGGTTTGTACGATTGGTTTCATAAACTAACAGAATGTAAATGCGGGAATTAAAACGACAAAGAATTAGGGAATAAAAGCGTTGAGATTAAAGTTCATCAATCTTGCAAAGAATGTACTAAATAAATCATGTATATGAATTTAGCGTTTTAGCGTAAATATCACGTATCGCTCTACAATATCATTGATTTCCCAAATGACATCATGAGATCGATCGTATCGTTTAATCGACGATTTCCCAATCAATCAAACGATCCGAAAGCATTACGATCCGAAACTTAGTGCGATTATCAAAACCCAAATCCATTTCTAGATTTTCTTATTTTGATAGAAGATTATTCTTAAACATAGATTCAAAAGTATTTGTCAATATCATTTGAATCAATCATGAGAATGAAAAGCACGAATAACTTCATAAACATATAAATTGCTAAACCATATATTCACATAATCATTCATTACAATCAAAGCTAGAAAGATTACCTCTAATCCCAACAAAAGGATGTTAGTTGCTCATTTTCATGGCAACTATGCAAAAGTGAAGAGAAAAGATGAAGATACAAACCAAGTCTTGATTTCCCAAAGTCTTGATTGATTTCCACTACCCAATCACTTTTGATCTTTGAAGATCAAAGCTCTAGCCCTAATTACTAAGTCCTAAACTACTACTAAAGCAATCCTAACAAATTGGAAGAAAAAGTCTCCAAGTTCTCCAACTGGTTATTTTCGAAAAAGAGCCAAAAATGCTTTATAAAACTGAATATTTGCACGCTCGCTACAAGCGATGAGTTGGTCGCTTGTAGCGAGGAAGTTTAATAGCCAATAGGGATCCTCCACGTCAGCATGGAGCCTTAAACCGCCCTTGGTCGCTTGAAGCGACCAGTCCATCGCTTGTAGCGATGAACCTCTAAAAATCCCTGCCTATCTTCGCTTGTAGCGTGGCATCTGGCGCTTGAAGCGATGAAGCCTTCAAAATCCCTGCCTATCCTCGCTTGTAGCGAGGATGTCTGCGCTTCTAGCGATGGCTTTGAAACAAACTTCATTTCTTTGCTCAGCATGATCAATCATAAATTTCCTGCAATAATAACATGGGGTAAGGCATAGGATCACAAATATAGCATTTTGAACCATAAATATGGGCTTATCCTATGATAACTTGTGAAATAAGTAACATAAGTGCCTAAAATAAATATGCTTTTTAAGTCAATTTTGGCACTTATCAATACACTTTGGGCATTTGAAAAATGTGTCTATGTTAAACAGTTTAAAAACAGACTGATACCAACTGAAAATTGTTTGTCAAGCAATTTTAACATTGAATATCAGAGCAGAAAAATCACATTTTTAAATTGATGACTTTGGGAGGGATTGAGTATAAACTTTCAAAGCTTTAATCATCATTGCCCAGGATTATACTTATCAGATTCTGACCAAAAGTTAGATAACTATCAGATTCAGGAGTCAGAAAATCCAGGTTCTGAAACTCAGAGTCTGATGTCTTCAGAAGCTAAACTTTCTGCAGACTTCTCAAAGATAGTGTCTGTTAAGTTTTTAGCTTCTGATGAACTCAGAATCTCAGTTTCCATTTAGATTCAAGCATATTTTCCAAAGAGATGAAATGCATTGTTCAGATTCTTTTTAATAAATTTAAATCTATTTTTCTGAACAAAATCTCTTAATAAAATGAAGTTTAAGTTCAAAAATGCTTGGTTCTTGAATGTGAATTGGAATTTTCAGACAAACAGATTACAGCAATGTTATCACAAAGAAGATTATGCTGATTTCATGAATCTGATAGTTTCCCAATTCATGTAGAATATATTAAGTATAACTGAGAACTAAGCATACCTCAGTAGAGCTTCTGATCTACTTCTCTTTGTTCATTTGTTGCTGAACACCTATTTTTGTTCCAGCAATGTTCTTGATATGCTTTAGGAGAAGTATCAACTTCTGAGAAGCTCTTTTCAGCTATTTGGACATTCTTCAGACTCAGGTTCTGATTCAGGTTCTGAAGTGTCCTCTGAGAGCTGAAACTCAGTACCAGTGATCAAGTCTTTGTGGTTTCCTCCAGATTCCACATTTCCTCCCTCTTTCATGGTCAGGGTTTGGAACATAGACTTGTTTTCTGTTCTGCAGTGCCAGCAGCCATTGTCCAGGCACTAGGACTTTACCTTTTCTTTGGCATTTGATCATATCTGAAACAGAAATGATTTCTGACTTGGGTACCCATACGGGTCCTCTAGGGTTAGTCCTGAAAGGTTTAGCCTTTTGCAACTTATGTCTTGAGCTATTGAACTCAGACTTGTTCAGATACTTTGGATGTGAATCCTTTAATCTTGAATAAGTCTTGGTTTTATAAACTGAGTTCTTCAGAACCTGAGTTTTCAATGGTCTTAACTCAGATTTCTTCAGAACTTTAGACTTAAGAGTCTTTGATCCTGATTTGTTCAGAATCTTGGATTCAGAAGTAGAAGGTTCTGAGTTGTTAAGAACTGCAGTTTTGTTTGCTTCAGACACAAGGCAGACTTTCTGACCTTTCTTAATATAATCAGAATTGCATGACTGATTGGCTTTCTTATGTCTGCTTTGCCTGACATTCTGAGATTGAAAGTGTTTTGAATAAGCTGGTTTATTAATCCTTGAAGGTTTTATAAACACAGTCTTAGTAAAATCTGAGTTTGGATTTTTCAGACTCTGAGACTTACCAGTTTCAGCTTCTGAACTCTTCAGACTCTGAACATTTTCAGGTTTAGAGTCTGATTTTCTCATAGTCTTAGGCTTAGGACCTTTTGGCTTAGACTTTGGCAAAGTTTTAACATTTGCCATCATCTTTCCCTTAGGCTCAGAAGCTTCAGACTCTGAGCAGTTCAGAACCTCAGACTTAGCAGTCTCAGTTTCTGTTAACTTCATTATCTCAGAACTTTCAGAAGCAGGCAAAAAACATACTTTAGAGCCTTTTATATTATCTTCAGAACAAGATGGAAGGTTTGTTTCATTTGAAAAAAATTAATGAATCATTTTTAAAACCAATTCCTTCTCCTTTGTTTCTGCTGATATTATAAATCATAGAAGCAATCTTGCTTCTGTTGATTCCAGCCAAAATAAAATTTTGAAGAGCATTTTCATGTTCACTGGGAACAACTTCAGGTTTCTTATGAACCGTTTGTTTGAGCTCTTCAACTTCTTCATCAATATTATTGATATGATTCTGAAGTTGAAGATTTTCATCAGCCAGCAAGTTATTATCCTTTTTCAAAGATTTTAACTGTTTTATCTTGCTTCTGAGGTGGTTCATAAGTTCCTTAATTGTTTCAATAAGATCAGGTCTAGTGAGTTCAGAAAATACCTCATTTTCAGCTTCTGAGTCTGAATCAGGTTCTGTATCAGAAGATACATTTGCAACCAAGTTCAAATTGGATTCAGCTTCATTTTCTTGGTCAGATTCTGATCCAGATTCCTCATCAGATGATACTAATGCTACCAAACCCAGGTTAGCTTCTTCATCTTCATTTTCATCTTCAGAATCTGATTCTTGATCAAGATCAATCCAAGTAGCCATAAGGCTTTTTCTTAATCTGTCTTTGCCTGATCTTGAACTGTTCTTTCTGGATTTGTACTTCTGAAACTCAGGACATTCAGATCTGTGATGATCAGTTCTCTTGCAATTTGAGCAATTCTTTTGTTCATCCTTCTTGGAACTAGATTCTTTGAAGCTGCTACTCCTGTTAGATGATTTCTTTTGTCTTTGCAGCAAGAACTTAATTCTTTTGGAAAGCTTTTCTAGTTCTTCAGCTTCTGAATCTTCTTCAGAACTTTCCTCAGAAAATTCTTCATCAGACTCTGAAGCTTTTAGAGCTATTGAAAGCTTCCCTTTGGATTTAAGTGCTACAGATTCAGATTTCTAACTGGTTCATCTTTATTGAGTCCCAGTTCATGCACCTTGAGGGAGCTTATAAGATCTTCAATACTTAGAGTATTTAAATCTTTAGCTTCCTCAATAGCAGTCACCTTAGGTCTCCATATAGATGGCAAGCTTCTGAGAATCTTGTTCACATGATCAGCAGTAGTGTAGCTCTTTTTCAGGATCTGAAGTCCAGACACAAGAGTCTGAAATCTTGAGAACATAGCCTCAATATTTTCATTCTCCTGCATTCTGAACATTTCATACTGCTGAACCAGAATGTTGGCCTTTGCTTCTCTGACCTTCTTGTTCCCCTCATAATTAGAACATAAAGAGGTGAAGATGGCTTTTGCAGTAGATTTATCACTCAGCTTCAGATATTCACTGTGAGGCATAGAATCCACAATGATACCTCTCACATGATGATGCTTTCTGTATATCTTTCTTTCAGCATCAGTGAGACTTCTTCTGTTCAGAGCCACTCCTTCTTCATCAACTGGTATGGAAATTCCATCTTCAATTATATCCCATAATGAATCATCAATTCCAATAATGTGGCTGTACATTTTGCTTTTCCACCAAGAGAATTTCTCAGCATCACCACTAAACAAAGGGGGTTTATTGTGTGAGTGAGATTTCTTGTTATCAGTACCATAGCCACCACCACCACTTCTGGATGTAGATTCCCCATAATTTCCAGATGACATATTTTTCTCAGGATCAAGACTGACACACTGTTAAGTGTTAATATCAGAACCGAAGCTCTGATACCAACTGAAGGTGAGAAAAACACACACAAGAAGGGGGGGGGGTTGAATTGTGTGACTCAAAAACTTGTTCTTTCCTTTTCAAAAGTTTAACACTAGTCCAGAACCAGGTTCTGAACTGTTATCAGAAGTATATGCAGCGGATTATCAAGTTAAAAAGAGAAGGGAAGAGAGACACACAAAGTTTTATACTGGTTCCTTCTCAATGTGAGAAGTAGTCCAGTCCCCTTGTTTTCCAACAAGAGATTTCCACTATAATCAAACTGATTACAATTGCTCAGACCACAAAGGAAAGAGACTTCAATGCTCAAACACCTAGTAAGAGACTTCTAATGCTCAAGACACTAAGTCAAGAGACTTCCCTGCTCAAGACACACAGTCAAGAGACTTCCAATTGCTCAAGACACACAGTCAAGAGACTTCCCTGCTCAAGACACACAGTCAAGAGACTTCTCAATTGCTTAAGACACACAGTCAAGAGACTTCCCTGCTCAAGACACACAGTCAAGAGACTTCTCAATGCTCAAGACACTAAGTCAAGAGACTTCTGACTCAGACCACAAAGGAATGAGGTTACAAATGCTCAGTATACAGACTGAGACTTTAGGGACCAAACTGGTTTACAAATAAATGAGTTTGGGTTGAACACTTGATAAAATATCAGAGGTGTTCTCTTAATACAACACAGGTTAAGACTCTTAACCTTAAGAAATTCTAATTTACAAAGATAAGAGAATTTCTGAGAGTTTTGTGAGCTTTGAATTCTGGACAGGAAAACAGAGCACAGGTTCAGTATTTTGTTCAAAGAGTCTTAGAAAAATTTTCTTCTTCAAATCTTCTTCCTTTTATAGAGGAAATAGAGCTGTTGAAGATTTGCTTGATTTGAGGAAAGAGCCGTTGCAAGTTGAGCTAGGATTTCTGCAAATGTGTGCTGCACTTTTTCAAACAAAACAGAGCAGCAACCACTTTTGAAATGGCCTACCTTAAAAGCTGGGGAATGTTTGGGTCAGGGAGACAACTGTTCCATTAGGTTGCTCTGACACATCTAGGCATTAAATGCGCACAGTAACACTTGCTTTTCATGCCACATCAGCTTCAGAAGCTTCTGCGTGAACAGTGCATCAGAAGCTGCCTTTGTACGGATCAGAAGCTGGTCTTCAGAAGTTGACTTTTGTTGACTTCTTCAGACGCTGACTTTTGCGTTGACCTTCAGACTCAGACTTCAGAAGCTGCCTTCAGACTCAGAAGCTGCACTTCAGGAGCACCTCTTCAGGACCACTTCAGAAGCACCCAGTTTTATTCCAACTTTGCAACCTTGCTTCTTAGCTTTCCTTTCTTGCTCTAAGCTTGTTCTTTCATAACCATTCTTAATTTCTAATCAATAATCACTTGGTTCTGAAATCACTTGAACAAAGCATTAGCAAATAACCAATTTTCTATTTAACACTTTGTTATCATCAAAACCATAAAGAGAGATATGTTTACACATAATGTTTCAACAATCTCCCCCTTAATTCATAAGAGAGTTGTTAAACACATTTTGTTCCAACAGTAAGTCCTACACGGCAATAAGATAAGTTAAGTCGTGATTCTCAGGCTCCTCGTTAGTAGTGGAGTCGAGGTTCCCCGTTAGTAGTGGACATACATTGTTTTTATGTAAGTCCTGCACGATGATAAGAGGAGTCCGGTGTTAGCCTCAGATAGGAATTTCACCGGTAAGATGGAAGATGTATTCCGGGGTTACTCCACTCAGATGCACTCCGTAAAATGAATCAAGATAATTATTGTATGTTCAACACTAACTTTCTAACTTAATGATAAAGAAAGATGTATATATATGTTACAATGAGAATATGACAATAGTTATCAGATAGTGATCCTAGATTCCCCTCGATCACTAAAATTAGCATGAAGTAGTCCAGTTTTCACGACTACATAGTATAGCAGGCAAACAAATATAAACCCCATATGGGTTGAATTTAGTGCATGACGATCCTAGGTTTCCCCGAGGTTGCCAACAGTAGGTTGGGCTGGAGCTCACTGAGACATTATGTCTCATCCCATTCCTTCTGATTCAGGTTGTAGGTAGCACACTGCAAGGGTAAGGAGAATGCTTTGGACTGATCGTGCTGGTTTTAAGTTTGATACTAGTTGTAGTGTACACAGATATTGTATTATGTTGTATCATATCAGAGATGTTTGTATTAGAAGACAAATGTATCGATACTTTATGTTATGTATCATTATCAGCTAAACTTTCTGTATTGTAAATTAATGTATCCAGTACGAAATTTTAACACTTGTATAAGATTCTAGGCAATCTTTATATGGGTGTTACAATCTATACCCGTATTCTCTGGGTATCTAAATATCCATACAAATACACGTTATCCACATTTCTACCGAAAATAAATTGATCAATGACAAAAATATTGTATCATTAACACTAAAAATATTTTCCAATATTTAAATGTTGAAATATGGAAATTATAACTTAAATTATTTAACTTATCCAAATTTATAAACTAAAATATTTTAAATGAGTAAATATTATAAAAAAACTTAAACCTCTAAAAAAATTATAAAAAAATACTAAAATAAAAAACTTATAACCGTGCAAGTCTAATATTCTCTAAAACTTATATAAAAATTATACATCATATTAATTATTTTTTCTCATCATCATAATTAAAGACTTGAAAATAATGCAAACATTTATACAAATAAAAAATATATTATGCTGGTATGGGGCAGAGTGGGTACTAAGGTACCCATATCAACGCTCATACCCACTCATTTTTACGGATAATTACCCATACCCATTATGCGGATTTTTATCCTATCCATTGCGGGTGTCCACCGAGTATGGATTCAACTGTCCTCTCTATAACAAGAAGACCAAAATGACTAACAAAAGATATATTTGACGATGTAGTTATAGTTTCAAAACATATTAGCCTCGCACTTTTAGCGACCAAAATGATTGTTTATTCTTTTAATTTTTAATATCATATCAGTTATTATTTTCAATTGTATTCTACAATTAACAATTAATATTACATGTGTCTCTAAACATAAGTATACCAAACGACATGTCAAAGATGTCATCAGAAAGTACCATCATACTTTCCCAGTTATGATTCAAACTCATGTTCCTTTCTATAGATATCCACCTTCTAGAGTCAAATTGGTTACTCCCCCCGTTCGCGGTGTTGATGCAATTGGTCATTCAGGAGGAATATGGTTAATTAAATAAATTTCATCAAATGTTACTACTAATGTCATTGATTTTGAAACCTTATCAATTGCCTTCGTCCTTCACCATGTCCAGATCTGCTTGGATGTTAACTAGCATGGTTGGATGTCTTCAAATAACAACTCGGTATCCTCTTTACGTCAGGTTAAAGATCATTTAATCACTATCAACCATAACATCTTCAGCAACATTTTTCAAAGAAAGAAACATGTTGAAGCTAGGCTTAAATGGTTCCAGCGTTATCTTGAGATAGTCGATTCCCTTTTACATATTTGGGTTGAAAACCATCTTCAAATAGAATACAACAAGTCAATAACATTCTCTTTCAAGAGGAAATTCACTCGTACCAAAAGTCTCATGATCAATGAATTATACTTGGAGACAAAAAATAGTTCATTCTTATACACCTAAACTATTATTGGCCACCAACGGAACAAATTTTTTAGAACAAGGCTTCTAAAATATATATGGTCTTTGGACATTCGACAACTCTATTATCTAACAAGAAGCTCAAACTACTTCAAGGCTATCTTATAGAGCCCCCCCCCACACCAAAAAAAAAATAAAAATCCAAAGAACAATTTCACCTCGACCACTGAACTCCGCATTGACTTAGATTACCATTCATCCCTCAATCTCATCAACCTTATTACCAAAGAACTCGATGAATCCTTTCAAAGATCCAGATGGCACATTACGAGCGATGACATCTTTAACTTGGTTAATAATCTCTTTTCAAACGTTACTTTGATCCATCTATCTCTAATACCCTTATACCTAAAGTTTACATTCCCACCACTTTTAAGGACCTACAACCAATTAGAATTTGAACATTGTTTACAAAATCATAAACAAAGTCCTTATTAATCGCCTCCGGCCCCTCCTTGACGTTATTATTGGCCCCCACCAAAGCAATTTTCTACTAGGTAGGGTACTTCTTACAATGTTATTATTTTGCAGGAAATACTTCACGACATGCAGAAGTCCAAGAATAATAATAATGACGTTGCTTTCAAATTTTACTTGGAGAAACCTTTTCACAACGTCAACTAAGACTTCCTTAAGGACCATATCTTTGAATTTGGATTTACCCAATCAACCATAAAACTCATCATGTCTTATGTTACCTTATCCTCCTTTTCCATCCTTTAGAATGGTTACAAGAGGACCACTTTCAAACCAATTCGTGGACTCAGAGCGGGCCCAAGGCATATGTTGGGGGTGTGGCAGCCTAGGACCCATGCTCGTAGGGGGCCCAATTTTTTTATACAGGAGGTGTATATAGAAGTACTTATTTTATAGGGGTATATATAGCAAAAATCGCAACGAGGGCCCAACTATTTATCAGGCTTCAGCCCAGTAGCCCTCCACCGTTTTTATTTTACAACTCAACAGCATTTCATTTTCACACCCCAAACATTGGTTAAAACGTCAAACTTAATATTAAAACGTAAAACGCAGAATAAACACGTAAAAAGCAAAATCTCTACTCCTTTCCAGAGACTAAATTTGTTTTTATTTTGAGGATGCTTTTTGGTGTTTCAAATTAAAGCTAACCTGAATTTGTATTTAGATTTCATCATACGACTTTCATCATGAAAGTTTTATGCTTGCGATGCCAAATTTGATCTTGTGTGATTTTTTTATAAGTAACATGTCATATTTTATTGACAAATGATAAAATGTTTTCATGTTACTGGGTTTGAGGGAAGTGTATTTTATACTATTATAGATTTACGGTGATGAATGATTATGAAGCTCTTTGAGAAATTTTAGAGGTAGTAAATTAGTTGAGTTATCAAATCAGATGATAAAACTTATATAAGGCTTAGTATGTCTACCTATCGTTTTACTTAGCTTTGCTTGGTTTGGTTCGACCCCTCAAACTTTTTTTGTTTTGTTATTCTTTTTTATTAAAAATTTATGTGACAAAGTGTATTTGACACAGTGTTTTGGAGTGTCAACATAGCTGGGTTTCAAAACATCATGTTATGGTGACTTGGGGAGGTAGCATAGTTGGGATGTCAGCGGCCATGATAATGCATGTCTCATTCATCATTTGTTAAAAAAAATGATATAATTATATAAAGAGGCCCTTTTCTCAAACTTGGCCTACGACCCTTAAAATGCTAGGGACGGGTAGGGATGTAAGTGGATATCTATGAGTGCGGATAATATGATATCCGTGTCCGCCCCATTATGTAAATATGATATCCGTGTCCACTCCATATCCGCGCGGATATCCGTATATTCTAACAAATCAATGATCAAGCGGTTGTAAACTCTTCTAGATCAATTCGTGGGGTTACTTTTCGCAAAAAATAGCATAGCTCTTACTTTTTTTGACCCTCTTATAGTCATTGGAATCTAATTATAGTGTGTCGATCGACAAATAGTTTTGTTGTTGATGCACAACTAATCTCAGACCATTGTTGATGAAAAATTGAAGTTTTAAGAGAGTTGTTTTTATTAAACGATTTGAACAATATTTCATCTCACCATAGGACGTGGATCAAGCACTCTGAAGCTCAAGTTAATATTTGATTGAGTTGGCGTAGAGATGTTGCGATATAAATGTTACATTCTCATGGTTCATTCCTCGCAAACATTAATTTGCGGGAGTTCCTGTATGCACAATAGGGGTGTGTCTCCCCGAGAAGGAAGTGTTCTTCCTTTGATGGTGACTTGGATCAAATTAATTGGTTGTATTCTCCTTCTCCAAGTGGTGGAGGCATAGAGGGTGTTCTTGCAAATGACACCTTAACACCGAAGCAAGTGCCAGCAAGTAGTAAGTAACATATAATTCATGAATGATCATACTTGGGGGAGATAACCGTATTTATACTGATGGATCTGATGATAAGTTCTTTGTTTGGTTCTATCTTTTCTCCTACGATTTGGCGTAGTTAGTTACAAGATATTTTAATATGTTTAGATGAACTGAACCTGAGATAGTCGAGGGCGCCAATCCAATTCAAATGATGCTTATGTAAATAGGAACGACATGGTAGCTATCCATAAGTTGCTTATGCTTTAAGACGATGGATCGTGTTGACATTTTGTTAATATCTAAGGTGGGAATGAGGTGGTTCCCGAATCCTTAGACATTGTGTAAGGTTCTTTTTTTGTGTTACACGTCTTTCTCATGAGAGGTATCACCTTAGATGGTGTTGGAGGTCGAATCCAGTGTTACATCATTTAACAAGACGATATGGTCACCCTGGTGGTCTTGGCTTGTTTATTGATCCTCCATGTCATATTCTTAAATAACTTTGCTATTAGATGACCCTAAGAATAATTGGGTTGAACCTTTTAGATGCATACCATTACAGTGGGGGTGACTTGCTAATAGGATAATTGGTATATTTTTTAAAAGAATACTAATCGAATTGGGCCTCTGCCTTGAACACAGGGAATACAGGTAGGAAATTGCTCATTAGGCCCATTCAATTGCTTATAGGCCCCTAAAACTACCAAAAATACCTCTCTCGGTTCGTAATTTTCAAATAGTTTAGGAGTTAACTCTCGATTGCTCAAGTTCGGGAGTTACCACCCGATGCACACTGATACATATTGAAACAAAAACCTCCAATTGTGTTTCAAACCCATTTTCTAATACTTTCCTTCTCTACTCCATCGCTGTAGCAATGGTCAATGAGAGTACGGAGTTTATCTTCATCGGTTATGTCAAGGGGTTGGACACGGCCACATATATCATAACCTGGATAGGCGATAGCATCGTACACCTGCATTGTGTTGTGTTGTCCAGAATCAATCAAAACTAAGATTTATTTATAAGTGAAATAAACACCATGAATGAAATTGAAGTATAGATGCTTACGCTTAGGCCGCGAGAGAGCCTTTTATATTCTCTAGTTGCAGCCATAAGTTTCTTCCAGGCCTTATTCTTATACACAAAACCATCCTTCTCATACATAAAAGGCTGAGGTCATTGTCATACTTAGAAAAGTCCGTCTCCTCATCACTATCAGAAGGATCTACTAAAGCGGGTTTCGGTTTCTGTTCCGATCCCGATCCCAAGTCCGTCTCCTCATCACTATCAGAAAAATCTATCGGTTTGGGTTTCTGTTCCGATCCCGATCCCAATTCCGGTTCCGATTTCACCCGTTTCGAGAAGTCACTCTCCTCGTCACTATCCTCGTCACTATCCTCATCATCATCTTCTTCATAAGATCCCAATCCACTATCAGAAGAATCTTCTAAATAGGGTTTCGGTTTGGGTTTCTGTTCCAATTCCGATACCAAATCCGGTTCATGTTCCGCCGATTTCACCCGTTTCCCTCTTTCCATCGTCATTCTGCAACCTAACCCTAAACCTAAACGAAGACACCATTTCTCATCTTTTTATAAGCAAAAAAAAAAAAGCTGTGTTTTCAAACTAGTGTTTATGACCCGCCCAGGCCCAGTAACAAACCTTTTTCCTTCTTATAGATTGCAAACTAGTGTAATAGTCATGCCAAGCACAGACATTTAACATACTTATGAAATTTTAATAAAAATATTAGTTTTAATTTAATGAAAAATAAATTTACACATACACGGTTGGTGAATATTTATGTTATTTGACAAATAAGCTAACATAATTTTAATATATTTTATAAGGTTTTTTTTTACGAAAAGTATAAAGTATAAATTTAAAAGTAATATTGGATATATAGTTTTATAAAAAAAATATATAGTTTTATTTAGATATTTGGTTTTACAAATAATATAACATATATACGTAGTTTTGTTTAAGAGGATGGGAGTTTGGGTAGCTTAGTTGGCTTGAGTCAACTCATGATGAGTTGGAGTCATGCCATGAGTTCAAACTCGAACGAATGAGTAAATATTAACCTCAACTAATTATTTAACATTTATTCAAAAAATAAAATAAAAAATAAAAGTAATTGTTTCAATCTCTCCAAGATAATAATATTTGCACTAAGAATATATTATATTGACATTTCAAAAAATAAAATTACTTATATTTTATATTATCAAATTCGCCTCTTGTAAATGGTTTTTCGGTAAGATCTTAGGTAGCCTTTTCCTATTATTAGTGGTTTATGGAACCTGCTTTCTATTCTAGCCGATAGTCATTTGAGTGGCTGACAAGGACATGCCGTTTTTGTAGCTTGCCTCCTACTCTGGCTCCAAATTGTGGAGTGCCTCTCGATCTGTCAAATTTTTATTGGTTTCAGTTTTATCCCGGTTTTCAATTGTTCTTTTTTCAAGAGAAATCCCCCATGAATTTTGTAGGTTACTGATGATGTTAATTCTCTTATTTTAGTTTTGGTATGATTCTACAATTATTAGATACCTCTTGTACTTCTTACGTTCTTTTATGCTCTTTAACCGATTTCTCTGCTCTCTATTTTTGTTTTACCCATATGTGTGTATGCGCGCGCGTGCACACACACACATATATATGTATATGTATATGGGGTTTGCATTAGCAAGATACACCTTTTTTGTTTGGACAAAAAAACCACATTCTTCTTTCTTCAAATGTAATTAGTTTATGTCCTTTAAAGTCATTTTGCAACTCATCCCAACTTTTTCTCTCTCACCTCATTGCAACTAATCCATTTTTTTAGCAAAGCTAAACATTTTTTTAATAAAACAACTAATGAAATTTTTTACTGTAACAACAAATGAATTTACTCCCAAAGGCTTTTCAAAAAAACACTTGGTTGGCAAAGGAAAGTGATTTTAACATCAACACGTAAAATAATTTTTCTGTTCAAAAACAAAAAAGAATATGTTAATATTTTTTGTATGATTCACCAGCAAATATAGTGTCTCTCAAAATGGTAATAAGTGTTTTTTTTTTGTTACTATTGGTAATAACTGCTTTAAGAAAAAAATTCTGAACTTATATATATATATATATATATATATGCAACATTACTTATTATTTTATCAATAATATATTTATGTATTTATAGTAGAGAAAGAAATAAATGAAATGAAATTATATAATATTTAAGTGTATAATACGAGAAAAAAAACTAAGAAAAATAAAATTCAGAAGTTTTTTTTGGTATGTGTAAATGACGTTAAGACGACAACTAAAAAAGAACGAAGATATTGTAGTACTTAAGTAAAATTCTTATTTACTTATTAGAAAAAAGTGTAACTATTGTTGAACTTGAAAGTTAGCCAAAAATTAAGCTAATAATTTCCAACAATGATTCTTTTCTCAAAAAAAAAAAAAAACTTTCAACAATGATTCAATTTTTTTTCTTCAAGTGAGTACGTCAAAGAAGAAATTTTGCCCTTCGGTTGTGGCTCTATTAACTCCTCCAAACATTTATGTAAGAATTATTTGGATGTTTGAGAACTACTGAATTAATGCAAAATAAGTAAATGAAAAGCACATCACGTCAAATGAGATTTACAAGTGATATTTATAGGCAAATTGACGATCACTTAAAACATGATGTTATTTTATAGTCATCAAAGATGATGTCAAATAACGTGAACAAGCCAGTTTATTGTCACGTCATTAACGATGACGTCATTAACGATCCATTTAATCCAAAAATATATGATGGTTTCAATCAATAACGACGATGTGAAACATGATACTATTTTATAATCATCAATGATGATGTCAAATAACGTGAACAATCCAATATATTGTCATGTCATTAACGATGACGTCATTAACATCCATTTAATCCAAAAATATATGACGATATCAATCAATAACTAAATCTAAAATAAGCAATCAATAAGATGATTCCACCAATTGACAGGCTTGAAGTGTCATGCGTTGGAGCTTCATGGGAAGGATTCAAGATTTAATGAAGTTGAACTAGGATATCAAAGTGGTTCATATTTATCAGGAAAATCTTTGGCTAATATGTGTTGTTCCACAAATCTTGAAACTCTCTTTTGTTTCAACAACCTCCTCCTTTGGTTGCTCAAATTTTAGTCTGTAATTTCATGAGAATTTTGTTTCCCCAATTAGTTTATCGGTAGTTCTTCTCTTTTTTTTTTTGGGCTTAGGCCCCATTGTATTAAAGAAAATCGACACCTATTAATCTCCATATAAAAACTATCACAAAATGTTGTGCTCACAAGACCTCACCTAATTTTCTCGACTAGTTTCAAATAGCAATTTATTTATATATGCTTTTTTATGTCTTGAAATAAATAATGATTGCAACAAGAGAGAAATGTTGAAGAAAGAAAAACAACAACATTATTATAAAAACAAAACAAAAAAACAGCAGCATATTTTCCACTAGCTAGCCACTCCACAGTAGAAGAATGAGTTCACATTACAGTAGTAATGGGCAGAAGTGGAGCAGAACCATACCGGCCCAAGTAGAAGGGTTCAAAATTTCGAACAAGCCCACTACTTCCATACGAAGCACATTGACGTAAATCGGCCCAACACGACCCACTCTCATTTTCTAAACCCTTCCTCTCTTTCACCAACTCATTTTCAAACTCTAACTCAAAATCAAAACCAGTTTCCTCCTCCTCCTCGTCATCATTGATGGGCCATCCATCATCGTCATCATGATGGATGAGCTTCATGATGAGCCTACCATTTTCTCGATTCGCTTCAATATGCTCATAATAGCGCTTCACTTTCCCCACCTTTAAAATTAACCTTCCATCTTCACCATATTCCTTGTTAAAACACGAAGGCATTCCCCCTCCTCCGGTTTCTCTCAACAACGTTATTGCCGGTGGAAACACCTTCTTCTCTCTCTTCTTCTTCACTTTGAATTCCCTTCTTTGACTTTGACTTTGCCCTAGCCATAGAAGCTCATCAATTAAATCACAGCTCATGTAATCCCCACTCTCCGTTCCAATCAAATCTCCCATCACTGTTGATGGTATCGCTGTCGAACCCGGTGATGATGACGACAATGACTTTGACAGTCTCTGCCATAGTGAAGAACATGTTTTTGAATCTTGTGAAGGTGCAGGTTCAGTTTTGGACATGTTGTAGCAATGTAGAACTCTCTTGTGTAGGTTTTCTTCTTCTGAATGAACTATCGTTCTGAGACCATGATAAGGATTATAACAATAATATCCATTATTATTACGGCTTCGTCTTGACCTTAATGTGTAGTTGTATAGAGATGTAGCTATGTGTTCTGCTTTGCTTGATAAATACTCGTTCAACGTATCCATTTCTTAGTTTTGTCTCTAGAAAGGAACTAAAGGTGATAATTTCTCAATTTCCTATTATGCCCTTGCAATTGTTTCAGCGTAATAAAAACATGAAACTGGCCAGTGATGATTATCCTGAAACAAATGAAAAAGAGAAGATTAGGCTTGCATTGGTAAGATAGAGCTGGCAGTGAAATAAATAGAATTTGGATATATTTGCTATTGTAATAAATGCATCATATTTGGAAAATCAATCTAATATGATAAGGCCTAAGGTGTTTATAGCTATTGATTGAATCTAATCACATGTGTCTGTGTTGTATGAGTAACAGATGTTGACACATGTTGAACATCAAACAAATCTTTATTTTGAAGTGTCGATTTTGAACAGGAGCAATATAAACATGGCAAAGATCAAGAACATCGAGGAATAAATAACAAGATTGATATAAAAATAATAAATAATATGATATGCATATATCTCAAATCATAAAACACATAAAATTAATAATTAACAGATAAAATCAAATTAATGGATGAAATTTGATGGATCAACATCCATGTTAAACGAGATTGAAAATTAAATTGGTTTTAAGACACAAACTGATTGGTATACTGAAAAATGATTGAGAGACTCAGATCATTATCATAACACTAATAAAAGAGGAAAAAAAAATGAAATAAGAAGATCTTACATTGCTCCCATCAAATAAAGATCTTACATTGCTACTGAGTAAACATGGTCAATGAGGTTGCATTTGCATCACAAAGTTTCTCTCTCTCTTTTTTTTAGTTTGTTGACACTAAGTTTTATCTATCATCAATAAAGATCGGAAAAGGGATAGAAAATGAAAGAAAAGAAACACAATACAATCTTAAATGAGAGGGACACACTACAATGTTACCTTGAATACCCTTACCTGGATCCACTTAAGTTGCTGAGAGTGAAAACAAAGATACACTAACACATACGAGGTTTTAAGGACATCAATGTCTTTTCCACTTATTTGAGACACATGATTCATGCTACTTTCATTCGGCGAGGGTTGTGTGTGAAGTGAAGAAGCATCTTGTGTTTTTTTTTTCTATCAACTGATTTTGTTGTGTTTTGCATCTCTGCTAGCTTCCATCTTATATGTGCTACCTTTGTTTCTATCTTTCTTTCTCACTGCTTCTAATCTTCGTGACACACAACTTTTTTATACTCTTTTTTCCCTTCTTTTTTCTCAATTTTATTTGTTTAAATTCAAGATTTGATCACATTCCCTTTTTTCATTTGTAAACGTTATCGGATAATTATAAAATAAAAGAAATACTAAAAAATATTGATATAGTTGGTAAGAAGTTAATTCATACTCGATAAAGGTGTGAGTTCAATTCTCAATATCAATGTGAGGACCTCATTGATGGATAATGTGTAACTACTTTTATATTTAAGTGACCAAAAGAAGAAAAGTTGTCGGAAAAGTAATTAATTTTACCTTTATAAAACATTATTACATAATTTTATCTATGTAGCCGACCCCACTTAGTGACATAAAACTTAGTTGTTGTTGTTTGTTGTCTTATATTTTTGGGGTTTTTCATTTTTTATTTATTTTAAGTTTTTTCAAAACAATATTTCAAAGATATAGAAAATAAAATAATAATTATTTAATCCACATATAAATTATCACATCATTCTACGACTCGTCAGTTCTTTATTCAACTTGACACATCAGCAAAAATAAGTTTAAAATTAGTGCTAGAAACTTTTTCATAAGTTTTAAAAATTTGGGGACTATAGTTTAGGATTTAGAAGTCGGAAACCTAAAATCGTGAATCAACGAATATATGATTATAAATTTATACATTGTCATTAGTAGTATTTTGTTAAGTACTTTTTTTATCGATACATATTAAGAATACAATACATGTGTTTATTGTTACCTTATTACCTATAATTTTATGATGATAATTTTTAATAAATAAAGTATGAAAATAAATTTAAAAATAAAAATTTGGCAAATTAAGATTAATTTAATATAAATAAATAAAATATATATTATATTAATAAAACATAGATTTTAATTTATTATCTTCTAAATATGTTAATCATTTAGTCAAAAGAATATATTAAACATTAATTGATTAAATTTATCTTAATAATTATGTCTAATTAGTTTTTTGTATTTTAATCTTAATTTATAAAGTTTGATTTTTAATTATAAATATCCTTTTATTTCATTATACATTTATCAAATACTTATACCATTAAGGGCCTGTTTGGATTAGCTTATTTTAGAGCTTATGTAAAACAGTTTATGCAAATAAATAAGTTTTTGTGTATTATTTATAAGTTTTTAAGGTAGTTTATAATAAACAGTTTATGAAGATACACTTTTCGTTACTGAGATCTTATAAATTAAATAAAAGCTTATTTATTTACATAAGCTATTTTTCATAAGCTCAAAATAAGCTCAAACCAAACGGGACCTAATTTTATCAAACACTTCAACTAATTTATTTGCTATCAACTATAAATTCTTCGTAATCAACTAATATATCAACAATCTACTATTTTTTACCAAACAAATTCTAAAGTACAATTTTTTTTTGACAATACTCTTTCCCGAAATACAATAAAAAATTTATATTAATATAAATAGATGTCTATTTTAAAAATAATATCATTGAATACGAGTCAAATTAGATTCTTTCAAAAAAGAGTCAAATTAGATAAATATAATATTATTGTAATACTTCATTAAAGTAACAAATGTAAAAAAGACCAAAATTAATTATGTTTGAAATTTTAATCGAATATTTCGTTTTTGATGGGAATCGAATATTTCGTTGTAATATCTATATATGGTACATTATTATATATTTTGTAACACTCATATAAAGATTGCATAGGATCTTATACGAGTATTAAAATTTCGTACTGGATGCATTAATTTACAATACAGAAAACATCTCATATTATTACATCACACAAGTAATAATACATCCAACTGATAATACATAACATCTTGATAATTATACATCAAAAGTACAACATCTGAATACAAGATAAACTGAAAACTAGAAAGCCAGCACGATCAGTCCAAAGCTTTCTCCTTACCCTTGCTGCGTGCAACCTGTAAACCTGCATCAGAAGGAATGGGATGAGACATAATGTCTCAGTGAGTTCCACCCAACCCACTGTTGGCAACCTTGGGGACACCTAGGGTCGCCATGCACTAACTCTCGGCAATCTCGGGAATTCCTATGATCGCCAAGTCTCTATCATATAATTATCATATACATAGCCTCATACTTAGTGATCTGGGGATATCCTATGATCACTTCTTGTTATCTGAACAGTACATAACATAAACTTATGTAATAAATACATATACATATTCATTTTACTTATAACATAAAGTTAGAAGTTAGCGTTGAACAAACATTACTTATCTTGGTTCATTTTATGGAGTGCATCCGGGTGGAGTAACCCCGAAGTACATCTCCCCTCATACCGGTGAAATTCCTATCTGAGGCTAACACTAGACTCCTCTTATCGTCATGCAGGACTTACATAGTAACAAAGCCTGTCCACTACTAATGGGGAACCTTGACTTCACTACTAACGGGGAGCCTGAGAATCACGACTTAACTTATCTTATTGTCGTGTAGGGCTTACATCCAAAGAACGCCTAACCACTACTAACGGGGTACCTTAGCTCCACTACTAGCGGGGAGCCATAGAGTCACGACTTAACATAATTAGCATATTCTTTACATATATATAAATAACTTATAATCTCACGTGTGGACAACCCTCTCGGAGAAGTCCCATCCGGCATAATCCGGAGCCTGCTGGACACGTTAAACATAATCTTATAATCCTTACGTGTGGATAGCCCTTTCGGAGAAATCCCATCCGGCATAATCCGGAGTCTGCTGAACACGTATAATCTTTAGCATAATTCTTATCTTAAGTACTTGTAAGTACATCTGCTACTTTACTATAAGCTTTTGCATATCTGATGCATTCTTCAAGTAATTATTCTTGATACTTAACCTATAATATAAGGTTCTAAGCTTATCGTTCTCATAAGCCACCTAATCGTTATTGGGTATCTGAACCCTTTATGCCTATCTGAGGCCTTGAACATTTAAAATATTCCTAGCACTTGTACGCTTATTGAGTACATACTATTCTGTTCAGTTAAGGGAAACCTGAAAACTAACCCTTAACTACTTGATAACTTATGGATTAATTACCCATCTCTCTGTATGATACATATCCTTATCCTAGATTAATCCCTCAGAGGTTCATGAGTATCCTTACCCCAAAGTATATCAAAGATCATGGGCATGGTACAGTTGTTTGAAAATAAAATGTCATTCTGGGCAATTTCGCTTTGCGACCCCTTGACTTCGCTCTGCGAAATCCTGCGTCTGAACCTTCAGACTCTGGCAGGCAAGTTCGCTTTGTGACCCTGAGTGTCACTCTGCGATCACCTGCGTCTGAACCTTCAAACTCTGAAGTCAGCTTCTGAAGCTTCGCAGAGCGTCTGAAAGCTTCGCTTTGCGAACTCAGCTTCTGATTACTTTGCAGAGCGAGGTCTAGGCGATGGCTAGGCAGTAGCAAAACTCTGCTACTTCGTTTTGCGACCCTGGGCGTCGCTCTGCGACTGTAGCAGAACACAGAATTTCTGGAAAAACACGTTTAATCTTGAAAACCTTGGTACCCAACTGTCCAGTGATCTTTGAAAACATGCCAGGGACTCATTTGAACTATAAAAACTTACTATGAACCAGGATTAAGCAAGGATCAAGCATATGTATCAAAAAGGGGAAAACTATATTTTTCCTAAATCTTAGGACTTAAACTGTAATTCTCACATAACATGTCCCAAAAGGGATAAGCTGTACTAAGGAACTCACATGTAGTTGCTGGTCTTGCCAAGCTTCCTTCTACCAAAACCCTAGCTTGGAACTTTTCCTCTTAACTTGATCCTTCCTTGGTTCCTTTTGCTTCAATCTTTCCCAAAAGCTTGCTTGAGATACAAGAGATTGAATATGGCTCGCCTGGTGGATTAAGTGCTGCTGCTGAAGACAGCCGATAGAGAGAGAGGGGGAGGAAATCTGAGTTGTAGTGAGAGAATGAAATGAGAAAAGTGAAGAATATTCATACTTATCTCTATTTAAAGCCCTTCACTTCAAAATTACCATTTTGTCCCCACTCACTCGTTATTCCTCTGTTACTGATAAAAGCTACGTTTAAGCGGGATGTTACATATTCCCTCTATCCTATGGTATAAGCCACTTAAGCAAACGAGACACAAACTAATCTACTAACGATATATAAAAATTAAAGTCCAACAAAATTTCATAATCGTCCTTATTACTCATGATCTCCTTAATTTTTATGTGCATAATGGTTATTTTGTAAAATTTAATTTATTTATTTTTTTAAAAACTAGTAAAAGACCCGTGCTTTCGCACGGGTCACGTAACATTGCGATAATTATATAAAAAATAATTATATTGTTAATATTGTAGAATGTTTATAGATATTAAATGAAAATTATGAGTAATAATGTAATGTTTCTATGAATTTTTTTCTCTTATATTACAAAATTTTGTTAAATAGTTGAGTCACACCAGTTATGGATTTTATTTACTTATATAAGCGAAATCAAATTTTTATGCACATAAAATTTTGAAAACTTGTGACTATTTTCAAAATCAAAATTAATGTAGTATTTCTATTAAATAACTTTTTATTTTATATGCAAAAGATTATTCAATATTTGCACCGCACCCGTTGCAAATTTTATGTATTTATATCTGCATAAACAAATTTTTATATACATATATGAGAAAGTAAATATGATAAAATTTTAAAAACTCATGACTATTTTCAAAATCAAAATTAATGTAGTGTTTCTATTAAATAACTTTTTATTTTATATGCAAAAACACTGTTCAATGTTTGCACCGCACCCGTTGCAGATTTTATGTATTTATATCTAAATAAACAAATTTTTATATACATGTATGAGAAAGTCGATATGATAAAATTTTGGAAACACATGACTATTTTCAAAATATTAACATTAATGTAGTGTGTCTATTAAATAAATTTTTATTTTATATTTAAAACACCGTTAAATATTTAATCGCACTCGTTGAGGAATTTATATGTTTATATATGCAGACGAAAATTTGTATGTATCGATATGTGATATGATAAAATTTTGAAAACTCATCACTATTGATTAAATTTTAAAATATCAACATTAATGCAGTGTTTCTATTGATTAAATTTTATTTTATATGCAAAACATTGTATAATGTTTGCACCGCTCCCGTTGCAGATATTAAATGTTTATATTTGCAGAAACAAATTTTATATACATTGTTGTACCCTAATTTTGTCCAAGTTTTTTTTCAAAAAAAAAGTCAACACAAAAAAAAGTCAACTTTTATTTTCTTTTTAATAAATAATAAATAATAAAAAAAAGTTTATTATTTATTTATCTTTCTTTTTTATTTTATTATTATTATTATTATTATTATTATTATTATTATTATTATTATTATTATTGTTATTACTTTTATTATTATTATCTTTATGTTTATTTTCAAAAGAAGAAAACGTGTGCCAAGCCAAGAGCAAGGAACAAGAAGCAAGTTGCTGCCCAGGGCAGCACTTCTCCCCTTCCATTTTTCCTGCTGCTGACCCTGGTTTTCCAGCAAACCACCTTGCCATTTTCTTCCCTTTCTTCTTTATCAAAACCAGTCAAGGTAAGCTGCAAAACTGCTGCCTTGTTTCTGAAACTGCTGCCCCTGTTCCAGCACTTCACCCTTTCCATTTTCTCTGCTGCTGCCCCTGTGTACAACACCCCTTTTCCATGTTTTGTCCCAACCTCTGCACAGGACAGCCTATTTTTCCTGTTTTTCTTCCCCAAATCTTCAAAGATCAATCCCAAAAGCACCACAAGTTGCAAACAGCACCCTGTTTTCCCATTTTTCCAGCAACTTCTATCAGAATTCAGCCCCTAGTTGTGCAGAATTAACCAAAGTCTTCACTAAGATCACAAGGCAAGGTCACTTCCTTCCTTTTGCATTAAATGCTAACCAAAGTCTTGGTCATAACACACAAAGGTCCAGCTTTTAAGGGATTTTTTCATGATTACAAATGATCACATTTTGCCTATATAAGGAACACGAAAATCAGAGAATAGGATCTGATCTTTGAGCAATTTTAGAGAAAACTCAGAATCAAAAGAAACAGCAAGAATTCACCACAATCTTTGAAAAGAAAAGCTCTGTTTTTTGTTTCCTTCTTCACAAACCATCATAAACCAATCAAACAATCAAAACAGCCACTAAATCACCAGAAACATCATACCAAGAGTGAAGAATAACAGCAAAACACCATTGTTGTTGTTGTTCTTATTCTTCATCACTCCCAGTTTTGCAAAAACCACAATCATCCAAATGCCCCTTTCATTTTTCTTGAACCCAAAGCTTTGGCTAGGAGTCTGTAAGTATCCTGAACATTCTCATCTCTTATTTGCATTCTGTTTGCATTTTTTTCTGCTGTTCCTGTTGTTCAGCATCATTTTTCTGCATTTTTGCACTAAAAACATCTTTTAAAAACCCCAAAAAAATCACAAGTTTACAAAACACCAAAATAGAAGTGGTTTACTTCTTTTTCTTACTATTTTCGAACGTTTTTTACCCCCCTGAGGTTCTAAAATCAGAAGCAGTCCAAACAGTAGTTCAGAAGCAGCTTCTGAACAGTGCTTCTGAACTTCAGAGTCTGAAGTCAGCTTCTGAAGGCTTCGCTAAGCGAAGTTCTGTTCGCTCTGCGACAGTGCGTCTGAACTTCAGAGTCTGAAGTCAGCTTCTGCAGGCTTCGCTAAGCGAAGTTCTGTTCGCTCTGCGACAGTGCTTCTGAACTTCAGAGTCTGAAGTCAGCTTCTGAAGGTTTCGCAGGGCGAAGTTCTGGTCGCTCTGCGACCACAGCAGAACTCAGCTTCTGAATTTAAACTTCTGAAGCTAACTTCTGAGATTCTGAAGTGAGGTTTCAGAGTCTGAGAAGGGGCTGTTTTACTCATTTTTTTTCAAAAGTATAACAAGTGTCTTTGCTTTTGTTTGTAATTTCATAATTTTCAATAACAAACTTGACTGAAAAAGGGTTGGTTTGACGTATGTCTCTCCATTCCCCGATTGCACAAGCACTTGACGTATGTCTCGTTGTTTGGACAATCGTCATTCCTTTTCAAAATACAAAAAATACATTTACTTTCATCAATAAACTTGATTGAAAAAAGAGTGGTTTGACGTATGTCTTTCCATTCCTCGGTTGCACGGGCACTTGACGTATGTCTCGTTGTTCGGACGATCGTCATTCTATTTTCAAATTACAAAAACATAAAACAAATCCAACACACCAAACTAATTTTTGGCCCCCCGTGGTCAATTAAAAATCAAATCTTTTTCACAAAAGCACAATGTTTTATCAATTCTAAACGTGATACAAACAAACGCTTAAGCCTCCCACGCACGAGCATACAAGCTACGTTTAACCGCTAGAATACGATCAAAAACATCGTTCTTTAAAATCACACACCAAACTAATTTTTGGCTCCCCGTGGTCGATTAAAATTCAAATCTCTTTTCACAAAAGCATGATGTTTTTATCAATTCTAAACGCGATACAAACAAACGCTTAAGCCTCCCGCGCGTGAGCATACAAGCTACGTTTAACCGCTAGAATACGATCAAAAACATCGCTCTTTAAAATCAACCAACAAACAAACGTTTTCTACCAAAGAACTACGTAGCTTTGAATTCTCCATCGCACCAGGAGATACGTAGGAGCAAGATCCCACTCTTGTCAAGCACACTAATAAAAATACCTTTTTCCTCCTTTTCTTTTTCCTTTGAAATATTAAAACATAGCAAGCAAACCTTTAAAACACTTTTAACCCTAAACTAACTAGGAGGTTCCCGTTGAGTACAACGGATGTGAGGGGTGTTAATACCTTCCCCTTGCATAATCGACTCCCGAACCCGTTAATGGTTGCGATGACCATCCTTTCCACATCGCCAAGGGTTTTATCAACGTTTCCCTTTAAAAATAAAACTTTGGTGGCGACTCCGCAGTCTTTCCGAGCGTCTTTACGCTCGAACGTTTTTTAGAGAGCGCACATACATATATGAGAAAGTCGATATGATAAAATTTTGAAAACTCGTGACTATTTTCAAAATATCAACATTAATGCAGTGTTTCTATTGATTAAATTTTATTTTGTATGCAAAACATTGTTCAATGTTTGCACCGGTCCCGTTGTAGATTTTAAATGTTTATATCTGCAGAAATTTTTTTACATAGATATATGAGAAAGTAAATGTGATAAAATTTTGAAAACACGTGACTATTTTCAAAATATAAACATTAATGTAGTGTGTCTATTAAATAAATTTTTATTTTATATTTAAAACACTGTTAAATATTTCAATCACACTCGTTGAGGAATTTATCTGTTTATATATGCAGTAGAAAATTTGTATGTATCAATATGTGATAGTCGATATGATAAAATTTTGAAACTCGTGACTATTTTCAAAATATCAACATTAATGCAGTGTTTCTATTGATTAAATTTTATTTTTTATGCAAAACACTGTTCAATGTTTGCACCGCTCCCGTTGCAGATTTTAAATGTTTATATCTGCATAAACAAATTTTTATATACATATGAGAAAGTCGATATGATAAAATTTTAAAAACTCGTGATTATTTTCAAAATATCAACATTAATATAGTGTGTCTATTAAATATATTTTTAAAACACCTTTAAATATTTAAATCGCACTCGTTCAGGATTTTATATGCTTATATGTTTCAATGTTTGCACCGCTCCCGTTGCAGATTTTAAATTATCTGCAGAAACAAATTTTTGTATAGATATATGAGAAAATCAATGTGATAAAATTTTGGAAAGTCATGACTATTTTAAAAAATCAACATTAATGTAGTGTGTCTATTAAATATATTTTTATGTTATATTTAAAACACCGTTAAATATTTAAACCGCACTTGTTCAGGATTTTATATGTTTATATGTTGTACTTTGATTTTTATATATTGTTAGTGGATGTTAGTAGGTATGAACATTATCCGTAATTAATTTTTAAAAAACAAATAAATTAGTTTCATAGTTATCCGTGGAAATTGGTTACGCTTGTGATAAGCATTACCCGTAATTAATTTTTAAAAAACAAATAAATTAAATTTTGCATAATGACCATTATGCACATAAAATTAAGGAGATCATGAGTTTTAATAAGGACGAATATGAAATTTTGCTCTACTTCGACTTTTATATATTGTTAGTTGATAAATTACGGATAATGGTCATCGTATGTGTAACCAATTTCCACGGATAACTATGAAACTAATTAATTAATTTTTTAAAAAATTGATTGCGGATAATGGTCAAGTGTAACCAATTTCCACGGATAACTATGGAACTAATTTAGTTGTTTTTTAAAAATTTAATTACGGATAATGGTCATCACAAGTGTAACAAGTTGTTTTTGTCAAAAAAAAAAATTGCAAAATTTCATGATCGTCCTTAATTATATAATCGTCCAGCAAACATTGAATGATGTTTTGCATATAAAAAAATAATAGAAACACTACATTGATGTTTATATATTGAAAGTTATCACGAGTTTTCAAAATTTTTTATATCGACTATCACATATCGGTACATAAAAAATTTCTTCTGCATATATAAGCATATAAAATCTTCAACGAGTACGGTTTAAATATTTAACAGTGTTTAAATATAAAATAAAAATTTATTTAATAGACACACTACATTAATGTTAATATTTTGAAAATAGTCATGAGATTCTAAAATTTTATCATATTCACTTTCTCATATATGTATATAAAATTTGTTTCTGCAGATATAAACATTTAAAATCTGCAACGGCAGTGGTGCAAACACACTACAATAATGTTGATATTTTGAAAATAATCATAAGTTTCTAAAATTTTATCATATTGACTTTCTCATATATGTATATAAAATTTATTTCTGCAGATATAAACATTTAATTAATAGAACATTTAATTAATATCTGCAACGTCAGCGGTGCAAACATTGAACGGTGTTTTGCATATAAAATAAAAATTTAATTAATAGAAACACTGTAATACCCCGTGTAGGCGCAACTTTTATCAGTAACAGAGGAATTACGATTGAGTAGGGACAAAATGGTAATTATGAGAGAGGAGGCATAAATAGAGATAAACATGAATATTCTTCACTATTCATCATTACCTTCTCTCACAAAAAAATCAGATTTTCTCTCCCTCTCCCTCTAGAATTCGGTTTGCACCAGCAACAGCTCCGAACCATCAGTTTCTTCCCTGATTTCTTGACTGTAAGCAAGCAAGCAAGTATTGGGAAAGTTGAAGTAAGTGGAAGCTTAAGGAAAAAGTAAGACCAAGCTAGGGTTTTGGTAAAGGAAGCCTGTCAGGACCAACATATTATAAGTGAGTTCCTTGGAGTAGCAATATCCCTTGTGGGTTGTTTTGTGTGAGTTTCGTAACAAAATTGCTAAGGTTTAGGAAAAGGATAGCTTTCCCCTATTTTTGATACTATGCTTGATCCTGTTTAATCCTTGATTACTGTATGTTTTAAAGTTCAAAAATGAGTTCCTGGCATATTTCCAAAGATCACTGGACAGTTGGGTACCAAGGTTTTTTAAGATTGAAACTCGTTTTCAGAGAAATCATATGTTCTGCTACAGTCGCAGAGCGACCAAGAGTTGCTCTGCGAAGTAGCAGAGTTTTGCTACTACCTACCGTCGCCTAGCCATCGCCTAGACTTTGCTCTGCGAAGCTTCAGACGCAGGCTTCAGAAGCTGACTTCAGAGTCTGAAGGTTTAGACGCAGGTGATCGCAGAGCGATGCCCAGGGTCGCAAAGCGAAGTTGCCCAGAATGGCTTTTTAATTACAAACAACTGTATTATGACAATGATCTTTGATATGTTTTGGGGTAGAGATACTCATAAACCTTCAAGGATTAATCTAGGATAAGGATAGGTATCATACAGAGAGATGGGTATTTAATCCATAAGTTATCAAGTAGTTAAGGGTTAGTTT
Organism: Medicago ruthenica; assembly: GCA_018208015.1. Lineage (NCBI taxonomy): Eukaryota > Viridiplantae > Streptophyta > Magnoliopsida > Fabales > Fabaceae > Medicago > Medicago ruthenica. Next base: position 61,038,376 of record CM031373.1, read on the forward strand.
TCAGGTTTCCCTTAACTAAGCAGATTAGTATGTACTCATTAAGTGTACAAAGTGCAAGGAATATTTCAATATTCAAGGCCTCAGATAGGCATAAGGGGTTTAGATTCCCAATATGATTAAGTGGCTTATGAGAACGATAAGCTAAGAACCTTATATTATAGGTTAAGCATCACATTTTTAATAACGTGATAAATGCATTAGATATGCATAAGATTAGAATGATGTATCATATATACATGAATAACTTATGATAAGTATCAGATCCAAAGGTTACACGTGTTCATCAGACTCCGGATTATGTCGGATGGGATTTCTTCGAAAGGGCTATCCACACGTAAGTTTTTAAGACTAAGTTAACATGTCTAGCAGGCTCCGGATTATGCCGGATGAGACTTCTCCGAGAGGGTTGTCTACATGCAAGTTAAGTTGTGTTCAACAGACTCTGGATTATGCCGGATGGGACTTCATCGAGAGAGTTGTCCACACAACGATAAGAGGAGTCCGGTGATTAGCCTCAGATAGGAACTTTCACCGGTTATCAGGGGAATGTGCTTCGGGGTTACTCCACTCGGGGGCATTCCATAAAATGAACTTAGATAATATGTTTGTTACACGCTAACATCTAACATAATATTGTCAGTTTATACTTTATTATGTTATCAGGCAGTATATACCTTTCAGGCAGGTATTAGATGGTGATCATAGGAGTCCCCTCGATCACTAAGTTATCAGGATATAGTATAGTTTTCATGACTATACAATTATCAGGTTCAGGCAGGTATAAACCCTTTATGGGTAAGGTTACAGCTTGGCGATCATAGGATTCCTCGAGATTGTCAAAAGTAGGCATGGCGACCCTAGGTTCCCTGAGGTTGCCAACAGTAGGTTGAGTGGAACTCACTGAGACATTATGTCTCATCCCATTCCTTATGATGCAGGTTCACAGGTTGCACGTAGCAAGGGTAAGGAGAAAGCTTTGGACTGATCGTGCTGGCTTTCTAGTTTTTCAGTTTACCTGTATTCAGATGTTGTACTTTTGATGTATAATTATAAAAGATGATATGTGTTAACAGTTGGATGTATTATTACTTATGTGATGTAATAATATGAGATATTTTAATGTGTTGTAAATTAATGCATCTAGTATGAAATTTTAATACTCGTATAAGATCCTAGGCAATCTTTATATGGGCGTTACAATTTGGTATCAGAGCAGGTCGATTCAGATCGTGCCTTGGGTCATTAAAATACAATTCAAGTATGTGGACCTCTTGGATCCAGGACATTATACTAAATGTTATATCTAGTTGAAACTGATCACTTTGACTTGTATATGACAACAAGGATAAGATGTCTGGGAGAAGAAGAGGACCTAGAAGGCCTAGAGCTAGCCAGGCTAATGAGGAAGCAGGAGGAGACCCTAACATGAATTTCTGGGCTCAGATGATGCAACAGTAGCAAGCGTTGCAACAACAATATCAGGAGCAACAGGCTCAGACCGCATTACAGCATCAGCAGAAGATGCTTATGATGCAACAGCAAACCCAACAGGCCCAGTCTCAGCATCAATGGATGGAAATGATGCATTAGGGACAAGGAGTCTACCAGCAGCCTCTACCACCTCCAGTGGTTGGTAATCCCGTGTTTCGGGAATTTAATAGAAATCACCCTCCTGAGTTCAATGGAGAAGGTGATCCCCAAGAAGCCAAGAGATGGCTGAAACAGATGGAAAAGATCTTCCGGATGGCTGAGTGTTCGGAAGCTGATAAGGTGGTGTATGCCACGAACCACTTCAGAGGCGCAGCGGAAGATTGGTGAGAATCTGCTCAGCGCAGAATGTTGGCAAGTGATATAGAAGTGAACTGGATATGTTGGAACAAAATGTGTTTAACAAGTCTCTTATAAAGTAAGGGGGAGATTGTTGAAACATTTATGTGTAAACATATCTCTCTTTATGGTTTTGATGATAACAAAGTATTAAAGAGAAAATTGGTTATTTGCTAATGCTTTGTTCAAGTGTTTCAGAACCACATGCTTAATAAGTATTGATTGTTAATGGTTATGAAGAACAAGCTAAAGAGCAAGAAGGAAAGCCAAGAAGCATGGTTGCAAAGCTAAAAGGAAAACTGGTCCTGAAGAAATGCTTCTGAAGAAGTGCTCCTGAAGTAAGAGCTTCTGAAGAGGTCCTGAACAAGTGCTACTGAAGTGAAGCCTCTGAAATACTCCTGAAGTGCAGCTTCTGAAGTCTGAAGGCAGCTTCTGAAGTCTGGGTGCCTCTGATGAAGTCAACGCAACAGTCAACTCCTGAAGCCAGCTTCTGATCCGTACAACTGAAGCAGCTTCTGATCACTGTTCACTGAGAAGCTTCTGAAGCTGATGTGGCATGGATATTGACCAGTACTGTGCGCATTTAATGCCTGGATGTGTCAGAACAACTCAATGGAACAGTTGTCTCCCTGACCCAAACATTCTCCAGTTTTTAAGGTGGGCCAATTCAAAAATGGCACCTGCTCTGTTCTGACTGATAAAGTGCAGCACACATTTGCAGTAACCTAGTCCAATTGCAACGGCTAATTTCCTGATTTCCAGCAAATCTTCAACAGCTCTATTTTTATCTATAAAAGGAGGAAGATTTGAAGAAGAAAATGTGAAGACTCTTGAAACGTATTGCTTAAACCTTGCTCTGTTTTCTGTGTAAAAACTGTCAAAGTTCAAAACTCTTAGAAATTCTTTAGTCATTGTAACTTAGAATTTCTTGAGGTTAAGAGTCTTAACCTGTGTTGTATTAAGAGAACACCTCTGATATTTGATCAAGTGTTCATCCCAAACTCCTTTACTTGTAAACCAGTTTGGTTCCTTAAGTCTTAGTCTGTATACTAAGCAATTGTAACCTCATTCCTTTGTGGTCTGAGTCAGAAGTCTCTTGTCTTTGTGACTTGAGCATTGGGAAGTCTCTTGTCTTAGTGACTTGAGCATTGGAAGCCTCTTCCTTGGTGGTTGAGCATAGAAGTCCCTTTCTTTGTGATTGAGCAACTGGAAGTCTCTTCCTTAGTGGTTGAGCAAATTGTAATCTTCAGATTATAGTGAAACTCTCTTGTTGGACACAAGGGGACAGGACTACTTCTCACATTGAGAAGGAACCTGTATAATTTGCTGTGTTTCTCTTCCCTTACCTCTTTAACTTGTTTAATCCGCTGCATACATTCTGATAACAGTTCAGAACCTGGTTCTGAACTTGTATTAAGTCTTTGAAAAAGAAAAGAACAAGTTTTTAGAGTCACACAATTCAACCCCCCTTCTTGTGTGTGTGTTTTTCTCACCTTCAGTTGGTATCAGAGCTCCGGTTCTGATATTAACACTTAACAGTGTGTCAGTAGGATCCTGAGAAAAACATGGCCTCAACTAGTGATTCACCTCCACCCTCTCCCAGAAATCCACCATCTCCCAGAAATCAAAGAAATGTTCAATATGACTATAGTACTGAAGAAAAGAAGTCTAGGTCACACAATAAGCCTCCTATGTTTACTGGTGACCCAGAAAAATTCTCTTGGTGGAAGAGTAAAATGTATAGTCACATTATTGGGATTGATGATACTCTATGGGATATTATTGAAGATGGAATCTCAATACCTGTAGATGAAGAAGGTGTTGCTGTCAACAGAAGAACTCTGAGTGATGCAGAAAGAAAGATCTATAGGAAGCATCATCATGTGAGAGGAATCATTGTGGATTCATTACCTCATACTGAGTATCAGAAGCTGAGTGACAAGTCAACAGCCAAAGCAATATTCACATCCCTCTGCTCTAACTATGAAGGTAATCAGAAGGTTAGAGAAGCTAAGGCAAACATACTTGTTCAGCAATATGAACTGTTCAGAATGAAAGAGGATGAAAATATTGAGACTATGTTCTCAAGATTTCAGACTCTGGTTTCTGGACTTCAGATTCTGAAGAAGAGTTATACCACAGCTGATCATGTGAATAAAATCCTTAGAAGCCTGCCATCCAAATGGAGACCAAAAGTGACTGCCATTGAGGAAGCTAAGGATCTGAATACTTTAAGTATTGAGGATCTTATAAGCTCCCTCAAAGTGCATGAATTGGGACTCAATGAGGATGAGTCTGTTAGAGAGCCAAAAACATTAGCTCTTGTAACACCCTAACCCTTAACCGCCGATTATTAACTTTAATAAAGAAAACGTTAAGGACATAGGAAGTTACAACATGATGAAAAACAATTTTCAAAAAACATCAACAGAAATCAAAACATATTTGACTTGCAAACACAGCAGCGGAAGAATAACAAACACAGCTTATAACTAAGCATGCATATAATATACATCATATATACATAGGATTCTCAAAAGAGGCAATTCTACAACAAAGACCATTGCCAAATCTATACATAAACGTTCAGATACCCCAAAATAGTGTTACAAATATCAGAGCACTAGACTCTAACTAGGATACAACACCTAGTACCAAAAATGTAAGGATAGCTAAGCTATGCCCTTACCACTACAAAAGCTCCTAAACAGCAAAGGACTATTCCTCAACGATAGCCTCGCCAACCTGATAATCTGGATCCCCAAAGATCCAGCAAATAACACATAACAGAGAGTGTTAGTATCACAACAATAAATATGTATAAATAACACATAATTATACATAACCAAAACACAACACACATCAATAACACTTATCACTTAAGCAACCATTATGCACACATAATGCACAAAACTCATCAATAACAATTATTACTTAACAACCATTATGCACACATAATGTCACAAAGGATGCATGCCTCAAAATGCATTCACTAATGCATGTGGTACCAAATCATTTTGGATAAACTTATATCCTTGTCAAGCACTCTTGATAATATCAAGCACTCTTGATAACCAAGCACTCTTGGATTTCTTATCCGCACACGGATATCATACAATCATGAAATGCATGATGATTCACTTAGTAAATATATGATACTTACTAATACACTAATTATCAGCACTCTGATAATCATCTCAACAACAACAAACACAAACACTTATCAGCACTCTGATAATTATCACAACATCAACAACAACAAACATAACTATTAGGCTCTCATGGCCAACTCATAAGACAAACATGTACATACTCAACCATGTTCACAACCTCAAATACACCAATCAAATCATATCAAAATCTCACCCATAAGGGTTTCAACGAAAAAACCCACACACTTGATAACCCACACACACACTAGGGTTTTACACAAAACTTTCTTGAAACAAATAATCTTTAGAAAACATTAAGAATAAGTTAAAATAGTGGGTAAGGTTTCCAAAAATGTATTATTAAAAATACAGTAGCAAAAGACATCCCCGCGCGCACCAGGACCTCCAGAACAACTCAACAAAGTTGGCCTGTCCAGGGTTGGTCGCTACAAGCGATCCCTTGGTCGCTACAAGCGAGCATAGGCAGGGAATTATCCTGCTTGGTCGCTACAAGCGAACCATTGGTCGCTACAAGCGAGCCTGGTCGCTACAAGCGCCAGTGCGGTCGCTTCAAGCGCGGATAGGCAGGGAATTATCCTGCCTGGTCGCTACAAGCGATGTTCCGTCGCTACAAGCGACCGTATCAGTACACAGTCATAAAAATGTGATTTTTCCACCATTTTAGCCCATTCAAGGTTACCCAACTTCCAGAACTTGTTAAAAACAACATTCCATCATAAAACATCATTCAAAACCCATCACAAACAAGGATTGCATCTAGCATAGAAATTAGGGCTCAAAACACTATTTTTTCAAAACTTTCCCTTTGCATTCAAAAACACTATAACTTCAACAAATCATGCTATCAACATCACTTAGCATTCAAGCAAGCACAACATAATCATTAACAACTTTAAACCATAAAAACTTTCTAACAAAACCTAGACAAAGTGAGAAGAAGTTTGGGATGGAGAAATAGACATTCTCCCCTTCTCAATCACTTGTGAAGAAGTAATACTAACTCTCTTACCTCACAATCAATGAATCTACAGAAACCCCAAGCTTTTCTTCACAAAATCCCTTGCCCTAGCTCTCTTGCTCTTCTCCTTCTCTTCTCCCACGTTTTTCTCACAAAGAAAAGAGGAAATGGCACTATTCATGTTCTCACAAAATATCTTATATCCCTAGCAAATGATCCTAGCCATCCATCCTTATTAACCATCATGGACCAATCCTAGCCCTTCAATCCAATCCAAGCTTACTACTATCATAACCACTTGATCATTACTACTCATAAACTTAAAAGCCCAACACTATTCACCCTCTAGGCCCAAAACCTTAAAAACTCGGTTACGAACTTATCTTCGCGCTAAATAATTATCCCTCGATTACTAGAAAATATTTTTAAATGCAAATCCATAAAATAAAATATATTAAAATATAATATACGAAAATAGGGTCGTTACAACTCTACCCCCCTAAAAAGAATTTTCGCCCTCGAAAATACCTGAAAACAACTCTGGATAGGAATCCCGCATCTTACTCTCGAGCTCCCACGTCGCATATTCACCGGCTGGGCCTCCCCAAACGACTTTCACCGATGAAATCTCTTTGTTCCTGAGCCTCTTCATCTCTTGTCCTTCAATCCTTAAGGGTACCGTTGTAACCGTTAAATTCTCTCTCACTTGTATCTCGTCCGACTCAATCACATGTGACGGATCCGATACGTATTTCCTTAATTGAGACACGTGAAAAACATCATGTAGATTTGACAACGACGGCGGTAACGCAATCCTATACGCCACCTTCCCAATCCTCTTCAAAATCTGATACGGACCAATGAACCTCGATGCTAACTTCTTCGATTTCAAAGCCCGTCCAATACCCGTAGTCGATGTAACTCTTAGAAACACATGATCTCCTTCTTGAAATTCTATATCCTTTCTTCTCTTGTCGGCATAGCTTTTCTGGCGACTCTGCGACGCTCTCATCTTTTCTTGGATCATCTTGATCTTCTCGGTCGTTTGTTGCACAATCTCAGGTCCAAGCACCACACTCTCTCCCGATTCAAACCAACACAAAGGTGTTCTACATCTTCTCCCATACAACGCTTCAAAAGGTGCCATACCAATGCTCGAATGAAAACTGTTGTTATACGTAAACTCAATTAATGGTAAGCAAGCTTCCCAACTCACTCCTTGTTCCAAAATACATGATCTTAACAAATCCTCCAATGATTGAATCGTCCTCTCCGACTGACCATCCGTCTGCGGGTGATAAGCAGAACTCATCCGCAACTTAGTTCCCAACGCCTCTTGCAAACTCTCCCAAAACCTTGAAGTAAAACGGGGATCTCGATCTGATACAATACTTGACGGTATTCCATGCAATCTCACAATCTGCTCAACATAAATCTCAGCCAATTTTGGTACTAGCATACCGGTCTTGATAGCTATGAAATGAGCAGACTTTGTTAACCTGTCGACAACTATTCAAATCATATTGTTACCTTTCGACGTCTTCGGCAAACCGCTTACAAAATCCATCGCAATACTATCCCATTTCCACTCCGGAATAAACATAGGTTGCAATAGCCCCGACGGCTTCTGATGCTCTACCTTGGACTTCTGACAAGTCAAACACGCGAAAACAAACTCGGCGATCTCTTTCTTCATCCCTTGCCACCAAAACATTTTCCTCAGATCTTGATACATCTTAGTAACACCAGGATGAATACTTAAGTTGCTTCTGTGACCTTCCTCCAAAATCATCCGCTTCAATTCAGGCACATCAGGTACACATAACCTTCCTTGACACCTCATCACGCCTTTCTCATCGATCTCAACGTTTACCTTTTTCCCTTGCTCGATGAGCGTCTTAAGCTTCATCAATCTCACATCATACTTTTGCTTTTCCACAACCTCCTCAAGAAAATCATTCGTCAACTTCAACATTCCTAGCTTCACGCTTCTGGTTGTCCTTTCACAAACCAAACTGAGGTCTCTAAACTCTTCAATCAATCTCAGTTCCTTCGCCATTAGAGACGACATATGCAGTGACTTCCTACTCAACGCATCGGCTACCACATTAGCCTTACCCGGGTGATAACTCAACTCAAAATCATAATCCTTAAGAAACTCTAACCATCTTCTTTGCCTCATGTTGAGCTCCTTCTGATCAAACAAGTACTTCAGACTCTTGTGATCGCTGAAAACCTCGAATCTTGACCCATACAAGTAGTGCCTCCAAATCTTGAGAACAAACACGACAGCAGCTAGCTCCAAATCATGCGTAGGATAGTTCCTCTCATGAATCTTCAGCTGTCTTGATGCATAAGCAACAACTTGTCCCCTCTGCATCAACACACCACCTAGACCCATCTTCGACGCATCACAATAAACCACGAACGGTTCCTTCGGATTAGGTAGAATTAACACAGGTGCAGATGTCAACCTCCTCTTCAACTCTTGGAAACTCTGCTCACACTTGTCATCCCAAATAAAAGCTTGACCCTTCCTAGTCAACTGCGTCAACGGCAACGCCAACTTTGAAAATCCTTCGATGAACCTCCGATAGTAACCGGCCAAACCAAGAAAACTTCGGATCTCAGTAACAGACTCCGGCGTTCCCCAATCTTGCACGGCTTCTACCTTAGCAGGATCCACTGCTATACCACCACTTGAAATGACATGACCCAAAAAGCTAACTTTACGCAACCAAAATTCACACTTAGAAAATTTTGCATAAAGCTTCTTCTCACGCAACACTTCCAACACAATCCTCAAATGCTCGGCATGTTCTTCTTCCGTCTTCGAGTATACCAAAATATCGTCTATGAAGACCACCACAAATCGATCCAAAAAGGAATGAAATATACGATTCATATATTCCATAAACACTCCAGGTGCATTCGTAACTCCAAAAGGCATAACAGCATACTCGTAGTGACCATACCTTGTCCTGAAAGCAGTCTTCGGTATATCCTCCGCCTTAACTCTTATCTGGTGATATCCCGATCTCAAATCAATCTTGCTGAACACACAGGCTCCCACTAACTGATCCATCAAATCATCTATCCTCGGAAGTGGATACTTATTCTTGATAGTTGCTTTATTCAACTGACGATAATCGATGCACAGACGCATACTACCATCTTTCTTCTTTACCAACAGAACCGGCGCACCCCACGGCGATACACTCGGTCTTACAAATCTTTTCTCTAACAATTCTTCCAATTGTTCCTTCAACTTCTCTAGTTCAGCAGCTGACATACGATACGGCGCCATTGATATTGGACTAGTGCCAGGTACTATGTCAATTGCGAATTCAACCTCTCTCTCGGGTGGTAAATCCAAAATGTCATCTGGGAAAACATCTGTGAAATCACGCACCACCGGCAACGCATCAATCTCAACCTTCTCTTCCACCCTCAACGAAGCAAACATAGCAAACACATCCTCTTGAGCCTTCACTGATCTTACCACTTCTCGACAACACATGAGCTTCGAACACAACTCTGGCTCTGGTCTTGGAAATGTAACCGTCCTCTCACCGCAGTTGATATGAACCCGATTAAATTCTAACCAGTTCATACCAAAGATAACATCTATTCCGCTCAACGGAATGCAGACTAAATCCATACCAAAGAGTCGATCATACATAATGACTGAACAATCAACACAAACTAGAGTAGTCGATACTGAACCACTCGCAGGCGTTTCAATAACCATGCGTCCCATCATATTTTCTACTTTAAGACCCAACCTCTTAACACAATCCATAGAAATAAACGAATGGGTAGCACCCATATCAATAATAGCAGACAAAGGAGTATTATTGATAAAGCATGTACCTCTGATCAAGTTGTCCGCCTTCGCATCACCACCATCTAAAGCAAACACCTTTCCTCCAGCCGCTCTAGGCTTCTTACACACGTTGCTCTTATGACCCTCTTCTTTGCAATTGAAGCATACAACACCTTTCTTGCACTGATCAGCTTTGTGGTTAGGATCACCACACTTGAAACATTTCCCATCATTCTTCGGGCACTCAAAAATACGATGTCCCGGTTGTCCACACTTAAAGCAATTCCTATTACCTCCAAACTTGCCACCACTACTCCCACCTTCATCTGGTTTCTTCCCACCTCTGCTATAAGGTTTACCTCTAGCCATGTCCTTTCCCCTCTTCTCATTCGCGGCTTTGTAGTAATTAGCTTTAGCTTTACCGTCCTTATCACATATTCGGCTTTTATTCACCAACATCGGAAAATTTCTGATCTCGCTAAACCCAATTAGTTGCTTGATATCCGGCCTCAGCCCATTTTCAAACTTTACACACTTGTCCTCCTCAGCTTCCACCGTGTTGTAATGAGGAGCAAAACGACACAAATCTTCAAACTTGGCAGCATACTCAGAAACAGATAAACTTCCTTGCTTGAGCTCCATGAACTCAATCACCTTACGGTTCCTCTCGTCTGCCGGAAAATACTTGGTTAAAAACTCTCTCCGGAAACGAGCCCAAGTAACTAAAGCTCCACCAGCTCCCAACCTCTGACTAGCATTTCCCCACCAATGATCGGCCTCATCATGGAGAACATACGCTCCTAGCAATACCTTATGCGCATCCAGACAACGCATAGCCCCAAAAATTCTCTCAATCCCTTCCAACCAAGTCTGAGCTCCATCTGGATCGTATCCTCCCTTGAAGATAGGCGGTTTGTTGTTCATAAACCTCTCGAGTCTCAGCTCATCTTCTCCGCCTCCTCTAGCTTGTTGTGCGGCTCTATCCGCAGTCCTACTAGCAGCATCCTGAGCCATGGCATCCGCCATCCGCTCCATCGCGTCCGCAAGTGCTCGTTGCGTCATATCCACACACACTACCAAACATCACATAACACAAGTGAGAACAAAGTGTTTAAGAAAACACATGTTACACAAAGGGTATACTAAACTTAATTGATCCAATGGATCGACCTGCTCTGATACCAACTATTGTAACACCCTAACCCTTAACCGCCGATTATTAACTTTAATAAAGAAAACGTTAAGGACATAGGAAGTTACAACATGATGAAAAACAATTTTCAAAAAACATCAACAGAAATCAAAACATATTTGACTTGCAAACACAGCAGCGGAAGAATAACAAACACAGCTTATAACTAAGCATGCATATAATATACATCATATATACATAGGATTCTCAAAAGAGGCAATTCTACAACAAAGACCATTGCCAAATCTATACATAAACGTTTAGATACCCCAAAATAGTGTTACAAATATCAGAGCACTAGACTCTAACTAGGATACAACACCTAGTACCAAAATGTAAGGATAGCTAAGCTATGCCCTTACCACTACAAAAGCTCCTAAACAGCAAAGGACTATTCCTCAACGATAGCCTCGCCAACCTGATAATCTGGATCCCCAAAGATCCAGCAAATAACACATAACAGAGAGTGTTAGTATCACAACAATAAATATGTATAAATAACACATAATTATACATAACCAAAACACAACACACATCAATAACACTTATCACTTAAGCAACCATTATGCACACATAATGCACAAAACTCATCAATAACAATTATTACTTAACAACCATTATGCACACATAATGTCACAAAGGATGCATGCCTCAAAATGCATTCACTAATGCATGTGGTACCAAATCATTTTGGATAAACTTATATCCTTGTCAAGCACTCTTGATAATATCAAGCACTCTTGATAACCAAGCACTCTTGGATTTCTTATCCGCACACGGATATCATACAATCATGAAATGCATGATGATTCACTTAGTAAATATATGATACTTACTAATACACTAATTATCAGCACTCTGATAATCATCTCAACAACAACAAACACAAACACTTATCAGCACTCTGATAATTATCACAACATCAACAACAACAAACATAACTATTAGGCTCTCATGGCCAACTCATAAGACAAACATGTACATACTCAACCATGTTCACAACCTCAAATACACCAATCAAATCATATCAAAATCTCACCCATAAGGGTTTCAACGGAAAAACCCACACACTTGATAACCCACACACACACTAGGGTTTTACACAAAACTTTCTTGAAACAAATAATCTTTAGAAAACATTAAGAATAAGTTAAAATAGTGGGTAAGGTTTCCAAAAATGTATTATTAAAAATACAGTAGCAAAAGACATCCCCGCGCGCACCAGGACCTCCAGAACAACTCAACAAAGTTGGCCTGTCCAGGGTTGGTCGCTACAAGCGATCCCTTGGTCGCTACAAGCGAGCATAGGCAGGGAATTATCCTGCTTGGTCGCTACAAGCGCCAGTGCGGTCGCTTCAAGCGCGGATAGGCAGGGAATTATCCTGCCTGGTCGCTACAAGCGATGTTCCGTCGCTACAAGCGACCGTATCAGTACACAGTCATAAAAATGTGATTTTTCCACCATTTTAGCCCATTCAAGGTTACCCAACTTCCAGAACTTGTTAAAAACAACATTCCATCATAAAACATCATTCAAAACCCATCACAAACAAGGATTGCATCTAGCATAGAAATTAGGGCTCAAAACACTATTTTTTCAAAACTTTCCCTTTGCATTCAAAACACTATAACTTCAACAAATCATGCTATCAACATCACTTAGCATTCAAGCAAGCACAACATAATCATTAACAACTTTAAACCATAAAAACTTTCTAACAAAACCTAGACAAAGTGAGAAGAAGTTTGGGATGGAGAAATAGACATTCTCCCCTTCTCAATCACTTGTGAAGAAGTAATACTAACTCTCTTACCTCACAATCAATGAATCTACAGAAACCCCAAGCTTTTCTTCACAAAATCCCTTGCCCTAGCTCTCTTGCTCTTCTCCTTCTCTTCTCCCACGTTTTTCTCACAAAGAAAAGAGGAAATGGCACTATTCATGTTCTCACAAAATATCTTATATCCCTAGCAAATGATCCTAGCCATCCATCCTTACTAACCATCATGGACCAATCCTAGCCCTTCAATCCAATCCAAGCTTACTACTATCATAACCACTTGATCATTACTACTCATAAACTTAAAAGCCCAACACTATTCACCCTCTAGGCCCAAAACCTTAAAAACTCGGTTACGAACTTATCTTCGCGCTAAATAATTATCCCTCGATTACTAGAAAATATTTTTAAATGCAAATCCATAAAATAAAATATATTAAAATATAATATACGAAAATAGGGTCGTTACAGCTCTGAAGTCTAAAAGAAAACCTGCTAAAGCTTTGAAAGCAATTGAATCTGAAGAAGAGTTTCCTGAGGGAAATTCTGATGAAGATTCAGATGCTGATGAGCTTGCAATGATTTCTAAAAGACTTCAGTATCTGATGAACAGAAAGAAAAATTTCTCTAACAAAAGCAGTAACTTCAGAGGATCTGGTTCAAATTCAAAGAGGGATATCCAGAAAGAAAGCTGCTACAACTGCAAAAAGCCTGGCCACTTCATTGCTGATTGTCCTGATCTTCAGAAAGAAAAATCAAAGGAAAAAGCAAAGAAGTCCAGCTCAAAGTCCAGCAATTTCAGAAATAAGCTTAAGAAGAGTCTCATGGCTACATAGGATGATCTGGACAATGAGTCAGAATCTGATGAGGAAGAAGCAAACCTGGCCCTGATGGCAATTGCATCTTCTGATGCAGAATCATGTTCAGATTCTGATGAAGAAGATGAGGTATATTCTGAAATCTCTAGATCTGATTTAATTGAAACAGTTAATGATCTTATGAGTCATCTTAAAAGCAAGTTGAAAGAAATTAAGTCTTTGAAAAATCAAACAAACTTGCTGTCTGAGGAAAATCTTAAACTTCAGAATCAAATTTTTGAATATGATGAGGAAGTTGAGGAACTCAGAAAAGAGGCTCATAAGAAATCTGAAGAGGTTCCTAATGAACAGGAAATAGCTCTTCAGGATTTCATGTTAACTGGATTCAATAGAACAAAAATTGCCTCCATGATGTATAATATGATCAGAAACAAAGGTGAAGGCATTGGCTATGATTTATTCAAACCTTCAAATGATTTAAACTCACCTTCATGTTCTGAAAATATTTTAAAAGGCAATGGTATCTGCTTTGTGCCTGCTTCTGATAATTCTGAGAAATTGAAAGTATCAGAATCTGAAACTAAGTCAGAAGTTCTGAACAACTCAGACTCTAAAGCTGCTGAACCTAAGGAAAAGATGAAGGCAAATGTTAAAACCTTGCCTAAATCTAAGCCAAAAGGTTCTAAGCCTAAGAGTAAGAGGAAATCAGACTCTGAACTTAAACCTGTTCAGAATCTGAAGTGTTCAGAACCTGGAACTAGTAAGTCTCAGAATCTGAATAAATCTGATTCAAATTTTTCTAAGACTGGGTTTATTAAAACTTCAAAATCTGTTAAACCAGTCAATGCAAAACATTTTCAATCTCAGAATGTTAGGCAAAGCAAGCCAAAGCAAACCAATCAGTTTTCTGCTTCAAATTGTTTTAAGAAAGGCAAAACTGAAGCTTGCCTTGTGCCTGAAGTAAACAGAGTTAGAATTCTGAGGAGATCAGAACCAAAGCACTCAAAAGGTCAGACTCTGAACAAATCAGAACCAAAGACCTTCAAGTCTCAGGTTCTGAAGAAGTCTGAGTTCAAACCTTTGAGAACTCAGGTTCTGAAGCACTCAGGTTCTGAAAGTCAGACTTATTCAAGATATAAGGATTCATATCCTAAGTATCAGAACAAGTCTGAATATCATAACTTCAGACACAAGAAGCCAAAACCTTTCAGGACTAACCCCAAAGGACCCATGAAAATCTGGGTACCTAAGTCTGAGATAATTTCAATTGCAGATATGCTTGTCATCCAAAGAAAAGGAAAGGTCCTGGTACCTGGACAGTGGATGCTCGCATCATATGACAGGGGACAAGTCTATGTTCCAAACCCTGACTCTGAAAGAGGGAGGAACTGTGGGGTTTGGAGGAAGTCAGAAAGGAAAGATCATTGGTATTGGTAAGATAGGTAACTCTTCCCTGTACATTGATAATGTTTGGCTGGTAGATGGACTTAGACATAATTTACTTAGCATAAGTCAATTATGTGATAGTAATTATGAAGTCCTGTTTAATAAGAACACTTGCACTGTAATCAACAATGAAAATAAGTCTGTAGTGTTCAGAGGCTGTAGGAAAAACAATGTTTACAAAATAAACTTTTCTGATCTGGTTCAGCAGAAGGTAGTTTGCCTTCTGTCTGTGAGTGATGAGAAATGGGTCTGGCACAAAAGGCTGGGACATGCTAACTGGAGACTCATATCTAAGCTTAGCAAGTTACAGCTGGTCAGAGGCTTACCCAGCATTGATTATCACTCAGATGCTTTGTGCTCAGCATGCCAAATTGGAAAGTTTTCTAAAACATCTTTCAAACCAAAGAACATTGTTTCCACCTCTAGAACTCCTTCACATTGATTTGTTTGGTCCTGTTGGAACTGCTTCAATCAATGGGAAGAAGTATGGACTTGTAATTGTTGATGATTATAGTAGGTGGACTTGGGTTAAATACCTCAGAACCAAAAATGAAACATATGATGTGTTTTTCAAATTCTGCAAACAAGTACAAACAGAAACTGATTTGAAAATTTTGAAAATCAGAAGTGATCATGGTGGTGAATTTGAAAATGAACCTTTTGAAAACTTTTGTGAAGACCATGGAATTTTCCATGAGTTCTCATCTCCTAGAACTCCACAACAAAATGGAGTTGTAGAGAGAAAGAACAGGTCTTTACAAGAAATGGCCAGAACCATGATCCATGAGTCAAAAATTGCTAAGTACTTTTGGGCAGAAGCTGTAAACACAGCATGTTATATTCAGAACAGGATCTACATCAGACCTATTCTGAATAAAACTTCATATGAATTATTTAAAGGAAGAAAACCAAGTATTTCTTATTTTCATCAGTTTGGTTGTATATGTTACATACTAAACAATAAGGTCTACCTAAAGAAATTTGATGCCAAGGCTCAAAAGGGTACCTTTTTAGGATACTCAGAGAGATCTAAGGCATACAGAGTGTATAATTCTGAAACACATGTTGTTGAAGAAGCTATACATATTAGGTTTGATGATAAGAAGCCTGGTAGTGAAATACCAGAGCTGATTGAGAGTTTTGCAGATGTCAGAATCTCAGAAGAGCCTTCAGAAGCTGAACCCAGTTCAGGTTCTGATGAAGGTTCAGAAGCTGAAAACAATGAAGACTCTGAGAAACTCTCTGATAAAGACACTACTCCTGATGCTAATCAAGACCAGCATGGTTCTGAACAAATCCCTGATGGCCCTTCAGAAGCTAATCCACCCAGAACCTCATTCAAATACAAGTCTTCACATCCTGAGGAGTTGATCATTGGAAATAAGAACAGTCCAAGGAAGACAAGATCAGCATTCACTCAGAATGAGTCCATGCTTGGCCTGCTCTCCATGATTGAACCCACAACTACTGATGAAGCACTTGCTGATGATGGTTGGATTGTAGCAATGCAAGAAGAGCTGAATCAATTTCAAAAGAATGATGTATGGGATCTTGTTGCAAAACCTGATCAGAAGAACATCATTGGAACAAAATGGGTGTTCAGGAACAAGCTCAATGAACAAGGAGAAGTGATCAGAAACAAGGCTAGATTAGTAGCTCAAGGGTACAGCCAGCAAGAAGGAATTGATTACACTGAGACATTTGCTCCAGTTGCAAGACTGGAAGCAATCAGGTTACTTCTTTCTTATGCTATTAATCATGATATCATCTTATATCAAATGGATGTTAAGAGTGCTTTCTTAAATGGTGTAATTTCTGAAGAAGTGTATGTCAAACAACCTCCTGGTTTTGAAGATGTTAAATATCCAAATCATGTTTTTAAACTTAAGAAATCTTTGTATGGTCTGAAATAAGCTCCCAGAGCTTGGTATGAAAGGCTAAGCAACTTCTTAATTAAAAATGGTTTTGTAAGAGGTCAAGTTGACAATACACTCTTTAGAAAAACTGTTAAGAAAGAAATCTTAATTGTACAAATCTATGTTGATGATATCATATTTGGTTCTACTAATGCCTCCCTTTGCAAGGAATTTTCTAAGTTAATGCAGGATGAATTTGAAATGAGCATGATGGGTGAGCTGAAATTCTTCTTGGGAATTCAAATCAACCAATGCAAAGAGGGTGTTTATGTTCATCAGTCAAAATACACCAAGGAGCTTCTGAAGAAGTTCCAGTTGGATGATTGCAAGCTGATGACAACACCAATGCATCCCACCTGCACCTTAAGCAAAGAGGACAATGGCACTAAGGTAGATCAGAAGCTGTACAGAGGTATGATAGGTTCTCTCCTATACTTAACTGCTTCTAGGCCAGATATTTTATTTAGTGTATGTCTGTGTGCTAGATTCCAATCAGATCCTAGAGAATCTCATATGACTGCTGTCAAGAGGATCTTCAGGTATCTGAAAGGAACAACTAATTTGGGACTTCTGTATAAGAAATCTTTAAATTATAAGCTAGTTGGATTCTGTGATGCTGACTATGCTGGGGACAGGATTGAAAGAAAATCCACCAGTGGAAACTGTCAGTTTCTTGGTGAGAATCTGATATCTTGGGCCAGCAAGAGACAAGCAACCATTGCTTTGTCAACAGCAGAAGCAGAATACATCTCAGCTGCAAGTTGTAGCACACAACTGCTCTGGATGAAACATCAATTAGAGGATTATCAGATTCATGCAGATAATATTCCAATTTATTGTGATAATACTGCTGCTATATGTCTGTCTAAAAATCCAATTCTGCATTCTAGAGCCAAGCACATAGAAATAAAACATCATTTTATAAGAGATTATGTTCAGAAGGGTGTTTTGGATATTCAATTCATTGATACTGATCATCAATGGGCTGACATATTCACAAAACCCCTAACAGAAGAAAGATTCAATTTTATTAAAAAGAATCTGAACATGCATTTTGTCTCCTGAAAAATGTGCTTGAATCTGAATGTACTCCTTGATTCTGAGTTTATCATAAGCTAAGACTTATCAAACACTCATCTTCTGAGAGTTTGACTAAAGTTAAGCCTGGAAAACTTCAGAATCTGAAGGATCAGAACCTGGATTTTCTGATTTCTGAATCTGATAGAAATCTAATGTTGGTCAGAATCTGATAAGTATAGCTATGGGCAATGATGATTAAAGCTTTGAAAGTTTATACTCAAATCCTCCCACAGTCATCAAGTAAAAATGTGATTTTCTGCTCTGATATTCAATGTTAAAACTACTTAACAAACAATTTTCAGTTGATATCAGTTTGACTTCAAAATATTTAGCACATACACATTTTAAAAGCCCAAAGTGTATCAGACAATGTTCAGTCTTTAGAAATGTTTTATTTGGTATCAGACTCTGAATTAAAACCTCTTAGCTGGTATCAGACTCTGAGATAAATCCTCATTTGGTATCAGATTCTGATATATTTCTTTAAAGCAAACTCAGAATTGCTCTGATACTGAACACTTCTTGAGAAGTTTTGCTCTGATACTGAACACAACTGGTTGTTTTGCTCTGATGCTGAACCAGTTTGTACTGAACAAGTAATGTCTGAACACAGAATGACCTGATCAGAAGCTCCAAACTTTTTCTGCTTCTGAACAGTATTCTAATTTTTCTGCAAGTCATATACTAATTGAAAATCAAGTAGACTCTGATGATTATCCTTGCTACTTGGTTATCCATATGATTGCACAAATATCTCACAATCTTGGTTAGTTCAACCCCCCCCCCCCCCCCCCCCCCCCCAAATTCTGAATCCTTTTGAAATCTTTTCAAACTTGGTGTCAGAACTACTTTCAAACTCTTTTAAAAAGGGGGAAACTGAACTGCTTTGATATATGCTTTCAAACTCTTTCAAAATTATTAAAGCTCTGATACAGATATTTTCAAACTCTCTTGAAAAAGGGGGAGAGATTTTCTGTGTTAAGGGAAGAAAGTAAGACTTTTTGTTGATGACAAAAGGGGGAGAAAGTAAAACAAGTATTAAAGCACCTGAGCTCAAAAATAAGTTAAAATGTTACAATTGTCAGAAGATAAGCCTATTAAAGCTCTGATACAATTGTTAAGCCTATTAAAGCTCTGATACAATTGTTAAGGTAGCTCTGATACTGATCAGTTAAGCTGAGTTAAACTCTGATACAATTCTGACTAAATTTAACTTATGAGAACTGCTCTTTATCTCTTAGCCTCTGAAGTGATTTTCTGGCTCTGATATATTCTGTGAGATATATATAACTCTTAGTGAGTTAAGTTGAATTTGAAATAACTTGGATAAGACTCAGGGAGCTTACAAAACTCATCCTGTGGATTATCAGACTTAGGGGGAGAGCTTACAAACCTCAGAACCTGAAGTCAACAAGTCAGTTTAAATTCTGAAGTGTAAATTTCACCATATTGTTTTAAATTAAGATTAATTAACATGGATAAGAATCAAGGGGAGCTTACAAACCTAACCTTGAGGATTGTCAGACCTAGGGGGAGCTTACAAACCTCTCCTGAAGTCAGATTGTTAATTACACTTAACAACAATTCTGAAATTTTCATATTTATGTTTTTATCTGAACTTAATTAACTTGGATCAGACTCAGGGGGAGCTTACAAACCTCACCCTGCAGTTAACTTGTTAATTAAGTCAACAACAATTTTCTGTTTTAATACTTATGTTTGTCATCATCAAAAAGGGGGAGATTGTTGGAACAAAATGTGTTTAACAAGTCTCTTATAAAGTAAGGGGGAGATTGTTGAAACATTTATGTGTAAACATATCTCTCTTTATGGTTTTGATGATAACAAAGTATTAAAGAGAAAATTGGTTATTTGCTAATGCTTTGTTCAAGTGTTTCAGAACCACATGCTTAATAAGTATTGATTGTTAATGGTTATGAAGAACAAGCTAAAGAGCAAGAAGGAAAGCCAAGAAGCATGGTTGCAAAGCTAAAAGGAAAACTGGTCCTGAAGAAATGCTTCTGAAGAAGTGCTCCTGAAGTAAGAGCTTCTGAAGAGGTCCTGAACAAGTGCTACTGAAGTGAAGCCTCTGAAATACTCCTGAAGTGGTGCTCCTGAAGTGCAGCTTCTGAAGTCTGAAGGCAGCTTCTGAAGTCTGGGTGCCTCTGATGAAGTCAACGCAACAGTCAACTCCTGAAGCCAGCTTCTGATCCGTACAACTGAAGCAGCTTCTGATCACTGTTCACTGAGAAGCTTCTGAAGCTGATGTGGCATGGATATTGACCAGTACTGTGCGCATTTAATGCCTGGATGTGTCAGAACAACTCAATGGAACAGTTGTCTCCCTGACCCAAACATTCTCCAGTTTTTAAGGTGGGCCAATTCAAAAATGGCACCTGCTCTGTTCTGACTGATAAAGTGCAGCACACATTTGCAGTAACCTAGTCCAATTGCAACGGCTAATTTCCTGATTTCCAGCAAATCTTCAACAGCTCTATTTTTATCTATAAAAGGAGGAAGATTTGAAGAAGAAAATGTGAAGACTCTTGAAACGTATTGCTGAAACCTTGCTCTGTTTTCTGTGTAAAAACTGTCAAAGTTCAAAACTCTTAGAAATTCTTTAGTCATTGTAACTTAGAATTTCTTGAGGTTAAGAGTCTTAACCTGTGTTGTATTAAGAGAACACCTCTGATATTTGATCAAGTGTTCATCCCAAACTCCTTTACTTGTAAACCAGTTTGGTCCCTTAAGTCTTAGTCTGTATACTAAGCAATTGTAACCTCATTCCTTTGTGGTCTGAGTCAGAAGTCTCTTGTCTTTGTGACTTGAGCATTGGGAAGTCTCTTGTCTTAGTGACTTGAGCATTGGAAGCCTCTTCCTTGGTGGTTGAGCATAGAAGTCCCTTTCTTTGTGATTGAGCAACTGGAAGTCTCTTCCTTAGTGGTTGAGCAAATTGTAATCTTCAGATTATAGTGAAACTCTCTTGTTGGACACAAGGGGACAGGACTACTTCTCACATTGAGAAGGAACCTGTATAATTTGCTGTGTTTCTCTTCCCTTACCTCTTTAACTTGTTTAATCCGCTGCATACATTCTGATAACAGTTCAGAACCTGGTTCTGAACTTGTATTAAGTCTTTGAAAAAGAAAAGAACAAGTTTTTAGAGTCACACAATTCAACCCCCCCCCCCCCCCCCCCCCCCCCCCCCCGTCTTGTGTGTGTGTTTTTCTCACCTTCAGGATAAACTTCAAGGAGGTGATGCTGGAGAAATATTTACCTTTGTCCTACAAGGTGAAAAAGGAACAGGAATTTCTCGAATTGAAACAGGGTAACATGTCTGTTACGGATTTCACTAAGAAATTCGAGGAGTTGTCGTATTATTCTACTCACAATGAGTACGCAGGAAATGAGAATTGGAAAATGAATCAATATAAGCGAGGCTTAAGGGGTGAAATTGACACCGCAGTGAGTCTTCAGAGGAACACAGGTTATGATGAACTGGTTCATGATAGTTTGATTGATGAAGCTGGTTTTGCTAAGACCGCTAGAGAAAGAGCTGTAGCTTTTGAGAAAAAGAAAGGTAAATTTCAAGATAAATACCATGATAAGCTGAAGCCAAAGGGTTCCCCTCAAAGAGGAAAGCAATCATACTCTCCACGGTCAAATCCTAATTGTAAGACATGTGGAAAATCACACTCTGGTGAATGCATGAGGGGCGCAGGTGTGTGTTACGGGTGCAGGAAACCGGGGCATATTTTGGTAAATTGTCCTGAAAGGAAGATTAGGAGTGGAGCTGAGGGTACTACCACAAGCAAAGGTAGGGTGCATTCCCTTGATGGTCGAAAAGCTCTGGCTAATGAAGATTTAATTGCTGGTATGTGTTATCTTGGTCTGAATCCAGTTAAAGTTCTTTTTGATTGTGGTGCATCGTGTTCTTTTATTTCATATAAGTGTGTAGAAACACTACAGTTACCTATGTCACCATTGTTTCCTCCTATGACGGTAACCACCGCTACAGAAGGCGGAGTCGTAGCAAGTTATGTATGTGAGAATTGTCATATCACGGTATCCAGTAAGACGTACTATATAGATTTGGTGTGTCTTCCCATAGTACAACTTGATGTGATTCTAGGAATGGATTGGCTATCCGCTAATCATGTGTATATCGGATGTGCTGAAAAGAGTATCTTTATGCCAACAAGTGATACAACTGAAGGTGTGGCTTTATCTGAATTGATTAATCATACCCATCAGTTAATTCAGTTTATTTGTGCTCAGGATAGGGGTTTTTATGTAATGGTTACTGTGACGTCAGAATCAGAACTGAGTCCCAGTGACATTCTAGTTGTTAATGATTATCTAGATGTTTTTTCGTCTGAGATAATCAGTTTACCCCCAGAACGTGAAGTTGAGTTTTCTATCGACCTCATTCCAGGATCGGAGCCAGTATCTGTGGCACCGTATAGGATGTCACCATCGGAGCTTAAGGAATTGAATTCCCAGTGAGGACTTGATTCAGAAACATTTTATCAGACCTAGTGTGTCACCTTGGGGTGCGCCAGTTTTGTTGGTTAAGAAGAAGGATGGTAGTATGAGATTGTGCATAGACTACCGCCAGTTGAACAAGGTAACTGTAACATCCCGCTTCAGACTTAAATATTTATCAGTGTCGAGACAACGTTTCAGAGATATTTAAGAGAAGGGCAATTTGGTAAATTTCCGTCCAAGGAATTAAAAAAGGGGAAAAGCTCCATAATTTCCCTTATTTCTTCATTTTTCCTTCTCAGTAAACATTTTCCACTCTCTTCTCTCTTCTTCCTCACTTGCGCCACCCTCTCCTCCCCTCCAATAATCATCAAACTTCCCTCCCAATTACTCCATATCCATGCAAGCAAGCAAGGTTTGTAATTTTGAGCCAAAGGAAGCAAAGAGGATCAAGAAAGGAAGTAAGATTTCAAGCTAGGGTTTGAAGAGGAAAGCTTGGCAATGATCAAAACTTTTACTAGGTGAGCTCCTTAGGGTTTTAGAACCCACTTTGAGTGAGTTGGGTGTGATTTATGATTTGAGCAAAGTTTAGAGATTTTGTGCCCTAATCCCTTTGCTTGCCAATTCCTTGTTAATTCATGTTTTAATCAGTCAATTTGCATTAGAAATCATTCCCCATGCTGTTGGGAAGCTTGGGTAAGCTTGGATAAGTTAAAATGGTTGAAAAATCACATTTTTGAACCTTTTCTGTCCTGTCATGGTGGCTCTGCGAAGTTGGACTTTGCTCTGCGAAGTTGAGTCTGAACCACTTCGCCTAGACATTGCTCTGCGAAGTTGAGTCTGAACCACTTCGCCTAGACTTAGCTCCGCGAAGTTAGACTTTACTCTGCGAAGTAGACTTTGCTCTGCTAAGTTGACAGCATTTGTTTTTTTGACTCTTTTATAAATGTACCAATTGTCCAAGTGCCATGTACAACATTGAAAACCCTATTTTTCTCAAGGAACACTATTTTAACATATCCTAAAGGCTTCCAACAAATGAGAGTTTGAGTAAACAAGGACTAGGCAAAGCACTAGAGGTACAAATGGTAAAGGTAAGAGGAACAGGAAATTATTATAAGTGGGATAGCAAGCCCTAAGCATGACATATGATAACGATATGTCTAGATCCAGATAAGATTAAGGGTTGGATTTCCAGCAACCAAGTAAGTGGCTTATGAGAACGATAAGCCTAGAACCCTATATTATAGGTTAAGTATCAAGAATAATTACTTGAAGAATGCATCAGATATGCAAAAGCTTATAGTAAAGTATCAAATGTACTTACAAGTACTTAAGATAAGAATTATGCTAAAGATTATACGTGTTCAGCAGACTCCGGATTATGCCAGATGGGATTTCTCCGAAAGGGATATCCACACGTAAGTTTATAAGTTATATGTATATATATAAAGAAGAATAAGAACAAGTAAATTAAAGGACTAGATGTGTCTTCTGTTTTCTCGCTAGTTAGAACGCAGGGGGTTCCAGACTAAGCTGGAATGGTGAAGTTAACATCCGTGAGGATAGCTACACATCAAAGTCAAGAAAGTTAAATGTGTCTCATGTCTTCTCGTTAGTTAGAATACAGGGGGTTCTGGATAAAGCTGGAATGGTGAAGTTACCGTCCGCGAGGGCAACCACACAAAAGTAAGAGGAGTCTGGTGTTAGCCTGATATGATAGGAATTTCACCGATAGCAGGGAGATGTATTCTGGAGTTACTCCACCTGGATGCACTTCATAAAATGAACCAAGATAATGTATTGTTTGTTCAACGCTAACTTCTAACTTTATGTTATGAGAAAGATGAATATGTATATATATTATATACTAAGAGATAAGACAAAGTAGTCACCATTGAACAGAAAGTGGTCGTAGGATGTCCCCAGATCACTAAGTATGAGATTGAACATAAGTTCAACATAAGATAAAGACATATAGCGATCCTGTTTTCCCTTGATCACGAAATATGTAGAGAATGACGGTGATCATAGGTATCCCCAAGATTGCCAAAAGTTAGTGCATGGGGACACTAGGTTTTCCCGAGGTTGCCAACAGTAGGTTGGGTGGAGCTCATTGAGACATTATGTCTCATCCCAATCCTTCTGGTGCAGGTTTACAGGTTAGCAAGATGTTCGTGATGAAGTTCTTCAGGATGACGCTGGATGGAGTGCAGTTGCTCGTCAAGTACCAGCTCAGGAGTTTATCAATTCTTATATAAGTAATTATAGTGGTACTTGAACAGTTGTATAACGAGAAAATTGTACTCATTCAGTTGTATTATTTATTGTTATTATTGAAAAATTTAATGTATCCAGTATCAGTCTAATACACATGTTAATATTCTAGATAAAATTAGTATGGGTGTTACAGTAACTATTAAGAACAAGTATCCACTGCCAAAGATTGATGATCTTTTAGATCAGCTCAAGGGAGCAACGATATTTTCTAAGATTGACCTTAGATCGGGATACCACCAGATTCGTATCAAATCGTCAGATGTGTCCAAGACAGCGTTCAGAACACGTTATGGACATTACAAATTCCTAGTTATGCCTTTTGGAGTGACAAATGCCCCAGCAGTGTTTATGGACTACATGAACATGATTTTTCAGCCTTATTTGGATCAGTTTGTGGTAATCTTCATTGGCGATATTCTGATTTATTCAAAGGACCCTCAGGAACATGCCCAGCATCTGGAGATTGTTTTGAACATTCTCAGAGAAAAGCAGTTGTATGCCAAAATTCAGTAAGTGTGAATTTTGGTTGTCCGAGATTAAGTTTTTGGGTCACGTTATCTCTCAAGGAGGAATGTTAGTGGACTCATCGAAAGTTGAAGTTGTCCTTAATTGGGCCAGACCAATGAATGTGGTTGAAGTTAGGAGTTTCTTGGGCTTAGCAGGTTACTACCGAAGATTTATTATGAGATTTTCTCAAATTGCTTTGCCTTTGACACGTCTCATTAGGAAGGAGGTGCCCTTCGTGTGGGACGAGGAGTGTGAGAAGAGCTTCAGAACCTTAAGAAAGAGATTATCTAAGGCTCCAGTGCTAGTGATACCGGATCCCGATAAGAGATACGTTGTATTTTGCGATGCGTCCTCTAAAGGACTGGGTAGTGTGCTCATGCAGGAAGGGAATGTAATAGCCTATGCTTCACGACAACTTAAATCTCATGAGGAGAATTACCCCACTCATGACCTTGAGCTGGCAGCTATAGTTTTTGCTTTGAAAGTGTGGAGGCATCATTTATATGGTGCGCAGTTTGACTTGTTCAGTGACCATAAAAGCTTAAAGTATTTGTTTGATCAACGAGAATTGAACATGAGGCAGAGGAGATGGATGAAGTACTTGAAGGATTTTGATTTTGATTTAAAGTATCATCCAGGAAAGGCGAACGTAGTTGCTGACGCCTTGAGCAGGTAGTCCTTGGTTAGAGCAGATGCATACTTGTGGTCTGTATGAAAAGTTCAAAGATCTTAATCTCAGTGTCACTGAGATGGAAAATGGCATTTTGTTGCATAAACTAGAAATCACTTGTGATTTGCGGTCCATAATCGCACAAGTTCAGGGATTGGATATGGACCTCCAGAGAAGGGTCGGTCAATAAGAGTTTTAAAGGGCATCAGATGGCACGCTGCTGTTTGATGGTAGGATATGTGTTCCAAATGATGCAGAATTGAGGAGGCTGATTCTGGAAGAAGCTCATAAGAGTAGTTTCAGTATTCATCCGGGCACCACTAAGATGTACCATGACTTGAAAAGAGACTATTGGTGGCCTGGTATGAAGACCGACATTGTTGAATTCGTATCGCACTGTATAGTGTGTCAACAGGTAAAGATTGAACATCAAAGGCCAGCAGGAATGCTAGTACCATTGGAAATCCTTCAGTGGAAATGGGAAAAGATATCTATGGATTTTGTAAGTGGATTACCTCGAACTCAGCGAGGACATGATTCAATTTGGGTAGTGGTAGACCGGTTAACCAAGTCTGCTCACTTTTTACCGGTTAGAACTACATTCAAGGCTACTGAGTATGCAGAATTGTTTATTGCTGAGATTGTGAAACTTCATGGTGTTCCAACTAGTATTGTTTCGGATAGAGATCCAATCTTTACTTCTCACTTTTGGAAAGCTTTTCAAAGGGCTTTGGGAACGAGGTTAAAGATGAGTACGTCCCATCATCCTCAAACGGATGGTCAATCCGAGAGAACTATTCAGACATTAGAGGATATGCTACGTGCATGCATCTTAGACGATGGAGGAAGTTGGAATAATCATCTGCCCTTGATTGAATTCTCCTACAATAATAGTTATCACTCTAGTATAGGGATGGCCCCTTATGAGGCATTGTATGGCAGAAAGTGTAGGACACCACTTTGTTGGGCAGAGGTTGGAGACAAGAGTATTCTGGGACCCGAAATTATTCAGGAGACCACTCTGAAAATTAAATCTATTCAGGATAAAATCAGAACTGCTCAGAGTCGCCAGAAAAGTTATGCGAACAAGAGGCGAATGCCTCTAGAGTTCGAAGTGGGAGATCACGTATTCCTGAAAGTTACCCCTAAGTTGGGATTACGAGGCGTTTTTAGGACAAAGAAATTGTGTCCAAGATTTATTGGGCCATTTCAGATACTTAAACACGTCGGTCCGACAGCTTATCAGTTGGCCCTGCCACCGGCTATGTCAGGATTGCATGATGTTTTTCATGTCTCTCAGTTAAGGAAGTTCATTCCAGACCCTTTTCAACTAGTAGAGTTGGAAGCTATTGACTTGAGATCAGATTTAACGTTCCAGCCAGAACCAGAACAGATTGTTGATCATGATGTCAAGTCCTTGAGGAATAAAAAAATTCCAATTGTCAAGGTTGTATGGAAAGGTTCTCCCGACGGTGAAGCCACTTGGGAGCTAGAAACGGAGATGCAAAGGAACTATCCGCATCTATTTTCAGGTAAATTCTAAATTTTGAGGACGAAATTTCTTTAAGGGGGTAGAGTGTAATATCCCGCGTAGGCGCAACTTTTATCAGTAACAGAGGAATTACGAGTGAGTAGGGACAAAATGGTAATTATGAGAGAAGAGGCATAAATAGAGATAAGCATGAATATTCTTCACTATTCATCATTACCTTCTCTCACAAAAAAATCAGATTTTCTCTTCCTCTCCTTCTAGAATTCGGTTTGCACCAGCAACAGCTCTGAACCATCAGTTTCTTCCCTGATTTCTTGACTGTAAGCAAGCAAGCAAGTTTTGGGAAAGTTGAAGTAAGTGGAAGCTTAAGGAAAAAGTAAGATCAAGCTAGGGTTTTGGTAAAGGAAGCCTGTCAGGACCGGCATATTATAAGTGATTTCCTTAGAGTAGCAATATCCCTTGTGGGTTGTTTTGTGTGAGTTTCGTAACAAAATTGCTAAGGTTTAGGAAAAGGATAGTTTTCCCCTATTTTTGATACTATGCTTGATCCTGTTTAATCCTTGATTACAGTAGGTTTTAAAGTTCAAAAATGAGTTCCTGGCATATTTTCAAAGATCACTGGACAGTTGGGTACCAAGGTTTTTAAGATTGAAACTCGTTTTCAGAGAAATCATATGTTCTGCTACAGTCGCAGAGCGACCAAGAGTTGCTCTGCGAAGTAGCAGAGTTTTGCTACTGCCTACCGTCGCCTAGCCATCGCCTAGACTTTGCTCTGCAAAGCTTCAGACGTAGGCTTCAGAAGCTGACTTCAGAGTCTGAAGGTTCAGACGCAGGTGATCGCAGAGCGACACCCAGGGCCGCAAAGCGAAGTTGCCCAGAATGGCTTTTTAATTACAAACAACTGTACCATGCCAATGATCTTTGATATGTTTTGGGGTAGAGATACTCATGAACCTTCAAGGATTAATCTAGGATAAGGATAGGTATCATACAAAGAGATGGGTATTTAATCCACAAGTTATCAAGTAGTTAAGGGTTAGTTTTTAGGTTTCCCTTAACTAAGCAGATTAGTATGTACTCATTAAGTGTACAAAGTGCAAGGAATATTTCAATATTCAAGGCCTCAGATAGGCATAAGGGGTTTAGATTCCCAATATGATTAAGTGGCTTATGAGAACGATAAGCTAAGAACCTTATATTATAGGTTAAGCATCACATTTTTAATAACGTGATGAATGCATTAGATATGCATAAGATTAGAATGATGTATCAGATATACATGAATAACTTATGATAAGTATCAGATCCAAAGGTTACACGTGTTCATCAAACTCCGGATTATACCGGATGGGATTTCTCCGAAAGGGCTATCCACACGTAAGTTTTTAAGACTAAGTTAACATGTCCAGCAGGCTCCGGATTATGCCAGATGGGACTTCTCCGAGAGGGTTGTCTACATGCAAGTTAAGTTGTGTTCAGCAGACTCCGGATTATGCCGGATGAGACTTCATCGAGAAAGTTGTCCACACAACGATAAGAGGAGTCTGGTGATTAGCCTCAGATAGGAATTTTCACTGATTATCAGGGAAATGTGCTTCGGGATTACTCCACTCGGGGGCATTCCATAAAATGAACTCAGATAATATGTTTGTTACACGCTAACATCTAACATAATATTGTCAGTTTATACTTTATTATGTTATCAGGCAGTATATACCTTTCAAGCAGGTATTAGATGGTGATCATATGAGTCCCCTCGATCACTAAGTTATCAGGATATAGTCTAGTTTTAATGACTATACAGTTATCAGGTTCAGGCAGGTATAAACCCTTTATGGGTAAGGTTAAAGCTTGGCGATCATAGGATTCCCCGAGATTGCCAAAAGTAGGCATGGCTACTAGCTCAATTGGTAGTGGGAATGCATTGAACTTGTACTTAAGCCCCAGGTACAGAGTTTGATTCCCACGGAAGGCAAAAACTCCACCTGGGGGCGGGGAGAAGTCCATGAGTAACATTGCGGGGCAAACATGGGCAAGCCAGTTGAAAGGCAAATCCCGGATGTTACATTCCCTGAGGTTGCCAACAGTAGGTTGGGTGGAACTCACTGAGACATTATGTCTCATCCCATTCCTTCTGATGCAGGTTCACAGGTTGCACGCAACAAGGGTAAGGAGAAAGCTTTGGACTGATCGTCCTGGCTTTCTAGTTTTTCAGTTTACCTGTATTCAGATGTTGTACTTTTGATGTATAATTATCAAAGATGATATGTGTTAACAGTTGGATGTATTATTACTTATGTGATGTAATAATATGAGATATTTTTTTGTATGTAAATTAATGCATCCAGTACGAAATTTTAATACTCGTATAAGATCCTAGGCAATCTTTATATGGGCGTTACAAACACTGCTTTAATGTTAATATTTTGAAAATAGTCACGAGTTTTCAAAATTTTATCATATCGATTATCACATTTCGGTTTATAAAAATTTTCTTCTGCATATATAAGCATATAAAATCTTCAATGAGTGCGGTTTAAATATTTACCGGTGTTTTAAATATAAAATAAAAATTTATTTAATAGACACACTACATTAATGTTGATATTTTAAAAATAGTAATATAGTATTGAATTTCCAAAATTTTATCATATCGACTTTCTCATATATGTATATAAAAATTTGTTTATGCAGATATAAGTGAATAAAATCTACAACGGATGCGGTGCAAACAATGAACATTATTTTGCATATAAAATAAAAAGTTACTTAATAGAAACACTACATTAATTTTGATTTTGAAAATAGTCACGAGTTTTTCAAAATATTATCATATCGATTTTCTCATATATGTACATAAAAATTTGTTTATGCAGCTATAAGTACATAAAATCTGCAATCGGTGCAATGCAAACATTGAACAGTCTTTTGCATATAAAATAAAAAGTTATTTAATAGAAACAATACATTAATTTTGATTTTGAAAATAGTCATGAGTTTTCAAAATTTTATCATATCGACTTTCTCAAATATGTATACAAAAATTTGTTTATGCAGATATAAATACATAAAATCTGCAACGGGTGCGGTGCAAACTTTGAATAGTCTTTTGCATATAAAATAAAAAAGTTATTTAATAGAAACACTAAATTAATTTTGATTTTGAAAATAGTCATAAATTTTCAAAATTATATCATATCAACTTTCTCATATATTTACATTAAAATTTGTTTATGCATATATAAGCAAATAAAATCCATAGTTGGTGTGACTCAACTATTTAACAAATTTTTGTATATTTAAAACATTACATTAATATTCATAATTTTCATTTAATATCTATAAACATTCTACAATATTAACAATGTAATATTTTTTATATAATTATTGCAATGTTACGTGACTCGTACGAAAGCACGTGTCTTTTACTAGTTAATAAATATACTCGATTAAAAAAATACTTAATTTTATATAGAGAAGAGAAATCATGACATAAACTTGCATAATTATCTTTCAAATAGTTATTGTAAAGTAATTCGAAAATAATAATTATATTTTTCAAATCTTATCTAATATGAGAACTAGAATTAAAAAATTTGAAAAAAATATTAATTAACATTTCTCTCATATAAGTATATTGCATATTTGCAAAAGAAGTATGTCCTAAAATAAGTGTAATTTTTAGCTTAGAGAAAACAATCATTTTGATACTTGAATGTGTGAGACAAGATCATTAGTCTTTAAATGTATCAAAATTGTAACATCCCTAAATGTCTGTTTTATTTGTAATTTTAAGAATTAAATTGACTGACAAAAACATATTTGAGAACCATAATGACTAACAATATAGGGGTGGAAATGGACCCATCCCCGCATCCACGTTTGAAAAAAATACTCATAACTGTGTGAGTAACAACATATGTACCCGTATCCTCTGGGTATCTAAGTATCCATACAAATACACGTTATCCACATTTCTACTGAAAATAATCGATCAATGACAAAAATATTGTATCATTTTAACACAATAAAAATATTTTCCAATATTTTAATGTTGAAATATGGAAATTATAACTTAAATTATTTAAGTTATCCAAAATTATAAACTAAAATATTTTAAATGAGTAAATATTATAAAAAAAACTTAAACCTCTAAAAAAATTATAAAAAAAACTTATAAACGTGCAAGTATAATATTCTCGAAAACTTATATAAAAATTATACATCATATTAATTATTTTTTCTCATCATCATAATTAAAGACTTGAAAATAATGCAAACATTTATACAAATAAAAAATATATTATGCGGGTATGGGGCAGAGTGGGTACTAAGGTACCCATATCAACGTCCATACCCACTCATTTTTACAGATAGTTACCCGTACCCATTATGCGGATTTTTATCCTATCCATTGCAGGTGTCCACTCAGTATGGATTCAACTGTCCTCTCTATAACAAGAAGACCAAAATGACTAAAAGAGATATTTGAGGATGTAGTTATAGTTTCAAGACATTCATGGACTATAATGATAGAGCCTCGCACTTTTAGGGACCAAAATGATTGTTTATCCTTTTAATTTTTAATATCATATCAGTTATTATTTTCAATTGTATTCTACAATTAACAATTAATATTACATGTGTCTCTAAACATAAGTATACCAAACGACATGTCAAAGATGTCATCAGAAAGTACCATCATACTTTCCCAGTTATGATTCAAACTCATGTTCCTTTCTATAGATATACACCTTCTAGAGTCAAATTGGTTACTCCCCCCGTTCGCGGTGTTGATGCAATTGGTCATTCAGGAGGAATATGGTTAATTAAATAAATTTCATCAATTGTTACTACTAATGTCATTGATTTTGAAACCTTATCAATTACCTTCGTCCTTCACCATGTCCAGATCTAGCATGGTTGGATGTCTTCAAATAACAACTCGGTATCCTCTTTACGTCAGGTTAAAGATCATTTAATCACTATCAACAATAACATCTTCAGCAACATTTTTCAAAGAAAGAAACATGTTGAAGCTAGGCTTAAATGGTTCCAGCGTTATCTTGAGAGAGTCGATTCCCTTTTACATATTTGGGTTGAAAACCATCTTCAAATAGAATACAACAAGTCAACAACATTCTCTTTCAAGAGGAAATTCACTGGTACCAAAAGTCTCATGATCAATGAGTTATACTTGGAGACAAAAAATAGTTCATTCTTATACACCTAAACTATTATCGGTCGCCAACGGAACAAAATTTTTAGAACAAGGTTTCTGAAATATATATGGTCTTTGGACATTCGACAACTCTATTATCTAACAAGAAGCTCAAACTACTTCAATTATATCCTCCTTTTCCATCCTCTAGAATGGTTACAAGAAGACCACTTTCAAACCCATTCGTGGACTCAGAGCCGGCCCAAGGCATATGTCGGGGGTGTGGCAACCTAGGGCCCACGCTCGTAGGGGGCCCAATTTTTTTTATACGGGGGGTGTATATAGAAATACTTGTTTAATAGGGGGTATATATAGCAAAAATCGCAACGAGGGCCCAACTATTTATCAGGCTTCAGCCCAGTAGCCTCCACCCTTTTTATTTTACAACTCAGCAGCATTTCATTTTCACACCCCCCAACATTAGTTAAAACATCAAACTTAATATTAAAACGTAAAATGCAGAATCAACACATAAAAAGCAAAATCTCTACTCCTTTCCAGAGACTAAATTTGTTTTTATTTTGAGGATGCTTTTTGGTGTTTCAAATTAAAGTTAACTTGAACTTGTATTTAGATTTCATAATACGACTTTCATCATGAAAGTTTTATGCTTGCGACACCAAATTTGTTCTTGTGTGCATTTTTTTTATAAGTAACATGTCATATTCTATTGAAAAATGATAAAATGTTTTCATGTTACTGGGATTGAGGGAAGTGTATTTTATACTATTATAGATTTATGGTGATGAATGATTATGAAGCTCTTTGAGAAATTTTAGAGGTAGTAAATCAGTTGAATTATCAAATCAGATGATAAAACTTATATAAGGCTTAGTATGTCTAACTATTATTTTACTTAGCTTTGCTTGGTTTGGTTCGACCCCTCAAACTTTTTTTGTTTTGTTATTCTTTTTTATTAATAATCTATGTGACAAAATGTATTTGACACAGTGTTTTGGAGTGTCAGCATAGCTGGGTTTCAAGACATCGTATTATGGTGACTTGGGGAGGTAGCATAGTTGGGATGGCAGCGGTCATGATTAATGCACGTCTCATTCATCATTTATTAAAAAAAATTATGATATAATATATAAAGGGGCCCTTTTCTCAAACTTGGCCTAAGACCCTTAAAATGCTAGGGACGGGTAGGGATGTAAGTGAGAATCTATGGGTGTGGATAACATGATATCCATGTCTGCCCCATTATGTAAATAAGATATCCGTGTCTACTCCATATCCGTGTGGATATCCGTATATTCTAACAAATCAATGATCAAGCGGTTGTAAACTCTTCTGGATCAATTCTTGGGGTTACTTTTCACAAGAAACAGCATAGCTCTTAATTTTTTTGACCCTCTTATAGTCATTGGAATCTAATTATAGTGTGTCGAACAACGAATAGTTTTGTTGTTGATGCACAACTAATCTCAGACCATTGTTGATGAAAAATTGAAGTTTTCATAGAGTTGTTTTTATTAAACAATTTGAACAACATTTCATCTCACCATAGGATGTGGAGCAAGCACTCTGAAGCTCAAATTAATATTTGATTGAGTTGGAGTAGAGATGTTGCGATATAAATGTTACATTCTCATGGTTCATTCCTCACAAACATTAATTTGTGGGAGTTCCTGTATGCACACTAGGGGTGTGTCTCCCGAGAAGGAAGTGTTCTTCCTTTGATGGTGACTTGGATCAACTTAATTGGTTGTATTCTCCTTCTCCAAGTGGTGGAAGCCTGGAGGTTGTTCTTGCAAAAGACACCCTGACACCGAAGCAAGTGCCAACAGGTAGTAAGTGATGTATAATGCTTGAATGATTATACTTGGGGGAGATGACTGTATTTATACTGATGGATCTGATGATAAGTTCCTTGTTTGGTTCTATCTTTTCTCCTACGATTTAGTGTAGTTAGTTACAAGATATTCTAATATGTTTAGATGAACTGAACCTGAGATAGTCGAGGGCGCCAATTCAATTCAAATGATGCTTATGTAAATAGGAACGACATGGTAGCTATCCAGAAGTTGCTTATGCTTTAAGATGGTGGATCGTATTGACACTTTGTTAATATCTAAGGTGGGAATGAGGTGGTTCCTGAATCCTGAGACATTGTGTAAGGTTATTTTTTGTGTGTTACACATCTTTATCATACGAGGTATCACCTTAGATGGTGTTGAAGGTCAAATCCAGTGCTGCACCAATTAACAAGACGATATTGTCACCCTGGTGGTCTTGGCTTGTTTATTGATCCTCCAAGTCATATCTTAAATAGCTTTGCTATTAGATGACCCTAAGAATAATTGGGTTGAACCTTTTAGACGCATACCATTACAGTGGGGGTATGGTGACTTGCAGATAGGATAATTGGTATATTTTTTAAAAGAATACTAATCAAATTGGGCCTCCGCCTTGAACACGGGGAATACATGTAGGAAATTACTCATTAGGCCCATTCAATTGCTTATAGGCCACTAAAACTGCCAAAAATACCTCTCTCAGTTCATAACTTTCAAACAGTTCATGAGTTAACTCTCGATTGCTCAAGTTCGGGAGTTACGACCCGATGCACACTGAGACATATTGAAACAGAAACCACCAGTTGTGTTTCAAACCCATTTTCTAATACTTTCCTTCTCTACTCCAACAAAATAAACCCCAACTGAAATTGTCAAACTCAAGCAAGAAATCAAACTTAAACAAATAAGTATTCAAAATCTCCAAGCTTACACATTCCTTTGCATTTTATATGTTAGTGTTTTTTGAAGTTTGTAAATATGATTTTGAATTTGAATATTGTTTCATTATTTTAGTAGTTGTTGATCAATTACAAGGGTGATTTGACTGTTAATGTAGTTGAAATTAAGTATTAGTGTTATGTGGTAGTTTAAGAATTGAAATAACACAATGAAAAATTATATGTATAGTTTGTGCTCTAGGCGTTTGATGAAATACTTTAGAGAATGTTTAATTGATATTTTTCTGTCGGTTGTTGTAGATATGGATGACGACATAGGTAGGTTAAGACTCGGCACGTTCGTAGGTTGAGACTCGACAAACCAGCCCACCACTTTACTGGTTGCAGAGCCTTCACAGGATGGAGTCATCAAATGTTGCAGAGTAGTATGAATATGAGCAACAGTACGAGTATGAGGAGCATGACGAGTTGTCACAGGCGCCAACACCATCACCACGACGATACCCACCACCACTACAAGACCCACCCCCACCATCACCATCACAAACGTTTAGATGGCATATGATGGTGGACCTTTCGATTGTGTTTGAAATAGTTGAATGTCACACATTTTATGTCATTTTGAACTTTGAATGAATTTTGAGTGTTGAATGTTGAATGTGTTGTGCTTGAATGTGTTTAAGTGTATTTGAGCGTGTTATGGCAAATAGTTATGTTACAAACCCCTTCTGTTATGTGTTCTACTTCTATGTTCATGGTAGATCGTCTTTTAACTCCTGATCATGGGATCAATAGGCAACTTCTGAACACTGGATCAATATGTTACTCATGAACGCCAACAATCAAGAGCTACAAACTGAGGAGGGTATTTGAAAATTTGAAGGGCTTGTGAGAAATTGGAGGGGCCTAATAAGCGATTTTCATAACATGTATATAGACAACCGTTCGGTTGAGTTGAAATCCAAAAGAAAGTAAGCCCACGATTAAAAATCAACTCTAAAAAGTCTCGAGCAAAAAATATGTAGCATGTTACAATTAGGCTTACTAAGAGAGTAGGAAAATTTTGTCAAAAATAAATAAAAGACTCTAGGAAAGTATTCCTCTATAAAAAAAACAGAGAGACTAGGAAAGTATTGAAAAACAAGGTTAAACAAATTTTTTTCCTATAAAAATCTCAATTTTGTTTTTAGTGTCTTTAATTTTTTTCATCAAGTTTTGATCGTCCAAATGTTTTTTGTCTTAATATTTGGCTCTGTTTTTAAGTCAACTCATGTTTATCCTTCATATTTTTCAATGAATTTTTTATAGAGATATTTAAAATGTTATATAAATATCTACCACAAAAATTATAATTTTTAACAATATAAATTAAAATATGAACTTTTAAGTGCTGAAAACTTAAAAAGTCATATTTAATTAATCCTTTGTTAAAAAAAATTAAACTTTTGCAACTTAAAAAGTCATATTTAATTTATCCCTTGTTAAAAAATTTAAACTTTTGCAAGAAAGATTTTTGTAATATATTAAATATGACTCCAAAAAATAATTTAAAATTTCGAAGGATACAAATGAATTTATTTATAAGTAGAGACAAAATAATCATGACAGAAAATATTAGAGGACAAAAACTTACCGAAAATTTCTAGAATGACTAAAAACGAGATTTGAGATTTCTATAAGAACTAATAACTTATTTAACCCTAAAAAATAAAGTCTCATATGGAGAAATATAAGCTGGTGGGTTCAATACCAAAATAATCAAAGAAGTTTTTTTGTGACTTATCGTTGTTTTAATAAAATCCAACTTCCTGTAAAAAAAAGTAAAAACCAACTGTATTTGTCAAAAATAAAAGTAAAAATAAAATCCAACTCTAAGACACTGCCTAATTGGGCCAGTATGCTGAAAGTTTATTAGAATTTAGAACTGTTCTTGGCAAAGCAAACTTGCTTTAATTGTTATAAGGGTTTTTTTTTTTTTTTTATAGAAATTTAAAATAGTAACTTTGCATTTGAAATTTGTATATTTTGTATTAAATATATAACTTTTTAATAAACAATTGTTATTTTTCAATAAAAACTTGTTATTTTTAGTTGTTTTAGCATGTGCAATATTGCACATGTTAGACAAACCCTTGTTATAAATATGTGGTTAAGTCTTTCACTTGTCATTTCTTGCCTATACTTCAAAGCTTTGCATTCAAAATGTTTAGTTCTTCCTTTTAAGTATAGTTAAAGTGATTATTAAAAAAAAAAGTATAATTCAAGTGATAAAATGTTAGTGGAAATATTTGATATGTTTTTTTTGGTTACCAATAATAGAAATATTTGATATGTTGTGCACGTGTATTCGAACTCACAATTCCTCCTATTTTAACATTTACTCTGTGTAAACTTTGCCGTTGAGCTTTATGAAACCAAAAGACACACACAAACTAGTAAATATTAACACATGCATTTAAGACACTTGTTTTTTTTAACAGACCTTTAAGACGCTTGTTAGTAAACCAAAATATGGAATGTTGTATTGGAAATTATGAATTCAACATTTCAAAATTTAAAAATTGTTGTTTTCAAGATAAAATTTCAATTTTTTATTTCTTTAACAAGTATTTAAGGGCACATGTTACCAACTATCAAGACTCTTTTAACATTATATCTCATTTTTTATATAAGGGTATATATATGTCATTTACATTTATATAATATATCTCTTTCTTTTCTTTTAGTTTCTAATTTTTATTCATATTCACTCATACCAAACAATTAAAAAAACCATCCCGCTTTCCGGTCACATTCATTCTTTAAACATCTTTCCTCTTAGCTTCTTCCCTTTCTCTTTTTTTCTTCTTCTCATGCAAACAAATCAATAAGGGGGGCCTCACACCTTTCAATTAATAGGGATAGAAAGCTAGCTAGTATGTTTATTCCAAAAGTTGTTCAAATCCATGCCACCTTATAGATAAGGCCTCACATCATAGACTAAGTTTTTCACTTGTACGGTTGCTCATTTTATCTTGAAAAACAACATTCATAATTCTCTTTTAAAGTCTTTAAAAACGTAAAAAATACTATTCGAGGTTTATCTCCCAAACAATATGTGCATTTGTAGAGGGCCAAAAAAGCAACTATCCTCACTTCATATATGATATATATGGTCCTTTGTGGCTCTAATCTGCTTGAATCAGATCCGGTTCCGCTAGAATTAACTTGAATCATAGAATTCCTCACATGTGTCAGTGGCCTATTTGATCATTGTTTCCTACACTTAAGACAACATGCATCCATTTTTGTCTTTAAAATTATAAGTAAGATTATTTAGTGTCAGTTTTATAAAATATCAATTTAGTCTTTAAAATTATAAGAATAAGATTATTTAGTCTCTCAATTTTATCAAATATCTATTTAATTTCCTAAATTAAAGAACTCTTTAATTGTAAGACCTATGCATTATCTGATTGTTAGTTAGGTCATGTTTCACAACTTATATAGCATAAACGCTTATCATGATAAACACTTATGTATAAGTTATATTTATAAATTATAACAAAAGATAAAATATAGTTAAACTATTTTTGTTAAGCTAAAGTTGTTTTTGTAATCTATCTTGAAGAACTAATGAGCTGAAAAAAACTGAGCATGTCATAAGTTGTTTCGATAAATTCACCCAAAAAGTCTCACAAATGTTTATACTAATAGATATGTTCAAATAAACCAATTCAAACATGCCCTCAAATCCAAACAAGTTTAGAGCTCCGAATTAATTTTAAAGCTAAATTATAACTTTATAAATTTGAGAAATTAAATCATCCAATTCAATTATAATAATTAAAATGATAATTTACTCAAATCTAACTGGTGTATAGTTTCAGCTGTATATATAGAGGCATCACAAAGTCAGCACGTACACTCATAATTCTATGCCTAAAAAGATAAAATCTGATGTAGAAACGTTCTTGGAATCACAGCAGGGGACTTGATAGATCTGACTAGCAAGTTGCAATGATATATACAACTCATTGATCATCACATGCTGCTAGTGCTAGTCAATAGGAATATGGATTTTTCAGCAAGAAGATACTCATTCCGTCTCTATATATAAACACTCATTTGATTAAAAATTTGTCCATAAATATAAACCTCTTTCAAATTACTAGATATATTTATTGTTTTTTCTTAAACACACTCCTAATAAATACTACTAATTTGTTTTGCAATATGAAAAGTCAAATTTAATACACATGCAAACAAAAGACAATTTGATAATATTAACACACAAAATAGACATATTAATTGCACTAATAACTTTTTTAAAAAAATGTGAAAAAAAAACAAAATGAGTTTATATAAAGAGACAGAGAGAGTATATATCTCTCATTCTAAACACAAATATCACTCTTTTATTAATTCTAGACTTCGTAATTATCGATTTGAATGATAAATTACAAGTACCTACAATTCAATTTTTTGGTAGTATAATACACGTACGTATGCCTCTTTTTATTCTAAAAAATAAGGAAACGCGAGAGAACATGGAGAGAGAGCGTGGCAGAGCGGGAGAGAGAGGCGGGCAACCACGAGAGACAATCCTTTTCATCGGCAGTGAGAACATCCATGGGGAAGGTATCCAAGCAGGGTGCCAGAAAATGGGGGGGATGGGGATGATTGGAATGTGGTGAGAGTGCGACGGAGGAAAGCACAAGGACAGGTGGATCGAGGACAGGACATACAACGGGGTTTCTAGCGGCACGGAGGTTCAATGGCACGGCAACAACAACAGTCCAGGTTTAGGGCTTTTTCCAGGCAAAATTCTAGGGTTTATTGCGGTACAGGTGCGATCAGCAAGGACGATAGGCAACAGGTACAGGTGCGATTAGCAAGGACGATAGGCAACAGGTACATGTGCGGCAATTCCATAACAATTCTGCACCTGGGCACATTTTGCAGAATTCTTGTGCGACAGAACAGCAGCCTGTGCGTGCAAGTTTTCCAGCCATTCCTCAATCTTGTGCGCGTGCAGATTCCGGAGGTGCTGCGATCTTGGGTTCTAAATTGCGACGGTTCGTAACCTTTTATTTTACTAATGTGCCATATATGATTCCTTATTTATTTTTCAAAGAAGGTTTTGAGGTTTGTGGTGTGCTAGACAATTTATTTTTGTCTAGAAAACAAAACAAGCATGGTCATATTTATGGTTTGTTAGATATACAAATGTAAAGGATGTGGACAAACTATTGAAAGCTTTGAATAATGTAACATTTGGACATTTTCGTGTGTGGGCGAGAGTTGCACGCTTTGACTGTAATGCTTTAGGTGATGAGAAGTCGAGTGTGAAGGAGAGGGGATGGGGAGAGGGTGTTGTGCGCAAGGGGAGGGAGACGAAGGAGGGAGGTAGGTTGTTGGGTGAGGGAGAAAACATTTATAGGTTTGGAGGAGAAGAGGGTGAGGGAGAAAAAACAGTAAAAGTGGGAAAGATGGTTGAAGATGGGGGAGAGCGCAAGGAGGTACGGGAGTTGGCAGGGAAAGGGATGGGAACGGTGAATGGTGGTGGTGGTGGTGAAGGTGGAGGTGTGTCTGTTTTGGGTGTGAGGGCTTTGAATGGGGAGGAGGAGAAGCCAGTTTCCGTGAATTTGGTCAAGTTGTTCGCGGCAACGGTGCGTGGAGGGCATGAAGTGGTTCTTCATCATGGGCATCCTGTTAGTAAGCTTATCCGTATTTATAGATCGACTTCTGCTGACTTATCTTGGGCACGGAAAGGTGTGATTGCATCTGTTTTGAATGGTGAAGCTATTCCGTTTATCCTTTGGGAGCAGGGGTTTTGATGATATAGACATTACTCCTTTGGGATCAGGGGTTTTGATGATATATACATTACTCCTTTGGGAGCAGATAAAGTGTATATTTGGTGCATGTCTGATTCGGATGTTATGTCGGTGTTTTCTGAGGCATATGATTTTTTTAATTTATTCTTTACAAACCCGGTCCATTGGAACAAGGATGTTGTGAAATATGAAAGAGGAGCGTGGGTTCGAATTTATGGTATTCCTATTCATGCATGGAATGCACCTTTTTTTAAGTTTTGCGTGTTTGATTGTGGTAGATTTTTATGGGTGGACAACTGTATTGTTGCTAAGGAACGGTTTGATTATGCTCGGGTCTTATTAGCGACCTCGTCGTTGGATGTGATTAATTTTTCTGAAAAATTACTAGTTGATGATGTGTTGCTGGAATTAAAAATTATTGAGGAATGGGGATTCACTATTGGGGAGGATGCTTGTTTGTTTGAAGACGATGTCGACTCTAATGAGTCTAATCCAGATAATAACTTTGAACATGCGGCGCCTGACACTCGGGAGCATATTGCTGAACTTATCAATAACTTGGTTGAGGATTGGGTGGAAGAAGATAAAGCAAGTCAACATCACTCAGTTCCTGTTATTCCGGCAGATTCTAAGGATGTGGTCTTACATGTTAGCGACTCTATAGGGCTTTTACAGAAGGGGGGGGGGGGATTTCCTCCCGCCGGTGTTGGAAGAAGGGATCGGTAATGTCTTGAAAGATTTTGTTCTTGAAGAGGTAGTTGTTCAAGACGATCCAGTTTCTATAAATTCTTCGCAACCATATATTCCTACTGTGCCAGGCGCAGATCGTTGCGGCTTCCGAGGCAGCCAACCAGGTGAATGGTGTGAATTTGTTTAATGGTGTTAGACGGCAGCGCCAAAATTCTTGTCCTCCGACGACAACTTGTTCAGTTAATTCGGGACCGTGGAGTTTAGAATGGCTCCAAGATCATGTCCATGGTGATGCAGGTGTGGTGTTTTCTTCTAACAAGACTTCTAGGCACAAGTTACGTGGTGACGAGATATCTTCCAAAGTTGCGGCGACGGGTACTTTGAATAATAAAATAAAATCAGGTGGCACTCTTAAACATTCAGCTCACAATTTAAGGAAAATTGCCCGCCTTACTGAAAAGGATAGAAATCAAGTGCTCAAGGTGCTGAAGAAGAATGTTCATAAGCGTAAAAGAGGTAGCAGATCTAACAATGTGTTGGACATCATTATTAAAGGGACCCAAGTATCTGCTTCTTCTTCTTTATCTGTTAATAATGACTGAAAAAATTGGATGACTTTGCATGGTAATGAGGAGGTGGTTAAGGAGGATGTGTGTGGTATTGGAAAGGCTTTAGGGGTAAAATTTTATGGTGATAAGTCGAATATGTTCAGTGTTTTGATAAAACATCGGAAAGGAAATAAGGAGATGGCGGAGGGTGATGTGAGGGGGGGCAGTATGGTGGCATGGCGTGGTGGTTGGGGGAGGAGGCGGTGGTGATGAAGATCATTTCTTGGAATGTAAGGGGGTTGGGAGGTTTCGAAAAAAGGCCGGAAGTGAGAAAATTATTTAGTGAGAAGATTCCTTCTATAGTTTTCCTTCAGGAGACGAAACTGTCAGTTATCAGTGATTCTTTATGTGCGGCATTGTGGGGAAATGTGGCGCAGTCTTATTCTTTTCGCCCGTCTATAGGGGTGTCTGGTGGTTTATTAATTATGTGGAATCCTACTGTTGTGGAGGTGTGGTCGTCATTTAGCTTTGAGCTTTGAGCATGTCTTACTTATTCATGGTCGTTTTATTCAACAAAATGAAGAAATTTATCTGTTTAATGTTTATGCGCCTTGTGATAATGGTGCCAAGCAGTTATAATGGAATTCTCTAATCCGAGCATCTTCATCGGTTGGTGGGGAAGAATATTTGTTTGTGCGGTGATTTTAATGCGGTCCGGAAGTTGGAGGAAAGAAGATCGAGGAGGGCTGCAATTCGCTCTCTGGATTGTGACCCCTTCAATGCTTTTATTGATACTAATGTTCTAGTTGATCTTCCCCTCCATGGCCATAATTTTACTTGGTATAAGGGGGACGTGAATTCTTTGAGCCGTCTTGATCGTTTTTTGCTGTTTGAAGATTGGAGCTTTAGGTGGCCGAATTGTTTACAAGTCGCGTCTTTGTGTGGGTTGTCTGATCATTGCCCTGTAGTTTTGTCTGTTGATGTAGAAAATTGGGGTCCGAGACCGGTTCGTATGGTGAAATGTTGGTCTAATATTCCTGGGTACCATCAGTTTCTGCGTAATAAATGGCAGTCGATATAGGTTGACGGGTAGGGTGGTTTTGTTTTAAAGGAAAAATTGAAGTTCCTAAAATCTGCGCTTAAAGATTGGAATCTAACTCATACTCACAATTTACCCGGCAGGATTAATTCTTTAAAGGATCATATTGCGCTCCTAGAGTCCAAGGGTGAGTTGGATGCCCTATCTGAGGAGGATGTCGCCCAGTTGCATGTGATGTCATCTGACCTTCATTCTCTATCCCAGACTAATGCTAGTATTTCGTGGCAGCAGTCGAGGTTATTATGGCTTCGTGAGGGGAATGCAAATACTAAATTTTTTCATGCCATTATGTCGGGGAGTGGGCATAGAAATGCTATTTCGTCAATTCTTGTTGATGGTAATCTTGTGGAGGGTGTCTCTAATGTGCGGGAGGCGGTTTTTAATCATTTTCAGAATCATTTTCAGACGCTAGATATTGATAGACCAGGTGTGGATAATTTACATTTTTGTCGGTTGTCTTGTGCTGAGGGTGTTCTATTAACTTTATCGTTTAGTGAGGAGGAAGTAAAGGCTGTTGTGTGGGACTGTGAGAGTTGTAAGAGTGCTGGACCGAATGGCATTCATTTAGGTTTTATCAAAGATTTTTGGCCTGAATTGAAGCTTGATATTATGAGGTTTGTTTCGGAGTTTCATCGAAATGGTTGTCTTTTGAAAGGCATAAATAACACTTTCATTGTTCTTATTCCTAAGATTGACAATCCGCAGCATCTGAATGATTTTCGCCCTACTGCATTGGTGGGGAGTTTGTATAAAATTTTGGCAAGTGTTGGCTAATCGTTTAACGAAAGTCATGGGAACCGTTATTTCAAAAACTCAGTCAGCTTTTGTGAAGGATATACAAATTCTTGATGGTATCCTTATTGCCAACGAGGCGCTTGATGAGGCCCGTCGGTTGCATAAAGAGCTTCTATTGTGTAAAGTTGATTTTGAGAAAGCCTACAACTCTGTGGATTGGGGCTATCTGGATGATGTTATGGGTAGGATGGCGTTCCCAACTTTGTGGAGAAAGTGGATGAAGGAATGTGTAAGCTCAGCAACTGCTTCTATTCTGGTAAATGGGTGTCCTACATATGAGTTCCATTTACAGAGGGGGTTGAGACAAGGTGACCCGCTTTCTCCTTTTCTTTTTTTCCTAGCAGCAGAAGGGTTGAATCTCATGATGACTGCAGCGGTGGTTGCGAATTTGTTTACTGGGTATTATGTTGGTGCGCACTCCCCTACTGTGCTATCTCACTTGCAATTCGCGGATGATACATTACTGTTAGGTGTCAAGAGCCGGGCGAATGTCCGAGCCTTGAGGGCGGCTCTACTTCTTTTTGAAGTTATGTCAGGGCTGAAAGTAAACTATCATAAGAGTTTGTGGTTGGC
The DNA here is from genome assembly GCA_018208015.1 of Medicago ruthenica. Taxonomy (NCBI): domain Eukaryota; kingdom Viridiplantae; phylum Streptophyta; class Magnoliopsida; order Fabales; family Fabaceae; genus Medicago; species Medicago ruthenica. The sequence continues at coordinate 61,083,270 of CM031373.1, forward strand.
ATTAATATTGATGAGTCTTGGTTACTTGAAGCGGCATCTATTTTGTCATGTAAAATTGGGCGGATACCCTTTATGTATCTCGGCCTCCCTATTGGTGACGATGCTAGACGTTTGATTTTTTGGGAGCCAGTTATTGACCGTATAAAATCTAGACTGTCTGATTGGAAGAGTAGAAATTTGTCTTTTGGTGGCCGCTTGGTTCTTCTTAAATCCATCATGTCTTCTCTTCATGTCTACGCCCTTTCCTTTTTCAGAGCTCCCGCATGTATAATCTCCTCTTTTGAATCTATTTTAATTCATTTTTTTTTTGGGTGGGGGTGAGGATCATAGGAAAATTGTTTGGGTGGACTGAAACTCTATCTGTTTGAGTAAGGAGTCGGGTGGTTTGGGGGTGTGGCGTTTGAAGGAATTTAATATTTCTCTCTTAGGTAAATGGTTTTGGAGGTGTCTGGTGGATAGGGAGGGATTATGGTTTAAGGTGTTGTCTTCTCGCTACGGTGAGGAAAGGGGGCGACTAAGAGAACGGGGGAGGAATGGGTCGGCGTGGTGGCGAAAGATTGTGCATATTCGTAAGGGGATAGGTGTTGAGGGTGGGAGCTGGCTTGTTGAGAGTATTCAGAAGAAAATTGGTAATGGTTTTAATACCATTTTTTGGACGGACTATTGGATGGGGATGGTTCCGCTTAGGGAGAAGTTTAGGAGGCTGTTTGATTTATCTGTTCACCAGGATCTGTCGGTGAAAGCGATGCATTCTTTAGGGTGGGGGGGGGGAAGGAGGGGAAGCTTGGGGGTGGCGGCGGCAATTGTTAGCTTGGGAGGAGGATCTAGTGGGGGAGTGTAGGTCTTTGCTTTCTAACATTATCTTGCACAAAAATGTTTCATACGTTTGGCAGTGGCGCCCCAATGTGGGCGATGGTTACATCGTCCGCGGTGTGTATCAAATGCTTGCGAGGCAGGAGATGCATACCTCTGATGTAGATTCGGAGGCTGTTTTGCATAAAAGTGTTCCTCTGAAGGTTTCTATTTGTGTGTGGCGTCTCTTTCACAACAGATGGCCTACAAAGGATAACCTGGTGCGGCGCGGCGTCATCTCGATTGAATCCCAATTGTGTGTTTCAGGATGTGGCTACAATGAATAAGTTGATCATCTTTTAATCCATTGTCCTGTTTTTGGTTCTCTTTGGCAACATGTTAAGATGTGGCTTGGTGTGTATTCAGTGGATCCCCAACATACTTTGGATCATTTTACTCAGTTTGTCTTTTCTTCAGGAGGGTACAAACCATGCAGTTCCTTTTCTACATCTTATTTGGCTTTGTACTATTTGGATTTTATAGAATGAACGAAATCACAGGCTCTTCTCTACTAATGCTAAATCAATCATGCAGCTGTTGGAAAAAGTAAAAGTTACTTCCTTAGGATGGCTGAAAGCTAAAAATGTTTGTTTTCCTTTTGGTTCTCATATGTGGTGGCAGCAACCCATGGTTTGTTTGGGTATTGGCTGGTTGTTTTTACTTTTATCTCTGTTTCTCCAGAATACTTTGTTGTAATTTTGTTCTGTTCGTATAGGCACTCCTTATGCTAGGAAACAGACTTTGTCCTTTGTGGTAATATCTCTCATTTTGCCTAGTTAAAAAAAAATGGATGCCTCTTTTTCTTGATGCGTACGTTACCAACGCCAATTTAGCGACCTACTTTGCCATGACACAAGAAACTAAAATAAAAATCCAAAATTTGAAGAATTTAATAAAGTTTGCTATGCCAAGGTAGGTTGACGTTGTACACTGATACATAAAATCATCACTCATATTGTCATATACGATGTATAATAGGACAAGTACTATAATGTTATTTTATGTAAATGTCGGTGGTCCAGGTTCACATAAAATTTGATGTGCCTAAAAATCTAACAAATATTTGCATCTAATAGGCTCTTAAGTATAATTAAGATGAAATGTGTTATTTGAACAACCATTTGTATGACAACTTATGAGACAACCATAAATTTACAAAGAAAATTAGATATTGACACAAAAACCAAAGCAATAGAGAGATAAAATAAAAATATAATGTGAGTATGAGATAAAAAATTGTCATAAAATGATTGTACATATATCATTTCTCAATTAATATAATTTAACTGCATGAGTAATTTATAAGTTGAGGTTACAATTTTCCATTTCTCAACACTTAATTTATGTTTTGATACACATTTTATTATCGTCGGTGCATGATTGCATGCTTTCCCTTTCCACCGTAAAAATTAGAAGTTACTATTTGTAGCTTCCACCGCAGCGTCAATTTTCTCTGTAATTTTAAAATCTCCCGTTGTATATCCAAACATTTGATTTTTTTTTAAGTAGTCTAGTGATTAAAAATTCAACTCTTAAAGTAAATAGTAAAGTGTTCAACGTTCAAACCTGATTCCTACGTATATAATGCATTTTCTCTACCAATTAAGTTAAGCGTATTGGAACTAGGTATTTTATGAGTTTCACTTAATAAATTTTCTTCTGTCAAATCATAATTGGACAGAGTAGTCTCTACTCTCTATATAAAGTGGGGTGGCCCCTGAATTTGGATTTTAATTTATAATTTAAGTTTCTTTTGTGCAATAAAACACTCAAGAGTGACATCCTCCTAATCGAATGAGATATACCTGCCTAATAGATAGGGCTTTTGCATACAATATTGTCTTATTGAAAGATTATTAGATTTCCCTTATGGTATTAGATTATGAAGAAGTTTTAAAATGATTTAATTTATATATATGGTCGGTGTAAAGAGTTTTTATAACGTCAATCAATCGTAATTTTGTAGATTATTAAAACTTTTTACAATCATTTTTAAAATTACACACATGATTAATTATAACTAGCAATAAACCCGTGCTAAGCACGGGCTAATTCGAAGCGGGGAGCTATGCATCAAAGCGCATTACAATGCTATGTGAATTGAGAAAATAAGAAAAAACTAATGATAAAGTCGACATCAACGATAAAAGGACAAATTAAATTGACTTCTCTTGAGATTTTCTTAAATAACACCATCACCCCTTCTAATTTTCCAAACACATCAATAATTTTCCAAACACATATTTCTAAAAGATATAATAATTAATAATATACAACAATAAAAAATTATTTTATAATATGACATGGTAGCCTGACTTCTTTAAATCTCTGTTATTTCCAAATATGTTGAGATCTGCAGGTTTCAAGGTGTCTTGTTTGCTACACTCTAGTTCTTCAAGCACGAAAGAGCTTTTATCTTGCTGATTTGTTAAGGAGTTGTTCGCACTTGAATTTTAATATCGTGTTGACAGTCAATCCATTAATTGTTCTTCGCAGATGTTCACTTTTCATATTTTTTTTGTAACCTGGTTTCGCGCCCGTATATGAGTTCGCTAGGTTGCGCCCGTGATTAGTAAAAAAAAAAATTAGGATAGATTAGGGTCAATCCACTTCGTCTGATTTATTATGATGTATCCCCGTTTTGAGTTGTACCTGAGTCAGGTCTAATGCCCCCAGACTCTTTATCTATTTTTTTATTTAATAAAAGTTTTCTTTTGACTAAGAAAAAGATAAAGAAGAAACAAAGACAAATTATTTTTATAAAAGAAGCAATCTTGAAAATGTGTAATTTTTTGAAAAGTAGGTATATGCCTTGTAATAAATATTTTTGTACCTTTCTTGAAGTTATGTTATTTTGTGATTATCAATCAGATAAAATTGAATGTTTTTTCTTTTTTATTTTCTTAGTGAAAATATTTTTTCAGTGTTTTATTAGTATCAATGATAATTGTCTCAACCATATTTGTTATTTTATTGATAAGTAAAATGTATTCATTAATGTTTTTTTATTAAAATTTATATTTATGAATATTTTTTTAAACTAAATATGTAAACAATTGTCATTTTTTTATTGGGTTACCTACAAAAGAAAAACCCATAGGAAGGTAGTTCTATTGCATCCTAAAAAAAAAAAATCATAGGAAGATAGTTATATTGCATCAAATAGACTCATGTGAGATAAAAGCACATGAACATTATAAATTTTTTTTTTTGTACATTCTGTTGGAACAAGAAGTGTCTTGGACAATTCCTCTAAGATTTTGATGATAACAAAGTATTGAAGAACAATTGGAATACTAACATATGTTCAATGTGCAGAATCATAGAAAAATTTATCTATCAAGGAAGAACATATGAAGAGCATCAGAAGAAACAAGAGAAACTAAGAAGACTATGGTAGAAGACCAAAGGAAGGTCAACCAGAAGTCAACGTCCTTAGAAGACGGGCACCACACAAATTCTGGAGAGGGAACTCAACAGATTCTGTGATGGTCATCAGACTCAGAAGCAGACATTGCAGACTTGGATCACCCTCAGACTTGAGTAAGTTATGTGGGACCCAGAATCCACGTAGGCTCTGTCCAACTCTGTGAACTATCACTATCAAGGTTCTGATAGGTGCAGTTCTTTTGTCGTCTTCTGTCTATGTGCACAATCAGACAAAGGATATCAAGAACAAAGCAAGCAACATATAATTCCTCTTTCAGCAAAGGAGAATTCAAAGTTCATTTCAACGGGATTATCCATATCAGGCAAAGGGCCAACATTCTTGATCAAAGCTTCTCAATGACTCTATTTGAGCTGGCACTCTTCTCCAATGTTTCTTAAATCCATGCCTATAAAAGGAGCTGAAGACCATGAAGAAGATTAACAAGACTCTGCTACTTCAAAGTGCCTATACTCTGTTAAAATCAATAGCACAAAGCACTTAGGACTTTTGTTTTCAAGTTTATAACTTAGAAATCCTAGAGTTGTAGAGAGTCTGTTCATTTGTTCATGTACACCAAACATTGTTAAATCAGGTGTTGAACAAATTAGAAGTCTTTAGTTGCAAAGCTAAAGTGTATAAGTCTCTTGGTAAAACCGTGAGCAACTAGAAGTCTCTTAGGTGTGTCCTTAGATCATTGGAAGTCTATTGCATGCGTGCTTGAGCACTTGTAAGTCTCTTGGAGTAATCCTTGAGAAATGAAGTCTTTAGGAGAGTCCTAGAGCAGGAAGTCTTAAGCTGTGTGCTTAAGCAAGGAAGTCTTAGGCAGGTGTGCTTAAGCAAGTAGGTCTTTAGGAAGAGTCCTAGAGAAGGAAGTCTTGAGCAGGTGTGCTTGAGCATAGGGAAAGTCTCTTTGAGTTGTCCTTGATCAATTTGTAATTATGTATGATTATAGTGAAATCCCTTGGAAGTGCAAGGGGACTGGACTACTCCTGGGTTGTAGGAGGAACCAGTATAAAATTACTTTGTGTCTGCTTTTCTCTCTCTCTCTCTCTCTCTCTCTCTCTCTCTCTCTCTCTCTCTCTCTCTTTCTCTCTTTATATTTGTGTTCTGTACTACGTCCGCTGCATTCAGACTCTGAATCAGAATCTGTATACCACAGATCCTGAACAGCTTTTGAACACCAAGAAAAAGAATACCAGAAAAAGGCAACACAACTCAACCCCCCCCCCCCCTTCTTGTGTTTTTCTCACTTTCACATTCATAAAACTTATTTTTAATAAATGTAAATTGAATATATGGTTCGCTTTTAATAGAATAAAAATATATTTTGATATTTAATCATTTAGAGATTATTATTTTTTAGAGATATTTAAAAAAAACATAATCAATTTTTTGTTTGTTTATCGTAATAACAATCACTTCTTTGAAAAAAAAATATTTGTTTGGATACAACTATATAAAATTGATTTTTTGTTACAAAATTATCTTCATTTTTTATACTTATTTTCTCCCTCTCTAACATTTTTTGAAAAGTTATTACAATCTTGTTCCTGCTAGGTGAACAATGGTACCAACCCCTTGAGCGATGTTCAGACTCAAGAGCTTGGCTAGGGTTTTTTCTGTGTAAAATGAACGTGATGATCATCAGGGTCGTTCCGAGCTCCCTTTATACTTCCCTTGACCTAAGGGGAGTGGTGCGATCTTTTCGGGATTCCCAAGCCACTTGGTGTTGGGACTTGGTCTTCCTCCTCCGGGGACCCCGGCCCACAATGAGAACGTGGAGAAGACCTGGTAGACGGGTTGAAATGTGACCGTTAGCTCGGGTTTTGACGCGGTCAGCCCGCTTTGTGTGCGTTGCGGGGGCCCTTTCCTTACCCGAGGTGTTTCTGTGGGGACCTGACCTCGCCCACGTGGCGGGCACGTGGGAAATGAGGTCCAGCTGGTCGGGGAGGACTGCCACGTGTCGTGAAAGGAATAAGATGACGGTACACAGCCCCCCAAGCATAAGTCTCGAAGAGGCGAAGTGATTAACGAGATGCCCGGTTTTAGCTTCGAGGGCGACCACAAGATCCGCCCTGCATAGCCGAGCGAGTGTCCGCCGTACGGCGATGTGTAACAATAGCCAGTAGTGGGAATTAGCGGCCTTCTGATCGCTTCAGTTGCTGTCCCTTATCATAATGTCCTGGGGACGCACGCACCTTACCAGTGCATAAGTCATATAATTAGAATCCAACGGTGGACGAGTAGCGACCGTTCACACCATTATCTGAGCGGCTGAGGATCTGTCTGCTTTCCCTATCTCGATGTAATCTCAGCCGTTCGGAACTGAAAAGACGGGCCTCTTGAACTGTTCGATCTCGCGCTTTTCAGACCATGCACGCAGCCCGAGGCCCTCTCGCTTATAAATAGGGTTTGCTTGTTTCGTCCGAACCTATCGCTTTCAACTGTCTTTTGCTATCGCCCCAGCAAACTTTGCAACCTACTGCATACTTTAAATCAGGTAACTACCTTGCCCTTCTCATTTACGTTTACGCTTCTTAAACGCTTGTAAAAGGAAAGAAAATGGTAGTGATACGGGAGTGTGACAGTGAGGGCAACTCGGTGGGTTCTCCCATCTTGGAAGAGCGGAGCAAAGTATGGAATGCTGCCATTCGGACTGCCAGGAGGGCGGATGGGACAATAGACTGGGCGCTCGTGGACCGGCACTATTTTGGACACCCCCTCGTCGCATCTGAGGTTAGCTCTGACAGCGACGATGGTACCGCCCCCCTCTACTCAGAGTTAAGTGCTTCCAGTAGCAGTAGCCATGATAGTGATGTAGTTATTCTCTTTTCTTCAGAACCTGGTGAGCGAGAGGGGAAAATGGCGGAATCTCAAACGAGCGCCGGATGGGTGGATGAGAATGTGGCCGCCCAGTCTTCCTTGTTTAGCATCGCAAAGAGAGTGGCGGAGTTCTGGGAGAACCAGGCGGTATCCTCTACGGGTGATGAAGCGGACATTGTCACGGAGCCCTGCATCCAAGGGGAAAAGGTCTACATGCGTCGCCCATGAGGGGTGCCAAATGAAGCGTTCTATATGTACGCCTGTGCTATTACGGATTTAGGGGTAAGGATTCCCTTCACGCCCTTCGAAGCCGCGCTCTTGAAAGCAATAAATGTGGCGCCATCTCAACTCCATCCTAACGGCTGGGCTTATGGAAGGGGCTTCGAAGTTTTGTGCCAGGGTCTAGGCTTGGCGTCAACTGTGGGCGCGTTTCTCTCTTTTTATTGCACAAAGGGAGTGGGAAAAGGCACGTGGGTGTCCATTAACTCTCAGCAGGGACGGGGTCTGTTTGCTCTCTTCGCAAATAACTATAAGAATTGGAAAAGGAAATTTTTCAAAGTGAGGGGGCTGGACGCCTCTATTCCCGTCTTCATGGATCAAGGCGCCGATGAGGGGTTTCCTTTATACTGGTCCGGCTATGACTACGATAAGCTGAGCGACGCAGAGAAGGACGTAGTCGACTTCCTGGAACACATGGAAGTCCTGAGCGTAAAGGAACTTATCCACAAAGAACACGACCCTGTGGCTCTTGGGGAATACATAGGTAGCACTCATACCCACTGCGGGCGACGCCGTTTTCGCAGTCAAATTCGTGTTTCGCTAATGTAAGTTCTATGATCTTTATGCAGATTCGATGGCGCCGAAGTCTGCTGCGGAGAAGAAGCTGGCCCTGGAGCGGGCGAAAAGAAAAAGGGCTGAAGAAGGCGATGCTAGTGGGAGGAGTGATCCTGCCGGCCTGGTGACGCGGGAGAAGCGCAAAGCTGGGGACGCTGGTGACGCCACATTAACAGGGGCGGCGAGCGCCGTCGACGCCATCCCAACCCGAGTCGTGGCTGCCGTAGACGCCACAGTGCTGCCCAAAGGGAAAAGGAGCCGACTGATGAGGGCCAACCCCATCAACCCCAGACCTCCCAGGAACCGGAAACTGGTAAGCCGAACTCCTGTCATTTCATCTAGATTTTACTTTGTATTCCTGTTAAGAACTAACATTTTGCTATCCCACCTTGTGACAGATGCCCTCCCCTCGCTATGGGACGCCAATTTCGATTACGAGGGGTTTATGCGGGAGAGTTTCAATTTCGAGTACAACAGGAAGAGACTAAAAACCATGGAGTTTTCCCAAGTGCAGAAGATGATGGGCGTCCACCTCCTAAAGGGCGCCCTGCTGGGCCAGGTGATGACGGAGGAGTTCTCCACCCTCCAGCAGAAAGAGAGGACGCAGAGGGCAGAGCACAAGAGCGTTCTGGCGCAGATGTAAACCGCCCTTAATGCGTCTGAGGAGAAAAGGAAACTGGCAGAGGAGAAACTCGCTTCCGTGCGCCAGGATCTGGAGACGACTGAGACCGCCAAGACCAAAGCAGAAGAAGCGGCCAAGGTTTTGTCTGAAGAGAAAGCTGCATTGACCGAGGCGCATCAAGCGGCGATGGCGGATTTGAAGGCGAAGTTGGAGGCATCGGAGGAAGAAAGCGTCCTGGCCGAGGAGAAGGGTTTTGAGCGGGTGAAGGCTCAGGTCGCTTGTCTGTACCGAGACGCTTCCCTTGAAGAGATCGGCTTATTCCGAACTGTAGTGGACGGGAAGATTGTGGACAAGGATTAGCTTTAGATATTCTTCTTTTGTAATGCCCTTTCGGCGCTTTGTAATGCTTTTGACGCTTCCTATGTTTAGCCGTTGTGCTTTCTCGCCTTTTACATCTTAATCTCTTTCAGCTTTTCCTATGGAACGCATACTTACTTGCCTAGAATTTTGAATTATGTGGCTTTCTCTTCAAGTATAAATTCATCTGGTAGCGACCTTTTGTAACTTCGAAAACTTTTGAATATTCATGAATCGGTTTTAAGCTGCAAAAATTCAATAACACGCCTGTAAGCAGCGACCTTATTGACGGCGAGGCAATTGGTGTTAATAGCTTAGGCGTACATGCCCAGTTTAAGCCCTGCCGGTCGAAACGTTGAACCCAAACAGGCGTTAAAATAATAGGTCTTAGCGCCACAGGGGTCTTATCGCCTTAAAATGATAGGTCTTAGCGCCACAGGGGTCTTACCGCCTTAAAATAATAGGTCTTAGCGCCACATGGATCTTACCGCCTTAAAATAATAGGTCTTAGCGCCACAGGGGTCTTACCGCCTTAAAATAATAGGTCTTAGCGCCACAGGGGTCTTACCGCCTTAAAATAATAGGTCTTAGCGCCACAGGGGTCTTATCGTCTTAAAATAATAGGTCTTAGCGCCACAGGGGTCTTATCGCCTTAAAATAATAGGTCTTAGCGCCACAGGGGTCTTACCGCCTTAAAATAATAGAGCAGTCGTAATCATACGCTAGGGTGCTTATTGTAGAACTGAGGCGCCTCGTTAAAAACCCCTGCCCTTGCAGGGGAAAAGAGTGCCACCCCAGAACTTTATTAAATACCAATGTGAAATTACAAAATGTTATGTAGGAACTCGCCCGACTTTGCAAATGTACGAGGAGCGAGTTACAAATTAATCAAAAGAATAAATTAACTGTAATAGTGCCGCAGATGAACGGCGTTCCATGTTCTTGGGACCACCTTTCTTGACAATTCCTCCAGCTTATAGGCGCCGCCGGGCAGTTTTTCTCGGACTCTGTAGGGCCCCTCCCAATTTGGAAGTAGCTTTCCCATCCTGGTCGGCGCTACAACCTGCCTTAGGACCAGATCGCCCTTTTGCATGTCCCTGGGAACCACCTTCGAATTGTACTTCCGGGCGGCCCTCTGTTTCGCAGCGAACTCCTGGATGTGGGCAGCTTCCCTTATTTCATCCAGCATATCCAAGTCGCATGCTTGGCCAATCTCGTTATCTTCTGCATTAAAATTTTCCCTGCACCATGTAGGCGTATCTACTTCCACAGGCAGCATTGCCTCCGCCCCGTATACCATTCTGAACGGCGTCTCCTTTAAGGATGAGTGGGGTGTCGTGTGATACGACCATAGTACCTGGACACTCAGTAATGATGTGAGCAACACAAAAAATATTTAATCGAAGCATGGGGGACACATCATATGGTGACAATAGAGCGGACCAAATAACGTTTGCAAAAATATACCAGGATGTATTCAACCAAACTGCAGACAAAATGACATTTTGCAAACACATACTAGGATGTATTCAATTAAACTGCAGACAAAATAACATTTGCCAACATATACTAGGATGTATTCAATTAAACTGGGTGTACCTCATGTAGTCGCTCTGACCAAAGACCCTTAGCGTCATCAAGTTTCTTCTTGAGCCCGTTCAAAATTACCTTATTGGCGGACTCGGCCTGTCCATTTGCCTGGGGGTGAGTAACAGACACAAACTTTGTTTGGATCCCAAGGCTGCTGCAGAAAGTCTCTGACAGTCTTGCTGGCGAACTGCGTCCCGTTATCAGATACAATGCATCTGGGCAGACCAAACGGCAAATGATATTCTTCCAGTAAAAACACCTGACTCTTTCGGCAGTGATCTTTGCTACTGGCTCCGCCTCTATCCATTTAGTAAAGTAATCAACCCCAACAATCAAAAATTTCAGCTGACCTGGCGCTAAGGGAAAAGGGCCCAAAATGTCAACGCCCCACTGGCAGAACGGCCAATGCGAGGTGACGGAATGCAGGACTTTGGCCGGCGCATGGAGGAGAGAAGCAAACTTCTGGCACTTGTCACACTTCTTGACATACTCGGCGCAATCTTTTAGCAGGGTAGGCCAGTAGTACCCGACTCAAACGATCTTATTGGCGAGGGTCATACCGCCTATATGACTTCCACACACGCCCTCCAAGAGCACCAGCTGCGTTTCACTTTCGGTCAGACATCTTAGCATCGGCGTCGCCACACCCATCTTATACAACTTACCTGCTTGCATGCTATACCGTGCACACTGTCTCCTCATCTTTTGTTCCTCCTCGTCTGATGCAGACGACCAATTACCTTCCAAATACTTCACAATCGGTGTCATCCATCCTCCATCTTTAGCCCGGACAGCGCCTACCATCATTGCTTCCGTGCTGGGAGCTGCCAATGTTTCCTGAATCACCGTCCTATTATGCCCCGGTCTCTTGGTACTGGCCAACTTCGAAAGGATGTCGGCACGGTTTCTGCTCGCGCGGCACATAGGTCGCCTCAAAAAATGCAAAGTTCTGAGCCAACTCTTGTACTTTCTTCAAATATTTCATCAATTGTCCGTCCTTCGCCTGATACTCTCCTGCAATCTGATTGGTCATTAGCTGCGAGTCACTCTGCGCCCTGAGATTCGTCGCGCCCATCTCCCGAGCAAGTAGCATTCCAGCTATTAGGGCCTCATATTCGGCTTGGTTGTTGCTTGCCTTCCATTCGAATCTTAGGGATTGCTCGATCAGGATGTCGTCTGGGCCTTCTAGCACGATCCCTGCACCGCTCCCCTTCAAGTTGGATGCCCCGTCTACTGATAGGAACCATACGAAAGGTGACTGGGCCTCGACGGGTGAGCTTAACTCCACCAAGAAATCTGCCAACACCTGTGACTTGATATTGCCTCTGGGGACGAACTGGATATCGTATTGGGACAGCTCCACGAACCACGACACCATGCGCCCTGCCAAATCTGGTTTTTTCAAGACCTGCCGAACCGGGTGGTTGGTCTTCACCACGATCCGGTGACCCTGGAAGTAGGGGCGTAGCTTCCTCGCCGTGGTTACCAGCGCTAGAACTAGCTTCTCAATTTTCTGGTATCGTAGCTCCGCGCCCTTAAACACCTTACTGACGAAGTACCCCGGCTTCTCGCCCTCCTCCTTCTCTTGGACAAGAACTGAACTCAGAGCGTGCTCTGTTACCGACAAGTACAGGTAAAGTATGACGCCTTTGTCCGGGCGAGTTAGAATTGGAGGAGTGGCCAGGAAAGACTTAATTTTGATGAAGGCGTCCTCGCACTCCGCCGTCCATTCGAACTTCTCCCCCTTCCTGAGCGTCGTGAAGAAATGAAAAGCTTTGTCTCCCGCACACGACAAAAAATGAGATAATGCCGCCAAACGCCCTGTGAGCTGCTGGACCTCCTTGACGGACGTGGGGCTCCTCATGTCGATGATAGCCTGGCATTTATCTGGGTTGGCCTCTATCCCTCTCTTGGTTAACATATATCCCAAAAACTTTCCCGTCTGCACCCCAAATGAGCATTTGGAGGGGTTTAGACGCATGTTGTACTTTCTTACACATCCCAGGATTTCCTCGAGGTCTTGGCAATGACTTCCCTCCTCTGCAATCTTTACCACCATATCGTCAATATATACTTCCAAGTTTTGCCCAATCTGGTCGGAGAAGACTCTATCCATCAACCTCTGGTAAGTGGCGCCGACATTCTTTAATCCGAATGGCATTACCTGGTAAAAATAATTGGACGCGTTGGTCATGAACGCGGTTCTGGGGGCATCCAGGGGATCCATACGAATTTGATTGTATCCTGAATACACATCCATGAAGCTTAGCGTCTTGTACCCTGAAGTACCATCTATTAGTCTGTTAATGGCGGGGAGAGGGTATGGATCCTTAGGGCACGCTGTGTTCAGATCCGTGAAGTCGACACACATCCTCCACTTACCTGAACTCTTTTTCACCAGCACAACGTTGGCCAACCAGGTCAGGTACTTAATCTCACTGATAAACCTGGCCGCCTTCAACTTCTTCACCTCTTCATCCACTGCCTTCCGCTTTTCTTCTCCCATCTTCCGTTTCCTCTGGACCACGGGCTTCAACTTTGGGTCCACCGCCAAATGATGACATACCACATTTACATCAATGTCGGGCATGTCGGATGGGCTCCATGCAAACAAATCCAAATTCCTTCTCAGAAGGTGAACTATCTCCTCCTCTTCGATCTTTGTCAAAGCCGTGCCAACCTTAGTAGTTTGAGAAGTCTGAGGGCCGATATGTATCTCCTTAAGGTCTTCAATGGGGGTCAGCCTTTCCTCGACGTACTCCTCTCGCGGATCCAAATCTACAAAATTGACGTCCTGGGCGTTTGAGGGGTTGGGACCCCGCCGAGACGTTGAGTGGTCCGGTCTCCGGACTCTTAGGCTGTCCTGGTAGCACCTCCTGGCCGTCCTCTGATCTCCTTTGATCACTCCCACCTTACCGTTGGGCAGTGGGTACTTCATGGTGAGATGGAGCGTTGATATTGCTGCTGACAACTGGTTGAGTGAAGGAAGCCCTATGATTATGTTGTAGAACGAGGGCACATTAACCACCAGGTATCTGACTGAGACGGGCTTGGCGTTTTCGTCCTCGCCGAACACTGTCCTCATGGTGATATATCCCCGTACCTGTACCTGCTCTCCAACGAATCCAACTAGGGACCCTTTGAATGGCTGCAACAACTCCGCGCCCAAGTTCAACTTCTTGAAGGCGTCATAGTACAGGATGTCCGCCGAGCTTCCTGGATCAATCAATACCCTTCTTACCACACAGTTCAAGAGCTATAAGCTAATCACCAAAGGGTCGTCCTCGTGGGGGAGAATTCCCGCAAAATCTTTACTGGAGAAAGTGAGCTCAGGATCAACTTCTGGGACGGGCGATTCCTTGCCCCCCAAACTGTCGATGTGCATCACGTGACGAGCATACCTTTTCCTGGAGGAGTTAGTCTCGCCTCCCCCGGCAAATCCTCCTGCAATGGTGTTGATGGTTACGCGGGCGTGTGGATTGCTATTGCCGCTGCCTGATTCGGGGTCCTCGCCACCCCTTGGTGGGGGGTCCTGCGGCCCGCGCTGGTTCCCTCTCTGGCTGGAGCCTTGCCCTCCTCTGACGTAGCCCTTCAGATGTCCTTCCTGTATTAATTTCTCGATCTCCCTCTTCAAGACTCTCCAATCGTCGGTGTGATGGCCTCTGGCTTTATGGTACTTGCACCACTTCTTAGGATCATTTCCCATTACTTCAGATCGCGATGCCGGTGGATGAGGAATCAAACCCGTATGAAGGACCTCCTGCAAAATGCGCTCTCTCCTCTGATTCAAGGGCGTAAAGCTTTCTAACGGCCTCCTGGCCGGTGACTTGAAAGATCCCCGCATCGGCTGAAGATAACTATTCTTCCTGGGGCTGTGAAATTCATTCCCCCCCAAAACTCCTTTCTCTTGCGTCCCGGGCCTTTTTCTCCGCATTGCTCTCTTCACCCTTGATGTAACACTCCGCCCGGGCCAAAATTTCCTCCATGGAATCCGCTGGTTTCTGGGTCAGGGACTCATTGAACTGGCCCGCCCTCAATCCGTTCTGGAAAGCACCGACGAAAATCTCCTGGTTGGGGCTGGCGACCTTGATAGTAGCTTCATTGAACCTGGCGAGGTACTCCCTTAATGGCTCGTGGGGTCCCTGTCGGACGTTGAAAAGGCTGGTGGTCGGGACCTTTCTGTGCTTGCTGGCTGTGAATTGATGTACCATCCGTCTGGCGAATCGGGATAGCTGGTTATGGAGAAACGAGGCACACCCATGTACCACTTGAGGGCCGCCTCCTTGAGGGTTCCTGCGAGCAATTTGCATTTCAAGGAGTCCGCCGCTCCTATAATCGCCATCTGAGTGTTGAATGCTGTCAGATGTTCGGTGGGATCTGACTTCCCATCGAATGAAGCGAGGTGTGGGGGTTTGAAATTCTCCGGGACTGGTGCGTTCCAGATCTCGGCGGATAGGGGCTGGGGGTCCTCCAGTTCAGGACCTTCTTGGTCATCTTGCTGCTCCTGATGTTGTTGTTGCTGAAGAGTTTCGACGGAGGCCTGGAGTGCCTCATTCTATTGGCGCAGTTCCTCAAGCTGGAGCTGCATGGTGGTAACGGCGTCCGGATCGGCGTTGTTGTTTCGGGATCCGGCCATTACGAGCTGGATGATTCGGCTTATCTGAATGTTTGGTTAAGAAAAACTGAGGCCTGGGAACGTTTTACCGGGCCCCACGGTAGGCGCCAACTGTTCCTGCTAGGTGAACAATGGTACCAACCCCCTGAGCGATGTTCAGACTCAAGAGCTTGGCTAGGGTTTTTTATGTGTAAAATGAACGTGATGATCATCAGGGTCGTTCCGAGCTCCCTTTATACTTCCCTTGACCTAAGGGGAGTGGGGCGATCTTTTCGGGATTCCCAAGCCACTTGGTGTTGGGACTTGGTCTTCCTCCCCCGGGAACCCCGGCCCACAATGAGAACGTGGAGAAGACCTGGTAGAGGGGTTGACATGTGACCGTTAGCTCGGGTTTTGACGCGGTCATCCCGCTTTATGTGCGTTGCGGGGGCCCTTTCCTTACCCGAGGTGTTTCTGTGGGGACCTGACCTCTTTCACGTGGCGGGCACGTGGGAAATGAGGTCCAGCTGGCCGGGGAGGACTGCCACGTGTCGTGAAAGGAATAAGATGACGGTGCAAATCTCTTTTCATTTAAAGACGTTTTTAGATTTTTTTTTGTTGAACTTGATTTTTTAAAAAATTATAACAATATAAAAGGAATTTTTCGTTACAAAATCACTTCAATCTTTTGAAAGTTATTTTATCTCTCAGCTCAATAGAATCTTTTGTTACAAAAGACACAAAAAGATAAATATATGTTGAGGTGTCAAAATATTAAGATGGGGCAAAATTGTGTTTTTACTGATCATTAACTTTCATAATTACAGAAATATAATAGATTGTAAATTGTTTTTAACTCATTAGATATTTAGAAGTTGAATTATAGAAAAATTTGTTTTGATTGGGATTAAGATTTAAGTTTGTTTGTTCTTTAAAAAAAGATTAAGTTAGTGTGTTTAATCGAGTGAGTTTGTTTTAATTTGTGTTTAGAGAGAAAAGATAGGGGGAGGTTGAAACAAAAGACACAAAAGAATATACTTTTGATGACATGTCAAAAAATTAAGAAGGGGTATGATTGTATTTTTGGTAGACATTAACTTTCATAATTAGAGATAGAGAATATATAATTAGAAAATAGAATATTAAGTTTGTTTGTTCTTTAAAAAAAAGATTAAATTAGTGTGTTTTATCGAGTGAGTTTGTTTTAATTTGTTTTTAAAAGGAAAAAACAGAGGAAGATTGAAACAAAAGACACAAAAAGATATAATTTTGATGACGTGTCAAAAAATTAAAAATAAATAAGATTGTATTTTTAGTCGATATTAAATTTCATAATTAAAGAAAGATGTGTCGACCCTTTAAACCTTTTTTCACAAACAAAGCATAAAAGTTAAACTTTTTAAAGAAGTAGCAATCAGTGGGGGGAAATGGAGGAAAACATCAATTAAATGCTAATCAAAATTAAATGCTCAAAGATATAGAGAGCTTTTCATTCATAAGCAGCCACTTGTCGCAACACCCTATCCCCAAACTCATTCACCGCACAAAATACGTTAATTTTGCCTTTGTTTATGGCTGTGTTATTACCTTTCTTCACAAGTAATGTTTTTTTAATCATATAGGTACGATTATATGAAGGATCCGGTGTCTTTTATTAGTTACTAATATTTGTTGGATAAACACGATGGATTCTTCGTTCTCAATTGTGTTCTTTTCATACACAAAATAAGTGATCGAATATTTGAGTCCTTATCATTTAAACCAACCATATGTTGGTATATATTTATTGGGAAATTTTAACGAGTGTCCGGGACACTTGTTAAGGATCTTAAATGGTAACTTTTTATGAGAACTTGTGTATTCAATGCATTAGAAATTGAACTATTTAACTTTTGAAAGAATAATTTCCTAATTTGGAATGTTTAAAGAGTGCCACTGGGACACTCGTTAACAAGACCCATATTTATTTAATATTAAATGTCTTCTATGTTGTAATCTATAAAACATATAATATGAAAATTATGGATTTAGATTCTCTATATTTGAATTTCAATAAAAGTTTGTTAAGAGTGAGAAAATATTTTGTGTAAGTGTCTGTAGGATATATTGTAAGGACAAGAGTACTCAAAACTTTTGTCTAAATACAAGAATTATACAAAATTCTAATTTTAACGTTTGTTTGAAAGTTTGGATGGGAGGGGAATGGAGAGTTTTGGAGGATGAGAAATATATAAAAAAAATTGAGAAATCTTTCACATTTTTTGAAAGAGTAATTTTTTAGAAAATGATAAACTAATATTTATGATTAATATATTTTTAATTTTAAGAATATTATAACAATATAGATTGAATTTGAAAAATTCATATAAACTCTCCAAAACCTTCCCCCGATAGAAATTTTGAGTTCCCCCAAATGAGGGGGATTTTGTATTAAGAATAAAAAAAATTAACCTCCAAAACCCTCTCCTCTCAATGTCTTCTATTTCTTTTACAGGCTCCTTACTTTTTTTTTTCAAAATCCTCCCCTCCCCTCCAAACTCTCAAACAAAGCCTTAGACTTTGTTTGGGTGTTTGGAGGGGAGGGGAATGAATGGCTTTGGAGAGAGAAAAATATAGGGGAAAATTGAGAAATCTTTCACATTTTTTGAAAGAGTATTTTTTTAGAGAGTGATAAATTAATGCTTATGATTAATATATTTTTAATTTTAAAAATATTATAACAACATATATTAAATTTGAATAATTCATATAAATCCTCACAAACCCCCCAAAACCCTCATCCAATACAATTTTTTAGTTCCCCAAATGAGGAAGATTTTATATTTCGAAGAAAAAATAAGTCACCCAATGCCCCTCCTCCCAATGTACTATATTTCTTTCACTTACTCCTTCCTTTTTTTTCCAAACCCTCCCCTCCAAATTCGCAAACAAAGCCTTAGAGAATCCAAGTATATCCTTATTTTATAAGTTGGTTTTGTGAGTTAAGTTCTATTTAGTAAATGTTAAGAGAATTTGTTTTAAGAAAACAATCAAGTCACTCATATTAGGTCACACTTCAGATGTTGAACCTTAAAGACTATGTTTGGATTGATGGTATGGAATGGGATGGAGTGGAATAAATTATGATTCCATTGTTTGGATTGTCATTAAAATGGTGGGATGGAATGAAACTCAATGGCATGTATTCCATCACATTCCATCACTTACTCTCATTTTACTTACCCTCCAATTTGGGTGGAATGGGAAGGAATCCTCAATTAATTTATTTTTCAAATTACAAAATTACAAATATATTCATACCTTCTCTATATTAATTATATATGTTCCCTTGAGTCTTCACTTCCTGTTCTGTTTTTCTAGGATACATGCACTGCCTTGGTTCATGATTATAAAACTCATCTTCATAAAAACACAAACAATTCTGATAGTGATTTATTACTAACTAGCGTCATTTTTGTTTCAATGAAAATAGCTTGCTGCACTTTTTAACACCTATTATTAATAATTAATAATCATTGTTCATTTGCTTTTTCCGTTTCATCATATCATATTATATTATGTTAATATTATGTTATAATTATATATTATGTAATCATTTTAATGAAAGATATATGCTTTAATTTTATATAATTGTATTTTTAAAGAAGGGTAAAATTGGAATAGAAAGTTATAATTCATTCCATTTCGTCAACAATCTAAACAATGGAACGACAAATTTATTCCGCTCCATCATAAAATATCCAAACAGTGGAATGGACTATCTATTCCATTCCATTCCGCTCCATTCCGTTATGTTCCTTTCCGCTCCGCTCTGTTATGTTCCATCAATCCAAACAGAGTGTGTGCTCAGTGTCTCTTATTTAGTGCTGGTGGGAGACATCCTTCAAATATAATATAAAAGTTATACACATAGTTTATCTTCATAGCCTGTTATTTAAACTCAATCAATTAATCAACCATGTAATTTCATAAGTGGACAATTGCTACTGGACAAATTATAAACTTCATGAAGCTCTATTGTCATCATGCTGCCATTTGGCTTGCAAATCTACCATTGATGTAACCATCAGCAAGTATCAGCCACACCTTTCTGCAACCTGTCAAATGCAGATGCCATCCAATTAAGTCTATAGATTATCAATTATTCATGCATATTGTTACAAAATAATTAGGTGGATTTTTTCAAAACTTTTGGTTATCATGATGTAAATTTCGTGTACTTGAAGCATTAAGCTCTTTTTTCTCCAAAGTAGTAATTCTAATAATGCATACAATAGATTTGAATCCTTAATTATGGAGGCAAATCCGCGTTTTGTTTTGACTAATGATACATATAACATATTCATGGCTTACCAACTTCGCACCATTATATTGAGCTTAAGTTACACGAGGATCATTATACTGAGCTAAGTGCATGTTTGATATTACAGTAGATTTGTCATTATAGCAAATCTACCGTGTATAAAAGTTCTCTCGTTTATATAGTACTCAACACTCATTTTCAATACATTACTTCTAACTCACACTTTACAAAAATTTGATGGATATACTCCACAATTGAGACATATTATATACTTAGGTTCTTTGGTTATAAACTTAAAAGTAAGGTGGTATTATTTTTGGTTTTCATTAAGGTGGCAATTGAATTTGAATACAAATCTTAGAATATTCTAGCAGGACTGAGACAGCCCAACTAATCTATATATTAATCATTGAATATATATGAAATAGATTCACCTCCATATACAATATGTATGTACATTATTTGTCCACCTGTACGATGATCAGGACATGTAAAATACTAAATACACATATAAAGTCAAAGAAAGCAAGGAACTTAAGGTATTTAATTTACGTTGTCAATTATTTAACTCTCCTGTCCTTTCTATAATTTCAGATACTTCAATCAGTCAATTTTTTATTCAAATCAAGCCATAATTTTGTTCTCATAATTGAACAAGCTAGAGTGGTCGGTTCTGTGGTGTCACTCTATAAATAAACAAAGGCCAAAGTAATTTATTTCTTGAATTATAAGAGTAAGCTTGCATCGTTGTGAGGTGAAGCAAGAAGAAGCAGAAAAATGGGAGTACAGGGTACTCTAGAATACTTGTCTGATTTACTCAGTAGCACAAAAAAGAAAAAGAAGAAGCAAACTCAAACTGTAGCTCTTAAAATCAGAATGGACTGTGAAGGTTGTGCTCGCAAGGTTAAGCATGTCCTTTCTGGTGTTAAAGGTACTTTTTCTTTTCTTCTATGCTTCAATTCACTCCTTAAAAATCATTGCATCATTTTAAATTGCGGTTGCAGTCGCAGTTACGTTGCTAGTCTTGATATTGCAGCAAAATACTATTGATGTGGCAGCAATTGCAGTTGCGACGCTGTTGTAGAAATCTCAAAAACTTTTATATTGCACAATTGTTGTTGCAGACCACAATTTAGAATTATGCTTTAATTATTGTTTTTATTTCATTTATTGGAAAATAAATTGAAATTTGAACAGGGGCTAAGAAAGTGGATGTGGACTTGAAGCAGCAGAAAGTAACAGTTAGTGGATATGTTGAACCAAAGAAAGTGTTAAAAGCTGCTCAATCTACAAAGAAGAAGGTTGAACTTTGGCCTTATGTTCCATACACTATGGTGGCTCACCCTTATATTTCTCAAGCCTATGATAAGAAGGCACCTCCTAATATGGTTAGAAAGGTTGCTGACACTTCCAACATAAAAGAGTCCACCTTTGATGATAGCTATGTTGAAATGTTCAGTGATGAAAATCCAAATGCTTGTTCTATTATGTAATTATTCATCAAAATATATGTGTGTATGATTAATTTCTCACCCCTTATGGTAATCACACTTTGAGGAGAAAATAATGTAATAGGTGTGTAATTTAAAAATGAGAGAGATATGTGATAGAGGAGTGTAGAAATTAATTAATGTGTAAGAAAATTAGTTATTATCATCTATAATATTAGATACTAATATATTTTTGCATGGTTTTGCATATACTATTATATGATGATGATTGATTGTTATGTTTCGTGCTTTCATTAGCTAAATCTTAAGTATTGTTAGGGTGGTTGAAATGGAACACACTTGGCAGTGTATAGGGAGTTAATTAGTGTTATTTATGCATATTTTCCACCATTGACCTAATTTTATCCTTTGTACGTGGCTATATGTACATTCCGTGTTTGGCATGACATTGTTCTGTCTCTGTCTCTGTTTCTTCCTTTTAAAGTGGACGTTAACAATCACTTCTGAAATTGATTTTGTCAAGGTTTGGTTTTGATGTTAAAAACTCATGAGCTTTGAAAGGGGGAGATATATCCGAACTTTAAACCTAGTGCCATTTTGGGAACGAAAAATAAATAACATAGAATAATTAATTAAGAATCCACTTCAGGTGGTATGCTGTTGACTTGAGATTTAGAGTGTGTCTCTCAAACTTTTAGGTTTGATTTACCTGATTTCAATTTTAGTATGTTAGTCCAAACAAACCATTGATTTGTACTTAAATGAGACCCATACAAGTAGACAATGAGATTGAACCCCTGAAAATTCATCAGTCAGTGGGTCGAATTCCAAATTTAAAAAAAATAATATAAATAGAATAATTAAGAAACACATCACATACAAGAATTATTACGTGGAAAAACTTTAAAAATCAGAGAAGCAAAATTGTCGGTGTTTCGTGATAACTAAATAATAATATTATAATATTAAAAAAAATAGAATTCTCTCAAACATTCCACATATCCAATATGATTACCAATTAGGTCCAATTAAATGATCTCCTTACAAGAAACAACTCAAGTCTACATCACATGAAGCAGGGGACAACGTCTCGTAACCAAATTAGGACCCTATGATATTCAACACATGGTGATTCATGGTTTGTACTACATCTATAGCAACCACTTAAATGTTTTTGAGGCTTTGAACCCTATCCATGACACTTATATAACAAGGGTCCCCTAGGTGAAATATGCACTATCTCTTTTTGATAAAAACCTCTCTTAAACTCTCGTTTGAACGTTAAAGGAAAATTTTACTCTATTTCCCCACACTTATACCTTCACCATCACAAACCATAAAAAATATCAATTTTACCCTTATATCATTTGATATTATTTCCACAAAATATTTTTGGTATGTACAAGTTTTCCGAAATTGAATAAATTTCCAGAAAACATGAGCTATTTTTCCGGTGGGCAAATTGCAAAGCATAATCTTTTGGGAAAGATTTCCGGAAATTTAGTCACGGTTAATAGGAAGATTCCTTTAAAGGTAAAAGACAGAATGAAAAAACGACATAAGATTTAACGTGGTATCCAGCAATGTGCTGCCTAATCCACGAGCAAAGCCACTAAAAAGAATTCTACTATAATCGATAATTACAGATACTAAATAGTAGAGGTAATACCAGTTATAGCAAAACTCATTAACTATTGGTGCAAGAAATACTAACACACAAGTCTTTTATTTATATAGCCAAGTCTATGCATATTTCTTCCAATTCTCCGATGTGAGACATTTTCCCAACACTAATTCAAGGCATATTTCAACATTTGTCAATATAGAACCAAGAGGACTTGAAAACCGGAATACTAGTGGAAAGGTTTTCATAAATTTAGCCACAATTTACTTGTGGCTAAAGTGTAGATGCTACCTTTCTTTTTGTTCAACATTCTTTTGTTCTCTATAATCATATAGATAGACACAACTGCAAATTTATTCCAAGAGTTGGTCACTGAAAATTTCGTTCAAGGACGGATCTAAGAATAAATTTTCAATGAGGCTAAACAAATAGCAACGAAAAGAAACGGTTGTAAAAAAAAAAGTCTGATATTTGTGACCGAAATAGCAAATGAATGTAAAATATATTTAAAAATGACAAAATAGCGACTGATGTTTATATTTTATAATTTAGAAGCTGAAATTTTGGTTACTATTCAGTCGCTAAACAATTTAGTTGCCGACTTTTTTGTTTTAGTGATCGAAATTTCAGTCACTACAGAAAAATTTCTAGTAGTATCAATATTTTTTTAAAAAAATTCTGGTGTGGCTCCCTGATCTCGTTATAAATTTTTCACTAAAAATAACTTTGGTAAATAAGATTAAAATAAACTTTATTTATAATACAGATTGTTCTTTTTCTCTATTATGATAACATTCCTATTGTATTAGAATTGTTCCATTTGTAATGAGATTTAACTAACTTTTTTAAATAATATTATACAAATGATATAAAATGGTAAACATAATAGTACAAATAAAGGATATAATTTGAAAACCATGAATCATCTCTCTCTCTATATATATATATATATCAAAATAATTCTCTACAAAATTATATGAACAAATTATTAGTGATTTTGCAACAAAAATTACAAGAATGATAATATTCGAAGATTAAGGTGGAGGTTGAAGCTAGTGTGAGGTACTATTGATATATGTTTAGGAATATAGATATATGTGTATAACTACTTTTGTATTTTTGATTTGGTGTGAACGTTGCAATTTTGAAGTGATTTTTAACTTGTCTTTCATAATATTTTATGGTGAGCATAGTGGTATCCATGAAGTTTGGTAGGGTATATATATGTGCCCATCATCCAATTATTCAATGACAATTCATATTTTTGTATTAATTTACTTAATATAAAACCAATTTTTGAATGAATTTTGTTTACGGGGTACCGATACCCAACCAAACATCAAGACACCTAAGAATTTACCGTATTTTATTTCACTCAAGGTTGTATTAAACAACTAATGACTAGTTTTTTTATACAATTTTTATATTGTCTTCCTATATAAACTCAATAATAAAGACACATATGCACTCACGTATGTGCGCGCTTGCGCACACGCGCTCACACACAAAACAGGGCACCAAATTCATGAATTTTTTTAATTCATGATTAATACATAACACTCAAAATATCAGGGATGGTCTTGCACTTCATAATTGTGTAAATTTCTTGGTTTATTTAGCTTCTAAGACACCACTCTTCACCAAACATGTCAATTGAGCTAACTTTGATGGTGACGTTTAACATACACAAATAAGGCTTTGTGTGTATCATACAAAAAACAAATTTACCTACAATAACCGGTTGAAACCGGTAATATTCAATTAAAATATGACCCGACAATCTCTTAATTTTACACTCAAAGTTTTACCCTTTCATTTCTGCCCCTTTCACCATGAGTCCACAATCTATCTGCTCATCTCTATTTCCATCGAAATCTCATTTGTAGATTCACATCTTTCAATTTTCTCTATTCATTTTTACCCCAACGAATCTATTTTATTTTTTAAATTTTTCTGGTTAAAATGAAGACTTTTCAAGATTGTGTTTAAAAGGGTGATTCAAAGTTTCCTATTTATCTAGATTTGTAAATGTTTCGTCGTTGGACACGCCTAGATTTTGATCCCTCTCTTCATCTTCAATTTTTTCCTAATTGAAACACCATCGTCATTACAGAACTTAAGGTTTAGCAGTTGTGGCATAATGTTCTAAGTTCTAACTCATTCTTCATCTTCATCTCAAACTTTAGCTTCAACAATTTTTTTGACTTTTTTTGTTTGTTTGTTGAAATTGGGAACGACCCACGAAAGAACGAAGAGACTTGATGGAAAAACAAATATGGGTGTGAATGATGGAAAGAAGCTCGGTTGTTTGGTTAATGATTTTCGTTTTTTTTCTTCTTCTTCTTGCAGAGGTGGAATGATTTAGAATTGGAAGATGAAAAAGATACCCAGATCTGGTTCATAGTAATACCCCAGATATGGTTCTTAGCAATTTTATTTTATCACCACACTAGTAATCAAAGATTATTATTAACAAACCACCATAACAGTAAAAACTAAAAATTATATACTTTGGATATGCATCAAATTAAAAACAGATTTAACTCATACCTTTTTTTTTTAGATTGCTCCTAACTCTCTGATATTAACTTTTGTTGTTTTTTAAATTAGAGTTTAATGAATAAATAACATATTCATTTAATTAAATAATTACAATTTACAATTACTAATAATGCATTAGTGTTGAGGTCATAGAAGCATGCTTGAAGGAGATGAGGGCGGCGAATAAGGTTGATGTTTGATGAGATTATTGTGAGTGAGATATTTGGATCCAAATTTAGCATATTTGGGGAAAAAGAATAGAGTAACTCGTGTTTCCTCAATATAAATATATGTTCATAAATACTCAGTGTTTAATTAATATAATTTCATTTTTAGTATTTATTAATTTTATTAACTTTTTCTTGGTTTAATTACATAAATGTAATTTCACTACTGTCGGACACTATAGTTGCAAATACCTACAATTGAACATCAAACCCACTCACCAAGTATCTCTTCTTCAATCTTGGCCATTAAATTATTTTATATTATAGCAATGGCGAAAAACTCATTTTTGTATGGTACACAAAAAGTTCTATTTGTATATGCTAAACGTCACCAACTTTGATTGGACAATTTCCCAATTTCATCTTCGGAGACTTTAGGCAGCACTTTTTTTTAGCATAGCCAAAAAACTGTTCCCATAGAATACAATAGGCAACAATTATTTAAGTGTGGACAACCTTCTTAGCATCGGTGGCTATTTTTATGGAGGGGCCATATTTGAAGTGTGTGTCTTTATATATATTTTCATTAAAAACTAATATATAAAGTTGCAGCTCAAGTAGTTTGGGCGTTTTTACTTAGGCCCCTTATTTGTGGTTCGAAACTCTCCTTTCTAAAATTTTCAAAGCATTTTTTTTTTTAAAAAAATAAAAAACTTAAAGCGAAATGCTAAAATTTTATGAAAGGGATCACTACACTAGATGTAAATGTTTGAAATCTAGATGCAAATGTTAATATATATAATATAACTTTTAGGTAAAAATGTGTAAACATACCTATTAAAAATGAGAATTTGTATGCATATTGTTGAAGATGTGATGCATATCTGGAGATGAAGAGAAAATTATGGGTTCCATGAGTGTTAGAAAACATTAAGACCTTAATTGATATTTTCTACAATGACACAATATTCACTCTTTGCTCTAAAGAAGATTCATTTAGATATCATTACAACTAGCTCAAAACATCAAATGTCCAACCCTTTCTACAACTAGCTCGAGTCCTCATAGAGACTAACACCAAAATAAGATGAATCGATATTCAAACAACAATTCAACTCCTAGGCACTTCGTACCAAACATAATTTCATAAAAAAAAAAAAATCTCACTTGTGCAGAATATGGATATAGTTATGATTTTGGGAACTCCACATATAGGACATAATGTGTTGACATCTCCAATTTATATATCTCCAAAACAAATTAAGGAACAGTGTTAAAAAAAATTATATTTTGATGATATTATTCATGTTATTGAACCAATAACAATCGGATCAATTAGTTAAAAAATTTGTCACATCTTTCCTTATCAAATAACAATACGACTAGTTATAATCATTGGATCTACGGCAAAACTCCAATACTCACGTTCCAATGCATTTGTGCCGTTAATTTACTAAAGCTATAAAATGGAGCATTAGCATGTAGGAGCGTTTGGTAGGGTGCCGGTCATCGTAAAAACAAACATGCACAAAATATGGTGTGCGCGCCCACATAACATAAAAAAAATGAGTAATGTTACATTTTAACACACATTTTTTAATACTCTTTTTATTGGTTAAAATTCAAATGAGTCCTACATGATTTAGTGAGGCCCATGTCAATTTTAACCGATCAAAATCAAAGATAGCATATTGAAAATTGTGATGTTGTTAGCATTATTCGAATATCAAGAAAAGGTTTTAAATTTCGATAATAGTATATTTTTGTCTAAGAAAGGATAAAAGTTCAGTTGAGTACTACCATTGCAAAACCGTTCTCAAAACATCGATGCCGATCCCTATTCTAAAATATCTACCTTGAAAATCATCTCCAGAATAGTTCAAACTCAAAATACAGTGCAGGATTTGTCAGTCTCATACCCCTACCCCTATATATATCTCCCAGCTTCCTTTCTTATACTGCAAACTTGCATCACTTTTTGGTTTTTTGCACCTGTTTGCCTCAAACCGGTAAGGATTAAGCTGCAGAAGAAAATCAGAATCAATTAAAGACATTAGAAAGAAAATTAATGTAGTAATTAATTGACTAATAATGGACATAAACAATATTAATAAAGCATTTGAAGTACATACACAGAAAGTATATATGTGAAAATTGACTTATAAGAGTTCCTATCAATTAAACTTTTTTTTAGGAAAGGATGCTTAGACCATCCAAAATAGAGCACATATTTAATGTGGTGCTAAATAGGTGACTCACCATTGTGGATACCCTTATAGTATTTCATTCATGCTCATTTGTTCAATAAATATTAAACTTTCCTTTTAGGAAAGGATGCTTAAATCATCTATAATAGAGCGCCTCATTTTAGGTGCTTAAGTGGGTCGTCTAGCACCTACAAATCACTCATTTCAATTTTTTTAAATATTATTATTTTATAAGCGGTCAATATCTCAAACCAAATACCTCAAAAAAAATTATTAAATGGACCCTATAAATAACTCTATATCATCATATATTTTAACAAAACTTATTTCCATAGCTACCATTCTCTACAAGCACCAAATATTTTCTCTACACAACAGAGATGTCAATTTAACATGGTGCTAACTAGGTGAAGCTATGAACAAAAGTATCGAAGGATTTGCTAATGCATGCATGATGACCTTATTTATTTGTCTCCAATTCAGCTAAAGTTTTGACATTTGGGTTTTCATATATCAACAATCCTGACCTTTATTTTTGTGTGGGAGAAATGATGATCAGATGATACCAAGTACTAACCCTTGATTAATTAACATTAATTACAGGAAGTCCATCACAATAAAGGCCATGAAAAGAAAAAAGAATGATCAGAACGAGTTTTAATAGTGAATACACAAATCATGGTTCTAAATAGAAAGTTTCTATAAATTTGAAAGGCCTAATTTATTATTCTGTTTCTCCTCCTCCACACATTTTTCCACAAATTGAAAAAGTAGATAAAAGTGAACAAGAAGCTAAATCAACTGTAATGGTTAATACTTAGCTAGAAGCATGATGAATGTGATACAACGAATAAACCTTTCAGCAAACCCTTAAAAATTGATAGTTTCAGCATAAGGTGTATACAAAGATTTTCCCCCCTAATCTAAAAAACAGATAATAATGTACAAGAAGCAAAATCAAGGTTAACTATGTGCTTAGTTAGAACCATCATGAATGGGAAAACAATGAATGAACATTTCAGCAAACCCTTAAAAATTGAAGCTTTCAACATATAAGTGTTGGAAACTGTAAAGAACATCATAATATAACTATGATGAATGGGAGCCAATGAATGAATACTTCAACAAACCCTTAAAAATTGAAGCTTTCAGCATATATAATAACTATGATGAATGGGATACCAATGAATGAACCTTTCACTAAACACTTAAAAATTGAAACTCTAAGCATAAAAGTGTTGAAAACTATGAAGATTGATGGTGAAAACTATGAAGATCATGATATGAGATATTCAAATATCAAAACCTAAAAAGCTAATAGAATATTTAACAAAAACAACAAACAAAAAAGGGCAAAATGGTAAATCAATAAAATAGATGGAACAGTGATCATACCCTCTCCAAGGTTGTCCCTTTCTGCCTTGAACACCTTCTTTGACAAAAATGGGTGGATGGGTTGTGCCTGTGATGATGTAACCATTAACTGATTCTGAAAAGGGTTCATCTGAAAGTTGTTAGAAAATGAGTTTTCAGCATTGAAGGTGAAAAACTGATCTTGACGCTGTTGATGAACAGAAGAAGTCACAGAAAAATAAGAACTCGACGTCGCCGTCATCGGAATCATCGGTGTAGGAAGCATAACCTGAGGACCAACATAAGAAGCAAGTTCTTTCTTAGCAACATTAAGTTCATTCTGCAAATTCTTAAGCTTATTCTGAAGATGTGAAATAAGACCAACACAACCATAAACAGGATCTCTCAAACGCGCTTCTGCTTCATAAGCTAAAGACTTAACAGCATCTTCACGCTGAGAAGCATCAACCTCGTTGAGTAACTTTGCCACGTTGCTAGCACCGAACACTTTGTGGACGTAGGTAAACTTTTGAGGATTTTCCGGCGGGAAATACGGTGCAAAAATGCATTCCTTTGTGCATTTTCGACGCTGAATCTTGCACGCTGCACACGGAGAAGAATTACACGACGACATTATTGTTGTTCCTGAAAATACGTTGTTGTTGTTGTTGTTGATTTGGGAATGGTGGTGGATTTATTGTTGCTTTGGTGTAACACGTAGTGAAGGACTACACCCACGATGCGGTTTTTTCGCTAACAAATTTGGACTATCACCAAAATCATACCATTTCTAAATTTATTTTATTTCCTTTTATTTTGTTTGACAAAAATTTACCCTTTTCAAATTTTGTGCTTTTCATATTATTACTGCATATTTTTAGGAGAACTTATTATTTTATTATTATTATTATTACCTTTTTTGTGAGCATTATCATTCATTACATGTTTCATTAGGCAATCAAATCCTATTATGTCATTATTTTATTGAAATATATTGATTTATATTTTAAACTCATGTTATATCGGTTGACGGAGACAATACATTGTTCTATGCACGAGTGTGAATTAAACTCCGGACACCCCCACTTATTAAATAAAAGTGAATTCTAGCCACTAGACTATTTACCAAGAAAAAGTAAAAAGTTAAATTCACAAAAATTAATATATTTGAACTAGAAACACATTTGAATTGGTCAGGGTCTTGATTTGAGATATTAGACTGTGCTCATTTCAATATTTTGATTCTTCCCGATACAATCTCGAAGGCTAGTTTGTCTTCTTAAGTTTTTAAGGGTTATAATGAATTAGAGGCCAATTTATCATCCATATACAAATTTATAAGATTAATGGGGGTATTATTTGTTGCGTGAGATTAAATTGAGCTATGAAAAATTTATGAATGTTGGGCTTTTACTGGAAAAAAAACTTTATACTACATATTTAATAATAATCAAGAGAGGTTTTATGAAAACATTAATGCAAATATATAAAAAGGGCAAATTTCCGAAACACAGTCAAATTATGCATTTCAGAATATAGGAAAATATGTTGTGACTATCAAGATTTTTTTGATACCACATTATTCCAGAGATTTCTTATTACGTAGTATTTTTTTGTTGAGGTTCTTATTATGAGTGATTATCTAAGAAACACGTACAAATTGTCTTTAAAAACCAAACACGTGCAAATATGAATTCTATATTTAGATTATAGGACATATTTTTTGGCATGTTGGTTTATTTTTTTAATCACTATTACCCTATATACTCAATGCGGAATGATTGAAAAATGGAAAATGCCAAATAAACTATCTTTGATTTGGTGCTTGATTGAGGGGAATGATGGAGGATTGTTGCCTTGAGTAAGATATGATTGTGTGATGAAAGACAACCATGAGGGGAAAGAAATGAGAAATTGAGAATAATACGTTTGAGAAATTTAACACCGTTGCATTTTTAGGGTTGGTTTCAAACACATAAATTAACGGTAAAAAAATTCTTAAAAAGATTTAACACTACTGTATTATTAGAGTTGAATTTGAACTCATAACCTTTAATTAAGTTTTTTTTAAATAAACCTTTAATTAAGTTGGAAGAGATTTTTTACCATCTAAAATGTTCTTTGATAACTCATCAATTTTTTTTAATGAAAGCAAGAAATTATTAGTGAAGACTCACTTGGTAGAGTGAAGACCCACACTACTTACAGAAATGACTTTTTACATCAGTTGGAAATGACTTTTTACATCAGTTGCCAACCGATGTAAGGTGGCTTGATGTAGAATGTCCACATCTTTTCACATCGGGTACGAACTGATGTAAAAGACCAATTTTTCACATCAGTTCTAAAATCCACTGTTGCGAAATCAATATTTTTTTTTAACACTACTACAGAAATGACTTTTAACATCGGGTGTACAACCACTGCCCGATGTTAAATGTCACGTACCATCACACATTTCACATCGGCATTTAGTGGCCCGATGTTAAATGTCACGTTTTTTTTTTTTAAAATTCTGCTTCTGATGCTATACCATGCTTCTGATGTTACATCAAATAAGTCTACTATTATGATAACATGGTGAATCTAAAGACATGAGAACCATAGCCAGCTTGCTCTTCGTTTCACTACTCTTATGTGACTTATAAGTCTACTATTACAAGCCTTACATTAACTCAAACAAGCAGCCAGCAGGTCATTTTGACATCACCAAACAAGAACAGCATCAAGAAAACAAGAAATTTGGAAGCCAATCCTTAAGTCAATATCTTTAAAAATTTAGAAGCAAAATGTTATGCATCAAACAGAAAACAAAAGCAGAAACCAATAAGAGTATAACTTCCCTATATATAATCCCCCATCTAAGATAACATAAAAACAACTCAAGCTAACTCATCAACTAGCTATTGACTACTATAGGACAGACAAGTCACGCTTAAAATTGTGTTGGTTCCTTTCATTTGATTTCCTTTCATTAGGAAGACAAAATCCAGGTATGAGAACTGGTCCTCCCTGCAAAGTAGTCACACAAAACATAAGCATTAGCAACAATCAAAGTAGTCATTAGGAACTTTAAAGACAATATACGAACACCACAATAAAGAATAATTTTCAAAATTACAGCTCTACCTTCTTCTTCCTTCGTTCCTTGTCTCGGGATGAGGATACAGCATCGCGAACTAGTTTTATATATGAAGGGAGTACCTCCTTGGGTACCCAAATAATGACCCTTGACAAAGCTTCCCAAGCAACCTTAAGAAAATTGAATTTATAAATAATATACTCAGTCTCAACAGGGTATGTAAGTAAAATATCAACAACTAATTCAGCTTACAGTAATAGTAACAAAAAGCAAGTTTACATACAATTATGTTTTAAAGTATAAAATACAGCAAACGATACTCTCTCACTCTCTCTAACATATTTAATAGAACAACAGAATTCATCACATCATGGTTTTAAGCAGCTTATGAACTACCTATTAAAGCCCAAATAAACATAGGGTGAACCAAACCAGAGATCAATCAAATATGAAGTTTATTGACTCAAACGTGCATTTGTCTTCAGTTTAAACTCTGAGCGCTGACCTTTAAAAGACCAAAAATATGATAGGCAATGAACAAAAATATAGAAATTTTATTTAGACAAGTGTGTTGAGTATGAATGGAAAAAGAATCAAACAAGAAAAAGAAAAGCATCAATTTCTTCAATTACTTTCATTATAAAAATGTGTATCTAAGATGACAATGCTGTTGAACTTGAATGTACTTGAACGTACATTGCACAAGTTCTGATTCTATACATGGAAGAAAATGCTAAAAAGAAGGAAACTAAATCCTAAACTTTGGCTGAATTTAATGACAAAATATTGTCTTGGTATGTTGGTGCAGCAACTTATTTGAATTGCATAAATCAAGAAAATGTTGATAAATGAATAACAAGCCATCAGCTGCATGAATTGCACTATTTGTTACATACCTTTTCCTTAGCTGCAGCAACTTTGCAGTCTGCTTCTTTCTTTTTTTGAGCAAATTTTACATTTTGATCATCAATATAACTTGTTAATTTCCTGAACATATTAAACAAATTCCAGACTACTTTAAACAAGATAAAGACTATTATTGAGAAGATAAAGGAAGAAGAAAAAACAGAAAAAATGATTAAAGATATGCAAACAATGAACTAGAAGAAAAGTTTTAAGAACAATTTTATGTTTGAACTTGAAATACTTACATTGTGCATAGAGCTTCATCACAGATAAAATTCAGGAGGCATAGTTTTTTAGATAAATTCATATCATAATATCCACTAATGCCTTCATTAAGACAATCCATGGGAATTCTTTTAGAACAAGATTAGATTTAGATATTAATTCCTCCAGAACTTTCAGCCATGAATTGTTTCCATTGCTACCAGTTAAGGATGGAGACCTGCAGCAAAGTGATCCAAAAATAATAGTTTATTCCAAGTATATTAAACAAAATAAATCCTTAAAAAATGAAACAACAAGTAAATAAAAAGCCAAGTGGAATAAACTCACTCAATTCCCGAATTAGATACTATCAGAGTCAAAAGTTTGATTCAGAATTCAACAACTAATGTGTTTTCTTCACGGCACAAATTCTGTTTATGTATCAATGATCGGTGGGATTCAACTGCGTGGGACTCAGCTTGGTGGGATTCAACTTGATGCGTTTCGGCTGCTGCTCAGAACATTCCATTAAATTCCAAAAGAGCGCAACTAATATGAAAGAACAAAATTCTTAAAAGCAGCAAACTGATAGAAATACAAATTTAATTTAATGATGATGATGATGATAAAATGAGGCACATGTATATAAGACCATAAGTTACAAATCTAATAACAGTTTGGTTATTGATGTTAGGCAATCAAGTAAAATCCTCAAAAATAAAAAGAAAATGTGAAAGTTATTATTTAGTTAGCAAGGAATGGAATTTACAAAGATGAATCAGTGCTCTAAAGTCTAATGTGTAACACACAACAAACATAAATGCTGCACAGTTAACTCAGAATTGGAAAAACTAAAAACAAACATACCAAAGAAAAAGGACAGAAAATTAGTGTCATGGTTAAATTCCATCAAAATGATACAGTCATAAGAAGGACCAGCCCATTAGGAAAAGCTAAAAAATAATCCCACGATATTATTTGTGAAGATTTTTTTTTAAAAAAATATAAAATGAGACACCTAGCGAATAAATTTTAATAATATTTCAACCTATTTATTTCATTGATGAGCAATGGCCAAATAACATTTTTTTACTTTTCTTTGTGTACAGTGTTGAATTTGCCTCTACATATTTAGCTTAATTTTTACTATATTACACTAAAAACAAGGTTATTCATTAAGGCAAAAACTGAGTTTCCAGTGGCAGTTTACAATTGGTGGTTTGCTGTATTATTTTTTAAAAAACAAAAATAGAATTTAGAGTTTTTTAAGTTATGTGAGCTACATGTGGCCCGTGCGGGCTAGCCCATATGCGTAACAGGATTTTCCTTGGAAAAACTCGGGCCAAAATTTTTTAAGACTCAAGCCCTACATTTCGTCATGTTTGTCGAACCAGCCCATTTGACAGCTACAAATAATTATATTGAAAAACTAATGACTTTTACTTATAAATCCCTGGATAATTGCTCTAAATCAGAGATGAAATACATACATACACACTACTGCAGAATTAAAATGTTAAACAGTAAACAGGAATTGCAAGTTACGTTTTCTACAAAGTTTAGATAGTTTGATTCTCTCCCACCCAAGTACCACTCAATAACTCCTTGATAACCAATTATGCCTTGCCCTTAACCTATTTATTTATTCTTACTAAGAACCACAAAATTGACATAGTTTAGTAATAAAAAAACACGACCACCACAAAACTGAACAAAGTCAGTTTTGGCCTTCTCGGTCTCTCCTATAGTAATCCGTAATGAGGGGTCTAACACAGTACTCCTCAAATATAATGTTGGAATGAAAAACCAGACTTGTCTACAATTCAATCATGAATTTTCCTTAGGAAAACACCATGAAAGATAAACCCTATCAACATGAAACAGAGAGTTGTATTACAATGGTAATAGTTGCCTTGCTTGATTAGCAAAACAGAATACCTGGAGAGAAGCAGCAAGAGAATGTAGAGGTAATGCATTTTCGAGAGCATCTTCGTTTGGTCGTAGTAAAGCCACAAGAGTTTCCTTCAACGGCTTTAATAAAGCAGGATCACTAGAAGCTAAAGGACCCGAATGAGAGCAAGCAACCTTTAAAGCAGCATTATAATCACCAGAAATGACCAACTTCAGGAATTTAACCTACAACCAGAAATCCCGCATCGAAACAACATTAATGATTATGTTATGCAGAGCCTAGCAACAACCCCAAGCCCTCTCCTATAAAATTAATAAAGAAAACGCTATTGACAGCAAATAGAAGCCACTCACCTGCTTGAGTTGGAAGAGCAAACAGAATTCTGGCCGAAGGAGTTAGGATCAATAGTATTGACTTCTTCAGAAAAATCATCAAAAAAATACGAATTACTGGAAGCTAGTAGCATGGAATTATTTCTACACATATCTCACTAACAAAAGTAGAACTGAGTTCAACAGAGAAGATTATATACCAGAGTCGACAATTCCTCTGTACACACAATACTCGCGAACAAGTTGATCAAGGAATGGGACATCCAATCTCATCCGACACAATTCATTCTGCAACAAAAAGGACACAGTAATGAATATGTGAAGGAATATATAAATAAAAATTAACAAAATCACCAATCAGCCAAAAATCACTCAGTCATATCTTGCACTAACAAACACCTTTTTTTCTATCATCTCTTTTATGTTTGAATTCCTTATCCCTTACCGCTGACTAGTTGAGGAAATTATTTCTTCGGGTTCAAAATGGAAAAACAAATTAAGGGGAATTTTGTTTCGTGAATGAATTATAAGAAAAAAATTAATTTTTTTAATCTAAATTTTCTAGAATCAGCGACGATAGAAATTCAACAACAGTACAATGGATTGTCTAGGAGGATTTGACTATAAAGCAGAATCAGAAGATGCAATACTAGAAACTGACATTTTAGCCGATACAATTTCAAAGTGAACACATCTAAACGAAATTATAATGCGCTCTCACCATTCTTGCCCGCTCTCCTTTCTCTTCACTTGCTTCATCTTTAAAAATTCTATCAATCTGTAGCATTCACATTACAAGAAATCATCAACATATAGAACAAAAAGTTGGAAATGAAACAAAATAACACGATTAGTAGCAAGCAACTTACCGCCATTGTGGAAACTCAAGAAAATGTAATCAATCACGTACCTGCAAGGATATATAAATACACAGATATATAAATACACCGCGTCACACAATCAATCACAAAATAAGGTCTCTATTTTCCATTTGAACATAAAAAACAGCAACAACAATCATAAACAACATTGAAAATAGAAAATCTATGGTACACAAAGGCTACGGAAAAACACATCTAGGGCTTGTTTGGATGGAGGATTTTGGAGGTGAAGGGTGGACTTATTTTTCTTTTCTAAATTAAGGAGGTTATAAAATGTTTTAAAAAATGAATTCTCTATGATTATCTATTATGTCATTCTTTCAAGTTTATTAAAATCTGAAATATTTAACAAAAAAAATAGACCTAAACCCTCCAAATTCATTCAACCAAACATACATTAATCAGTCAATGTATGTTAAACACTAGAAATAAAGTTGTTAGTTAGTTCTACAGAATAATTAACGCATTGCAAAGTAAGTATTTATTTTAAAAAAAAGCTATACTTAGTACCAAATTCAAAATTCAATACTATCCCAAAATTGTAAGATAGCTGGTGGGAGGGGAAAGATAGGGATAGAATAACTTAGTACCTTCGCAAAGAGATCCCCAAGCCATAAAAAGTTACTTCTTTAATGAGGATAAGGTAGGAAATACAATAAATTAAAAACCTATGTGAATGAAATTAAAAACCATCATCACAAGAAGAAGTAAGAAGAAGTACCTATGTGATGAACAATTAGGGATTTTCAATGGCCCAGTTAGGGATTTTCAACCAGTGGTGAGTAAGAAGAAGTAGCTGCAACCGAGTTAGTGATTTGAACAGAGAGATATCGAAACGATGTCGTGACTCAACCTCTCCACCAACGTCAACCTCTAAGGTGTCGACATCTCTCCCATCCTCTCTGAAGCAACCTCCACCGTCGCCACCCTCATCGGGAAACCCGAATCCGTACGTCTCTCTCTCTCTCTCTGATTTGTTTCGAACAGCGAAAAATAACTGTAAGTAGTACTGCGGCGAGAGTGATGAACAGTACTGCAGCGAGAGAGGCAGAGAAGAAAAGTTTCGGCGGCGAGAGAGAAAGAGGTTGACGGCCTATGTGAGAAGGTTGACG
The DNA here is from genome assembly GCA_018208015.1 of Medicago ruthenica. Lineage (NCBI taxonomy): Eukaryota > Viridiplantae > Streptophyta > Magnoliopsida > Fabales > Fabaceae > Medicago > Medicago ruthenica. The sequence continues at coordinate 61,120,447 of CM031373.1, forward strand.
GCCTATGTGAGAAGGTTGACGGCGAGGTAGGTTTCGGATTGGGATTGGGATTGGGATTGGGAGAAGGGTTCTCGCGAGTCTTCCATGGTGTGATAGGTTTGCGTTTGGGATTGTAAGATCTGAGGGGAAAACACGATCTGTGTTTTTTCATAGAAGAGGGATGTTTTTCCCTTCAGGTATTGTTGTCCCGATGTGAATTTGCCACCGTACTTCTTTTCCCTTCAGCTGTAATATCCACCGATGTGAAAATCTCTTTCCATTTATTTTTCCCCTCATCTATTATATCCACTGATGTGAAAACCTATTGTGAATTTTACAATAATTGCGAAATTGCCACCGCACTATCTTTAACCTCATGTATATGTTGACCGAAGTCAAAACCCCTAATGTTAAATGTCCATTTTCTAGTAGTGCCATTTATATCTAATTTTATTAATTAAAAAAATTGTGTATTTTTGTCATTAATCATGCAAATGGTCCATGTAAATATCAAACATTTTGGTTTTAGTCATTGTAAATAATTTTTTTTTTGGTTTTACTTGCAAATATATAATTTTTTGCTTCTTGTCCTTGTTGTTTTGTTTTAGTCCTTGCAAAATTGATTCATATTGGATTTCATCCTCATAATATGTAGAATATTTGATTTTAGTCTTTCAAAGTAAGGACTAAAATGAACATCATATAAAGCAATTTCAATATGAATAGATTTTACAATGACAAAAACAAAACACCAATGATCAAAACAAAAGATTCTATATTTGAAATATTTTTTTTAGAGAGACCATAAAACCAAAACCATTAATATTTGCAAGAAGTATTTACATATTTAAACCACAACAATTAATTTTGCTGTAGGGCTGACATATGCCACCGTAGCCATCACTTCCTCTTCAGGTTAACCATCCTCCGTTTCAGAATTTCGTAGTGGCACATGCCATACCATATGATCCTTTGTTATGAGCAAGGTCATATCTATCGTGAGGCCTAAGAGAGCAATAGTTCAGCCTAAACGATCAACAATAAGCCTAAGAAGTGGATTGATTATGTTCTAGAAGATTGATGGAATAGGTTAAGAAGGATCTAAAATAATTTTGCATATATAAGATTTTGTCCATTCTCTATTACAATCATCAATGAAATTAATCAAATCTCTTCTACAAGTGGTGGCGGCTGGCGGGGATGAATGAAATGAGATACCGTAGGCCATAGCATTGTGTCAATGAAATCGTACGTAGAGTACAGTGCAGCTTGTCCAAGTATCGGAGAGACGGAACAATATATTCACAAGACTGTCATCATCACAAGTCTTAGTCTTAGGTCCACTAAAAAAATAAGATGTAGAATTAATTTTTGAATTATTTTAAAACATATTTTTCTTAAGAGCGATTATTTTAAAACAATTAAAAATTAAAAAATTAAAAGGTAGAATTAACATTTTGAGTGTGTCTAATGGTTTTATATTTGATCTTCTCACTATACAAAAATAATCCTCCATACACAACATTAATGCATTTTGTGTTTCTCCATACTCTCTGTTCCATACTTTCTTTTTGTCCTGCTATATAAAAATTTCCCAATTTAATATTGGGTAAATATGTTTTTGATTTTTATAAATATTTTAACTTTTTTCGTTTTAGTTGTCCTAAAGTTTTTTTTTTCCGATTTTTTATCCCCTAAAAGCTTTTCGTCCAAACTTTTGGTCCTTGCTTTTAAATCAGGTCATGTGTACCCTTCATATGTTTTAATGAATTTTCGCAACAATGTTTGGAATATTATAAGAATTTCTCCCATACTTTTTTTTAAACAAAACATGAATTAAATATGAATTTTTAAGTGTCAAAAACATAAAAATTTATATTTAATTCATGTTTCGTTAAAAAAATTCAAAACATATTTGTGAGAGATTCTTATAATATTCTAAATATGATTGCAAAAATAATTCAAAATTTTGAATGATACACATGAGCTGATTTAAAAACATAGATCAAAAGTGGTAAGAATTTTATTTTTTAGGACTAAAAATCGAAGAAAAAATTTATGGAAACTAAAGCGAAAATTTCGAATATTTATAAGAACCAAAAATATATTTAACCCTTTAATCTTTAAAGTATTTAACAATTCGTCAATTTAGTCTCAACTTCTTAATAGCAAAGACTAAAAAAGAGAAAAGTATAGGGGTACTCAACCAACAAAAACAACCACCTTAAATTATGAATTATGATAAAGAAGAAGGTTAAAAAATCATTCAAAATACATATAAGGCCCCCTTTTTTCCTATCAAGAAACCACCTCCAAGAGGTTGATTTAATCACATCTATAACCACTACAACATTTATCCTTTATAACAACAATTAAAAAATGTTGCCAGAACTATGAAAATCGTTGCCTAAAAGTATAGCGGACGTTTTTCAGACGTCTCCTGTGCCAGCGTCGCCTATTGTCTAAGGGGACGTTTTTTCATGATCTTTGGGCACACTTTTTCGAAACGTCACCTAAACCATAGGAATAGGGGACGTTTTTCTGGGGATTCTGAGGCGACGTTTTTAAATGTTGCCATAGGTGGCTACAATTAATAATCGTTGACTTAAATGTGAATCAATAAGAAAACAAAAAAAAAAGTAGCCATAGCTTACAAGCAAAATTGTCAATTATAACTAAAAAAAGATCGAATTTAGCAATACATTCTCAAAAGTTGTATTATACCAAAATAGTTCAAACATTAATTCAACACATAATAGTAATCAAAATGTCGAACATTACTTAATAAGTTTAATGTTTCGAAGCATGAGCCTAGCAAAATAAACCATAGTTTGGTCAAGTTTAATGGTTTCAACTACAATCCAACATAAAACACCATCCAACTCATTCAAGTTTGTCTTGGAATTCATCATCCAAATCCTCCATTTGAAATTCATCACCGTTGTCATCCTCTTGAATTTCATCATCTAGGTCATCATCTTGGAATTCATCATCTATATCATCATCTTGAAATTCATCACCTACGATGTCCTCAAGAAATTCATCATCTACGTCTTCCTCTTGAAATTCCTCATATATGTCATCATTTTCAACATCTTCATTGATATCTTGCTGCATAAGAAAATAAAACAAAATATATCAACCGTAGATATTGTTGATTCAAAGGACAATCAAGACATCAAAAAGTGTTATACCTCGCACGAATAAAAACCAAAACAAGTAAAACACACTCAAATTAGAACTGCAAATAGGAAATTTATTTTACACTTTAAGGAAGTTTTAGTTATGTTTCTCCTATAACAACGTAACCTACCGGGACGCTCCTTTCCAAAAACAGCTTTAAAAGCTTCAGTATCACTTTCCTCCTTTTCAACCATTTCTTGAAGTAGGGACTAGCAAAAAATTACAAGAAAATATTAACTACTAATATAAACAATGTTTGCCAGCTATATTAAGTAAACACAATTTACAATAACTTTAAATTTTTATGTACAATTACTTTTCCAGTTTCTACATCCAGTTGCTTTCCTTTACTTCCTTTTCGAGTTTCAAAAAACATTTCTGATTAAGTGGGCTCTCTTTTTTCCTTTTCAAGCTGCACAAATCAAAGTAAAACATCCCATGAATTAAAATGCCTATTATATAAAATAGACATGAATTAAAAAAAAATGCTCAAAGAACCATCCATCCAAGGAATACTTTAATTGAGCGTGAAATTTACCAATTTTTCACGAGTTAGAGAGAAGTTTTTGGGACACATTCGATGCATCCACTTTAATTGAGCTCTATTTCTAGCATTATTTTCACCCAATGCCTGCATTTAAGTTTTACGAAATTATTATAATAAATCTTACTTGATTATGGCATACATAGAAAGGTGCAACATTATGCACATACATTAAAAAAAATATCAATCTTACTTGTATAGGCTCCATACTCCAGAATTCACAAAGCGCCCTAAACTGAGCTATTGGCACCTTTGGAGGACGATGTTTATGTAACAACCATACTAAATTTATCTAGAATATTTAGCATGTGTATTAAAACTTGATACTGGATACATCAAATTTTTCATTATTAATAAGATACTACTGAATAAATACAAATTTGCTCGTTTTATACAACTGATAAAGTACCACTATGTACATGTATACATAATACTGATGAAATCCTGAACTGGTACGTGACGGGCAATTGAACTCCACTCAGCTTCTCCCTGATAAACTTCATCACGAACCTTTTGCTTACCTGAAACTGAATCAAATGGATTGGGATGAGACATAATGTCTCAGTGAGCTCCACCTATCCTAGGCTGGGTGGCAACCTCGGGGAAAACCTACGATTGCCACATTCTAATCTCAACCCATTTCGGGTTTATACGTACTTGTGCCTGCCATATTGTGTAGTCGTGAAAACTAGACTACAAACTGCTAACTTAGTGATCGAGGGGAAAACTAGGATAAATGTCTGATAACTGTCATATTCTCATTTTATTATAATCATCTTTCTGTTATTATTAAGTTAGAAGGTTAGCGTGTAACAAACAATAATTATCTTGGTTCATTTTACAAAGTGCATCCGAGTGGAGTAACCCCGGATTACATCTCCCATCATACCGGTAAAATTCCTATCTGAGGCTAGCACCGGACTCCTCTTATCGTTATGTGGACAACCCTCTCGAAGAAGTCTCATCCGGCATAATCCGAAGCCTGCTGGACACAACTTAAACTTACATGTGGACAACCCTCTCGGTGAATTCTCATCCGGCATAATCCGAAGCCTGCTGGACATGTTTAACCTTTTAACATACGTGTGGACAACCCTTTCGGAGAAGTCCTATCCGGCATAATCCGGAGCCTGCTGGACACGTTTAGCATAGTCTTATAATCTGATTCTTGTCTTAATTATTCATGTGTATGTCTAATAAATTATTCTAATCATATGCATATCTAATGCATTCTTGAGGGGAATAAACAACTGGTACTTAACTTATTCAATTAGGTTTTAAGCATATCGTTCTCATATGCCTTTACTTAAATTGGTTAATCATTCTCGTATCAATTATCTTTAACATAATCCATCTCTCATTTGTCCGTCTAAAATTCGCGTTTCGGCTTATTCTGTAAAATTCACGTCAAAACCCGTAAGCAGTTTTCAGCAGAATTTTCCAAATTTCGAATGTGTTTTCTGAGCTCGTTATTAATCCGAATCACATGAAATTTATACCCGAACTGAAGGGAATTAAACGTATAATCCAAAAATCCAATATTTATTCACTTCCAGGTTACACAGCAACAGGTACGACCCGATTAGTGCATGAACTGCCATACGAATTTCGACTCACAATTCCAACAGCAAGGTTAATTAAATTGAGAGCCTTATTGTAACACACATACTAATTTAATCTAGAATATTAGCATATGCGTTAACTAATACTGGATACATCAAATTTTTCAATAATAATAATTTACAACAACCGAAAGAATACAGATTCTGCTCGTTTATACAATAATCAAGTACCACTAAAATACTTATACAAAGTCTGATAAACTCCTGAGCTGATACATGATGAGCAACTGCACTCCATCCAGCGTCTTCCTGAAGAACTTCTACACGAACCTCTTGCTTACCTGTAAACCTGCACTAGAAGGATTGGGATGAGACATAATGTCTTAGTGAGCTCCACCCCAACCTACTGTTGGCAACCACGGGGAACCTAGGGTCGCCATGCCTACCCTGTTGGCAATCTTGGGGATACCTATGATCGCCAAACCTTAAACTTTTCCCATAAGGGATTAAACCTGACTGTTCCTGCTATCTTGTGTAGTCGTGAAAACTAGACTACTTTCTGTTAACTTAGTGATCAAGGGGAAAACTAGGATCACTGCATAACTCTTTCATATTCACAACATATCATAATCTCATACTTAGTGATCTGGGGACATCCTATGATCACTTTCTGATAACTGTTATATGATGACTACCTTGTCATAAACTCATGTAATAAATACATATACATCTTACTTAACATAAAGTTAGAAAGTTAGCGTTGAACATACAATAATTATCTGAGTTCGTTTTACGAAATGCCCCCGAGTGGAGTAACCCCGGAGCACATTCCCCTGATAACCGGTGAAAATTCCTATCTGAGGCTAATCACCGGACTCCTCTTATCGTTAAGTGGACAGCCCTCTCGGAGAAGTCCCATCCGGCATAATCCGGAGCCTGCTGGACATAACTTAAACCTTACATGTGGACAACCCTCTCGGTGAAGTCCCATCCGGCATAATCCGGAGACTGCTGGACATGTTTACATCTTTAACATACGTGTGGACAACCCTCTCGGAGAAGTCACATCCGGCATAATCCGGAGTCTGATGAACACGTTAACATAATCTTATAAACTTACGTGTGGATAACCCTTTCGGAGAAATCCCATCCGGCATAATCCGGAGTCTGCTGAACATGTATAAACTTTATAATATAATTCTTAACTTTTCATGTATATATATATCTGATACATCATCTGAACCTATGCATATCTGATGCATTCATCACGTAATTAATCATGTGATACTTAACCTATAATATAAGGTTCTAAGCTTATTGTTCTCATAAGCCATGTATGTTCTTTCACGATGCCATTCTCAACATTAAGGCATTTCTCTAATCATATCGATTACTCAACTTGGTTGGGAGATATCTAACTCAAAACCCTCGGTTAACCCGATCTTAACTGAAGCTTTGAATGTTGAAACATTCCTTGTACTCTCGTACACTTTATTGTGTACATTCATCTTGCTATCCTATCTTAGGATCTAGACATATCGTTATCATATGTCGTACTTAGGGCTTACTATCCCACTTATGATCATTTCCAGTTCATCTACCCTTTATTCTAGCATTCCCAATACATTGCTCATTCCTTGTTCCCTTATGATTATATCCATTTGGAAGCTTTTTGGACGAGTTAAAATGGTGTTCTTTGGTTCCTTAAAGTTTTTAGAGAAAACGGTAGCGAAAAACCTCGCATAAATGCGCCAGATCACCCGAAACAGCTCAGCTGACCAAGCTGTTTCTGGTGAGCGCGTTGTAGCGACGGATTGGTCGCTATAGCGACCAGGACCAGAATCAAAATTTGTTCTGCTCGCTGCAGCGAGCTCCAGCTCGCTGTAGCGACCATGACAGTTCAGAAATTGCTCAAAATCGTATTTTTCACCATTTTAGCTCAATCAAACTTACCCAAGAATCCCAATGATGTTAGGAATGATTTCCTACTGGATGTTGACAATTAAGACATGATTGAACAGGGAATTAGCAAGTATTAGAGAATAGGGCACAAATTTCTTAAACTTTGCTCAAATCATAAATCACTCCCAAACTCACTCAAAGTGGGTTCTAAAACCCTGAGGAGCTCACCTTGATCTCTTGTTTTGATTCTTGATTGCTTCCTTGCCAACTTATATCCAAACCTTAACTTGATTCCTTAATCTCCTCTTGTCTCAAAACTCCCAAAGTTGTGCTTGAGTGTTGATCAGTTTGCTCTAAGGGCCATAATTTCATCTTTACATGTTGATTTGGTTGAGAATTGAGTGAGGAAGGTGAAAGAAGATGAGGGCGTGGGAGGTAGAGGGAGCAGGGGAAGAAAATATAAACTTTAGAGAGAGAAAGAAGTAATGGAAATGTAACATCTCGCTCAAGACTCGAATATTTATCGGAAATGAGACGAGGTATCAGAGATATTTTTGAGGAAGGGCATTTAAGTAATTTTGAGGACTTAGGCTATAAAAGCCATTTATCTTCAAATTTCCTCATTTCTCATCCTCACTTCTCTCTCTAACAACAAATCCTCTCCCTTCTCTCTCTTCTCCTTCTCACGCCACCTTCTCCTCTCCTCCATTAATCATCAAACTCCATCTCAATCTCTCAGATCCTTATGCAAGCAATCACAAAGTTTGGGAATTTTGAAGTAATTTGGGGGCTAAAGGAAATCAAGAAAGGAAGAAAGGAATCAAGCTAGGGTTTGAGGAAAAGCTTGGCAAGGATCAAAGCAATTGCTAGGTGAGCTCCCTAGGGTTTTAGAACCCACTTTGAGTAAGTTTGAGTGTAAATTGTAATTTGAGCAAAGTTTAGAAAAAGTGTGCCCTAATCTTTGTTATTTGCTAATTCCTTGTTCAATTATGTTTAAACTGTTTAATTGCAAAAGAAAATCCTTTTTAACATCTTTGGGAAGCTTGGGTAAGTTGGAATGAATTGAAATGGTGGAAAATGCAATTTCTGAACATTTTCTGAACTGTCATGGTCGCTACAGCGAGCTGGAGCTCGCTGCAGCGAGCAGGCGTGATTTTGATTCTGCCTATGGTCGCTATAGCGACCAGCCCGTCGCTATAGCGAGCTCACCATGACAGCTTTTGACAGCTGAGCTGTTTTGGGTGTTCTGGTGCGCGTAAGTGAGGTTTTTCACAACCGTTTTCTTCAAAAACATTTAAGAACCAATGAACACCATTTTAACTCGTCCAAGAAGCTCCCAAATGGATGTAATTATAAGGAACAAGGATTATGCAATAACTTAGAATTGTTTAGAATTGTGAGGGCAAAGTTTAGACGGGTATGGGAATGATTCCAACAACCAAGTAGTGGCTTATGAAAACGATAAGCCTATGACCCTATACTCATATGTTAAGTATTGGGAGATTGATCCCCTTAGGGAATGCATTATATATGCAAATGAATAGACTAAGGTACGAATTATACGAATTATATTTAGAGTAAGAGACGGGATTACTACGTCTTAAGATATTGTTAACTCAACATTATTAATATGAAGATGCTTGACGTACCTCTTATTGTTCCCGCTAGTTGGAGTATGGAGGGTCATATGCAACTAAGATAATTAATTTAAAAGATTTTATGTGTCTCCAGTGTTCTCGCTAGTTAGAGCACGGGGGTTCCGGTAAGCTGGAACGATGTAGTTACCATCCGTGAGGATAGCCACACATAAGATTTAATTAAAATATTAAGTCGTGACTTTCTGTTGTTCACGCTAGTGGGACACGAAAGGTTCATGCATAAGTGAAGGCTATTAATGGAAATATGTTAATTCGCGTCTCTCGTCGTTCACGCTAGTGGGACACGGGAGGTATACGCGTAAGTTAAGATTATTAATTAAGTCGTGTCTTCTGTTGTTCACGCTAGTGGGACACAGGAGGTTCACGCTAGTGGGACGAGTTATTCCGCAAGGATGACCGCACGACGACAAGAGGAGTCCGGTGTTAGCCTGATATGATAGGAATTTCACCGGTAGAGGGGAGATGTATTCCGGGGTTACTCCACTCGGATGCACTCCGTAAAATGAACCAAGATAATGTATTGTTTGTTCAACGCTAACTTCTAACTTTATATTATAAGAAGATGATTAAGTATATATGTATTTTATACGAAGAGAATGACAAAGTAGTCACCAGTGAACAGAAAGTGATCGTAGGTTGTCCCCAGATCACTAAGTATGAGTTTAAGCATAAGATCAACATAAGATAAAGACATATAGCGATCCTAGTATTACCCTTGATCGCGAAATATGTAGAGACTGACGGCGATCGTAGGTTTCCCCGAGATTGCCAAGAGTTAGTGCATGGCGACTCTAGGTTTCCCCGAGGTTGCTGTTAACTGCACAGATGCAAGTATCGTTTTTATATCGTTCCACAGGGATTAATGTGATATCATAAACCGTTCAACGTCGATTATCGTTTTAAGTTAGGGTTTAACCTTTTGTTTTATACTACACTACTCATCATTTTAAAAACATAATAAATAAATAGTAGAGTAATAGGACATAGAAGGTGTTAGGATTAACGTTCATCAATCAAACATCGTTTATATTCGATTGATTACAAATACGGATTCTAGCTTTTTCTTATATATGACATTATTACGTATTGCTCAACAACATCATTGATTTCCCAAATGACGTCGTGAGATCGATTGTATCGTTTAATCGATGATTTCTCAATCTATTAAACGATTCAAAAGCTTTACGATCCAATACTTTAATGTAATTATCAAAACCAAATCCCATTTCTAGAATTTCTTATCTTGATAGAAAATCATTCTAAACCTAGATTCAAAAGTCTTTTTCAACAACATTTAAATCAAACATAAGATTGAAAAGCAAGAAGAAATTCAATGGTATATAAAAATGCTAGAATCATATATTTAATAACCAAAAGTTTACAACATGGAATGATTGATTACCTATTAATCCAAACAAAGGAGATTAGTTGATCATTGCCATGACAACTATTGCAAAATAAGAAAGGAAGATGAAGATATATGAGATGTCTCAAAGCTTCTTAATGTCTTCTTCAATCCAAATCAAATTGCTATTTGAAGTTTTTCTCCCTCCACTACACCATTTGTTGTCTTTGGCAACACTTTTTTAGGCAACATGTAAAAATTGTTGCCTAAAAGTCGCTAAGGCAACGTTTTCTGACTATTGCCAGAAATATTTTCGCAACGCCTGGAAAACGTCCCCTAAAATACCTTTGGGGACGTTTTTGGAGTGTTACTTTGTTAACTCTTTGGCATCGATTGTTAAATGTCCCCTAAAATACTTTTGGGGACGTTTTTGCAGTGTTACTGTATTATCTCTTTGGCAACGATTGTTAATTGTCCCCTTCGATACTTCTGGGGACGTTTTTAATGTATCACTATATATAAAGAAAATATTCCATTTCGGCTTTTTTGGGCTGATTTTTTCTCTTTCTCAAATTACCCTCAACTTTAAATACAAATAACACATATAACAAATAGATAAGAGTAAATTCAAATATTAAAAAAGTGTAACAAATTCAATCTTAGTTGTCCATGATTATTTGTTAATTCATTTCGGCAACGATAAAAAGTGTTCTGGTATTACTTTTAATTATTTTAATTAGAAAATATAATAACCAAAATTTAGAGTCCGCAAAATTTTCTTATTACGATAAATTGGAATTTGATAAAAACAAAATTCCCACATATCGCTTCAATAGATATTAAATTGTTTAACTCCACTTGAAAAATATTATATATATATATATATATATATATATATATATATATATATATTAAAATTAAAATAAAATAAAAAAGATCCGAAGAACCATATACAAATTGCTCCACCTTCTCTCTTCTTCGCGTGTCTGCTCTTCTATCCTCTCAGAAACACATATCGCTCCACCTTCTCTCTTCTCACAAACAAATCGCCACCTTATTATGTATGAATCTTCTCGCAACAACAAACAAACCCAGTCGGCAGGCATTGACTCTCTCTTCTCCAGTCTCTTCTTCAAACTCAGTATCTCTCTTACAGTTCTCACTCACTCGAAGTCAAGGTAAGCCAATTGATTCTCTAATTGAAACATTCCTTCTCCAATTGCTTGTTTAGGGTTTCAGAATTGAGAATTGGGAATTTTTTAGGGTTTTATAATTTGGGGAATGGGGATTGGGAATTGGGAATTGGGAATTGTTAATGGCTTTTTTGAATGCATCGAAACATCAAACATGCCATGGCTTTTTTGCTTCATGCTTATTTCAATTCTAATGATGATTATTTGTTTTTGTGCAGAGTCCTTCTAGTGCATTTGATCTAGGAGCATTCGTTGGTGATTTAACCATTGAAGAAGATCTAAACGGGTTAATATACTATCTTTTACTATTTCAGTTCCAAATTATCATTTGTTTCCAGTTAATTTTATGAATGCGAATTTTAATTTTAGTTGTTTTTGTTAATTTGATTTTGTGCGATGATATATCGTTGGATGGACTTCAACAGGAGCTTGAGGAATGTAAGAGTGATGAAGTGAGTTATTTAATTCAACTTAGTTCTTGTTGCAACACTGCTATTTTAGATTCTGATGAAATCGCATAGTTGATCTTAGCATAATGTTTTATATCAATATTTTTGGTTATAGCTTTGTAAGGTTCCGATGTCTCATCTGAGTTGTGGGTTCTTAAGAATATGATTAGTTGTGTTGATTTCAATCCTAGAATGAGTTCTATTTACTAAAACATCCTTATTAATTGTACTTAATAGAGTAGTAGTTATGTGAGTTGAAATACAATAAATAAGGGTATATTAGTGGAAACAAATAATCAATGTTTCATTGGTATTCTAAAGTGACAATTAACTTGAGACAGAGAAATATTGCAAATGAGGCACTTATAATGAGACGAGGGAGTATCTGTTTACCAAAATGATTATTAACTGCGTATTTGAGAACAATTCGATATAATCAAATAATCAATAGGAGACCTTGCTTGTCAGTTTTGTTTCTCAATTGAAAAGTTTGGTGTACTGGGCAATGATTTCAATAAAAGTTATAAACACTCTAAATAATTCTTCAATTGGAGGCAATCACACCAATTAATTTCACTTTAAGCATATTTTTTTTTTATATTCTTTTATATTTGGCTTTGTTTAAGCTTACATTTTATGAACAATTGTATGTTCGTTATGTGCATAGTCAAAGGTCACAAATCACATTCTCTATCTTTTTGTTGTTTTCCTTCCCTCTCAATTCTTCTAGCTAGAAACACACACATATGTAAGTTATTAAGTTGTTGTTCTCTGTGTAGGTTGTTGCAAATATACTATCTAAAGGTCCAAAACTTAGAGATTATACTAAGGGAGTTGAGAATGATTTGCGCAAAGTCGAGTTGGATTCAATTCAGGTTTGTTTATAATATTGTGAGCATTAAATAGCCATGCCATTTTGTTTCTTCTTTGCTAGATTTGATGACTAGTAAGCTTTTGTCTTTACTGTCTGCTTGTAGTGATGATCTTACATGTAGGCTTGCTTTTGTTGATCGTTGCTGACAGTACGCTAATCAATTGATTTTACAACTGGACCATTTATTGCAGGATTATATTAAAGAGAGTGATAATCTAGTCTCTCTTCATGACCAAATTCATGATTGTGATAATATCTTGTCACATATGGAAACTCTGCTAAGTGGATTTCAGGTATGTTGGTCCTTTGAGCAAATTGAAAAGCTTGCATTTATGAGCATCTGTACTGATCAAAAGCTGGCTAAGTTTGTGGAAGACATTATTATCCCTCCGAGGATGGTGGACATCCTTGTTGATGGAGAGGTATTATGCTTTCTCTGTAATCTACTTCTCTCCTCTCCAATATTGTTTTATTAATTTCTTTTTGTGGTAGTGTGCAAAACACATTTAATATTTCTAGTATTTGTTGAAACTTGAGAGTGCGGCATTGACTAGAGATAGGGCGTAGGTAGTACTTATAAGGTTTAGTCAATCTTCACCTTATAAGTCAATTTTGTGGGTTGAGCTAGTCCCTAAGTCCTGAATTTAAGGTATTGTTTGCTTCTTATTTTCTACATTTTTATCAGCTGTCCTGAATTTTGTTATTGAACTACTATTGAAGGATTTCTTATTTTAAATGTTTTATTTGTCATCATTTGCATTTGAGCTGCTAACAAGAGAACTAGTGAAGGATCTGACATGCACCATTGTATACTTCCTTGCGTTAACCACCATTAAATTGTGAAAATGTTTTCGTTATTTTTGTTAACTTTGGGTGCTTTATGAATCTAACAAATAGAAATGTAAAAGTGTAGGTATGTTGTTAACTTTCTCAAGGAGCATGGCAAAGAAGTATATAATGAAGTTCGTGCAGCTTATATTGATACAATGAACAAGGTAAATGCTAAAAATCTGAACTTCCATTAATATTTTTATTGATCAAAATGTTATCCTCAATAATGCTATGAGGATGGAAAAAGTTTGTTTGTTTAAACATTTTGTTTAAATTTCTTGCTCGACGGCATCTTTCTAGAAAATAAACTTCACATTAGCATCTCAGCTCATATGCCAGCAAAGTTGTTTTCAAAAAACTATACGTTTACTATTTCAAAGAAGCTTAAGCTTACTATAAAAGACTTAGAGCCTGTTGACAAAAGGCTAGTTTTATATGATTATGTATTCAATCAAAGTGTAGGAAATTACTCTTGTTAAAGAGGTTTTCTTGTTTACGGTAATACTTTGGGTGTGTTTTAGTAACTGTCTTGGTTTTTATTTGTGTTATGGATACCTCTTGATGACTTTCCAATTGTCCATTGAATCGACACTATTTATGGTTGATGTAATTTTGTTTTACTCTTTTTTGCATCAAGGTATCAATGAAGATGATGAAAAAGACAACGTAGATGATGAATTTCAAGATGATGATATAAATGATGAATTTCAAGATGACGACATAGATGTGGGTGAATTTCAAGACAAAGTTGAATGAAATGGATGATTTTTTTTTAGACTTGCACTTAAAAGCATTAAAATTGACCGAACCATGTATTTTGTTAGGTATCAAATAATGTTAAACATTTTCTTTATTATTATGTGTTAACTCATGTATCAAGAATGAATATTTTAACTCATGTTTATTGTAACACAACCTTTGTGAATGTGGTTAAATTCAATTTTCTAAGAGTTATAATTGAATATATTTATACTATTATTGTAAAATCTTTTCTGAGTACTTTAAAAAAATGTCTCCTATTAGCTGTAGCTGCAATTTCACTTTTTTTACTATTTCACTCTAAGGCAACAATTAATAACCGCAGTAGCCTATGGCAACAGTTAAAAACGTTGTCCAAAATGACATAAAAAAGCGTCCCCTTTTCCAGTATTTTAGGCAACGTTTTCAAAGCGTCCCCTTTTCCAGTATTTTAGGCAACGTTTTCAAAGCGTCCCCTTTTCCAGTATTTTAGGCAACGTTTTCAAAAAGTGTGCCCAAAGAGCGTGAAAAAACGTCCCCATAGACAATAGGCAACGCTCGAACAGGAGACGCCTGGAAAACGTCCCCTATACTTTTAGGCAACGTTTTTCATAGTTCTGGCAACATTTTTTAATTGTTGCTAGAGAGGATAAATGGTGTAGTGCTCTATGCCTATTCTCTCTCAAAGATAACAAGTATTTTTAGCTCTGGAAAATATTAAATCTCAGAAAAAACTATCTATCTAAAAAAATGAGCTTCAAAATACTTAAATATGCTGAGAAAATGTACGCTCGCTACAAGCGACCAGCCTGTCGCTTGTAGCGAGGAAGTAAACTGGCCAATCATAGAGCTCCACGTCATCATCAGCATTAAACCGCCCCTCTGGTCGCTGTAGCGACAAGGTCTGTCGCTACAAGCGATGGATCATTGAAATTCCCTACCTAGGCTCGCTTCAAGCGTCCGGTTCATCGCTTCAAGCGATGAACTCCTGATAATCCCTGCCTAAGCTCGCTTCTAGCGATGGAAGCTGCGCTTCAAGCGATGAAACACTGGAAATCCCTGCCTATCCTCGCTACTAGCGATGGCTTCTGCGCTTGTAGCGATGGCATCAAGAAAAGCTTCATTCTTTTGCATCAATCAGGTTCAAGCATGTATTTCCTGCATAATCACATGGGGTAAGGCTTAGGATCACAATTATTGCATTTTTAACACAAATATGCTCTAATCCTAAGGTAACTTGCAAAACAAGTAATCATAAGTGCCCTAAAATGTATCAAAATATAACAACTTTTAGGCACTTATCAAACTCTCCCCAACTTACATTTTGGTTTGTCCTCAAACCAAAGACTCAAAAGGAAATTTTCATAGCTTATAAACCACAGTATTGAGCAATTAGCAAAGGATTCAAAAGTGCGAAGAAATAAACATCAAATGAGTGATTCAAATGTGATTGCGCAAGCTAAAGTTCAGTTTCTCATTAAACAAGATACATACTACAAATGTGAACTAGTTCTAAACACAAGGAATTAAATCATACAATCCTAAACAAGCAACATGTTTAAATTTGAACCAAACCTAACACACTTCTATATAAAGTATATGAACAATTTGATATCTCTTGTGAGGGTATGAACACTCATCCAACAATCATGATAACATTCCAATTAAATTATGTGTCTATCTAATTATCATTTCCAAAAGCATAAAATGCATTGATCAAAAGGTCTTTAAGGGTTGTAATTGGGCTAGGTTACAAAAGAATTGTCATATGTGGGATATTTGAATTCAAATGGCCAGGCAAAAGGAACATTCAATCTAATTACAACTTCCTTCTTTTTCCAATACAACACTTGGTGAATTTCATACTTTTCTATTCTTGATTGATCTTTGACAACTTTTTCTTTGAATTATTGCAAACCTTTTCATTTTTTCTCTTTTCTTTTTCTTGGTTTGCTTTTCTTTCTTTTTTTTTTCTTTTCTTTTTCTTGTTGTCAAGACCAATTAACACATTCACCCTTACATTGACATAAACATAACCTCCCTTTCTCCCCAACTTATTCCAATGACACCCTAATCGAATGTTCCTTTATCATTATGGCAAAGGTCAATAAAAACGATGGATAAGGGTTCACAATAAACAACTATCAGAATTCAATAAAGAGTTAACTATGAACTGAATTTTTTTACAAACTCCGGCAATTTAAATAAGCAGATGAGCTTATTAAAATTGACAGTCCACAGTTAACAATTCTGATTCAATAGGCTCAGATGGGTTAACAGATACTCACACATCTCACAGGGTAGGTTCATTTGGTCAAGTATTTCACTCAATTTCAAAAAATTGCCTTGATCACTTCAATGCTTTTATACAAATTAAAACAACAACAAATTTAACATAATCTAACTGAGTTAAACATGATATTGGTCTCCTGCATATATACAATGGTTGAGGATTCCTCACATTTTGGCTAGTTCTATATTGGTTCAAAACTAAACAAATGCTTGCTTGAAACTGAATAAATTAACTTGTGTGTATAAAGAACTTATTCAGATTCAAGAATATACCTAGAAAAACAAGAAAACGAGTACCTTAGCTGCGCGCTTTAACACTCATTCTATCATTATCACTCAATTGATTCTAAGCTCAAGCACTGGCTTTTGAATCATTCATCTTTCTTTCAACATTGTTGGGATAATTTCAAAAAAATTTACCAAAAATAAATACTAAAGCATAAATAAAATATAAACTATACTAACATGTAATACCCAAAATAAATAACATAAACATAATGTAACATCATCCATGGTACAAAAGAAACATAATCAAAGTACAAAGCATAAATAAAAAAAAATGTTATAAAAGTACAAAGCTGAATAAATAAAACGAAAGAGATGACAAATCAAAAGTCTGCAGCTCTGCATCATCAGTCTGAATCTGAATCCATGTCCTCAGAGTCTATCAGGTCTGCTGCCATGCGGTCAATGCTATTTGTAGCTGCTGAGGAGTCATCACCCAGATCATCATCAACATCAGCGTCGTCGTCACCCTCATCACCGGCATCCTGATCACCAGCATCAGCTGCAGCTGCCCCTCCTGGAAAGAAAGGCCTGTCCCCAGGCCAAGCTATGTGCTCAGAGAAGAAAGCAGGCGTCCATGGGCTTTGGCCACTGTCATGCAGATGACTCTGAATAGTCGTTAGTGCCCGGTGATTTGACGCATTCTACGCCAACAGAAAAGAGCTCACCGTAGCAGAGTCCCAACTCGAGAAGTCTAGTGGTGGAATGGTCGGGTGGCTAGGGTGGCTAGTATGATGTGGTGGTGGTGGTACATGAGAAGGACCGGCTGATGTGGATGGTCCAGCTGCGGAAGGAGGTGGGGCATTAGGTGCGGGGGTAGAGTAGTACCTATTGATGTACCTGTCATCAATAGGGTTCTTAATTTCTTCATCTACCTGTGGTGGCATGTGCACTCTAGCCCGTCTACAGAGTCCCATAATCAATCCGGGAAAGGTCAGTGGGCATTTGGGTTTGCCCGGGGGTAAAATGCCGCTCTCAGCTACTACCCTCATCTCATTTGCTATAAGCCTAGCAACGTCAACCTGACGTTGAGTAAGGATATAATGAACAAGAGGTGTAACGTCTAGGGTGGTAGAAGAGGTATGAGATTTAGGCCGGATGTTATACAAGATAAGGGTAAGAACTACCTGAGCCGGAGTGGTCATATCCTCTCGAAATGCTCGGAAAGGCTTACCCGAAGCCCTACTCAAATCATAGCTCTTCCCCTCCTGGAAGATGTCTCGTGCAATCATCTCATGATCCCAATTGCCGCTTCTCTGATGCTCACAAAAATCACATAGCGCAGTAGGTGCTAGTGGGTTATCCTCTTCAACTAGCTCCAGAGGCTTGCCCAAATACGCGTTGATGGACATGCGATCAAAGGTGATGGTGCGCCCTCGCACGTAGGTAGTCCATGTGAACTCGTCAGATGGGTCAGCTGGGATCGCATTCGCGTAGAATTCGCGCACGATGTCATAATTAATCCTCCTGGGTGGCGTGCATAGAATCCCCCATTTCCTTTCGTTAATCATGGCTGCTATGCCTCCGTACTCTCCTTCTTCTGATATCTGGAACTGCTTCTCAGACCAGATTCTTCTTGTTTTCAGCTCCTCGTAGCGTTCTTGATTCCTCAGACTCAGGAAACGACTCGCGTCATGAGGTTGAATGTTGGCTCTTGGTCGTGATGACGAGCTCTCAACATTTCTTTGTCGTTTGGACGAGGTTTTGGGTGCCATTCCTACAAAATGATCAAAACAGATAAAAATTAGGTAGAATGCAAGTTAGGATCAGAACAACAGAAAAATAAAACAAGTTTCTGGTTTCGTCGCTACAGCGACAGCTTGGTCGCTTGTAGCTAGCGAACCCAGAAATTGCTGGATTCCTGCGCTACAAGCGTACTGTAGCGAGGAAGACCCAATTTCAAAATTCATGATTTTTCTGATTTTAACCTACTTGTAGCATGCGAAATTAAGATTAAAGCTAAAATAAATGATTAACAATCACTTAAACTTCCTAAATCCTCAAAAACCCTAAATTATTTGAATTTTTACATAGGTTTTTTCCAAAATACGAATCCTATGAACAAGAGGATGAAAGGGAAGTTTTCCTAGTGATTCTAGGTCATTTATAACAACTTAAACTATGTATAAACATGGGTAATCAACAGGGCATAAGATTAAGTTTCAAAATTGTTAAAACCCTAAAACCTTAAATAATCAAATCAGCATGCAAGCACTAATAAACAGTAAAAAGCTGATAAACAGTGACAGAGAGGGACGAAATACATACCTGAAGTTTGATCTAGCAAGATTATTGCAGGCACAGAGTTGATTTTGCAGAATTTATGTAGAAATGGAAAATGACAAATGCAGAAATGTAATGGAATGTTTACAGAAGATAAAAGATGCGAAAATATAAGTTAGAAACGGCTAGTGGCTTAAATGAGGTGGTTGGGAGGTTACTGAAGCGACAGTAGTGGCCTAGGAAACATAAAACTGTTTTCTGATACGGTCGCTACAAGCGCGCGACCTGTCGCTACAGCGACAGGCAAAAAGCCCATCGCTACAAGCGTGGTGTGGCGCTACAAGCGCAAGTGTAAAATCTCTCGCTACAAGCGACAAGTGCGTCGCTACAGCGACGTAGTGCAAATCTCATCGCTACAGCGATGAATTGGTTGCTGTAGCGACCATGACAGGAAACAGAAAAATAAAATTTTGAGTTCTTGCCACTATCCCTACATGCATAAATAACTGTACAGAACTAAAATAACACTAAAAATGCAACATACTTACAAAATTGGGGTGCCTCCCAACAAGCTCTTGTTTAACGTCATTAGATCGACGCCTGATTCGCTTATGCATAAGAATCGATGAGTGAAATCGTTGTCGTGTGCCGAACAACTTCACCTCCAAAATATGGTTTAAGCCTCTGTCCATTCACTGTCCATGTTGACTTGGTGATAGGATCTTCTAGTTCCACAGCTCCATAAGGCTTTACTTCCTTTATCATGAACGGACCGGACCACTTGGACTTCAATTTACCCGGAAATAGTCGTAGCCTTGCATTGAACAGCAACACCATTTGACCAGGCCTGAATTCCCTCTTCATGATCTTCTTGTCATGATACCGTTTGACCTTTTCCTTATAAAGCTTGCTTGACTGATAGGCTTGGTCACGCATTTCTTCTAACTCATGCATCTGAAGCTTTCTCTTCTCCCCAGCTTGCTCTTGATCAAAGTTCAAAAACTTGAGCGCCCAAAACGCTTTGTGCTCCAACTCGACCGGCAAGTGGCATGCTTTCCCATACACCAACTGGAATGGTGTGAAACCCGTAGGAGCTTTGTATGCGGTCCTATAGGCCCACAACGCTTCGTCCAGTTTCATCGCCCAATCCTTTCTTGATGAAGACACGGTCTTCTCAAGTATCCGTTTGATTTCACGGTTGGATACCTCGGCTTGACCGTTGGTCTGTGGATGGTATGGTGAAGCTACCTTGTGCTTTACTCCATAGTGCTCAAGTGCTTTTGCTAACTGTTGATTGCAGAAGTGAGAACCTCCATCACTTATTAGCACTCTTGGAGTTCCAAATCGGGAAAAGATGTTTCTTTTCAGAAACTTGACCACCGTCTTGCTATCGGCTTTCTGAGATGCTATTGCCTCTACCCACTTTGACACATAGTCAACAGCCACCAGAATATACTCGTTGTTCATAGAGGATGGAAATGGCCCTACAAAGTCAATACCCCAACAATCGAAGACTTCGACTTCAAGGATACTTTGTAGAGGCATTTCATTCCTCTTTGAAATCCCTCCGGTTTTCTGGCAACTCTCGCATTCTTTCACATGTTCGTATGCGTCTTTGAACAAGGTGGGCCAATAAAAGCCAGCTTGAAGAACTTTAGCTCCAGTTCTTTCTCCACTGTAATGACCACCATATGGCGAGTTGTGACAATGCCACATGATGTCCTTGGCTTCTTCTCTTGCAACACATCTTCTTAACAAGTGGTCTGCTCCAATCTTGAATAGGTACGGGTCATCCCAAATGAATTGAGTGGCGTCTCTCAACAACCTCTTCTTCATTTGCCATGTGTAATCCTCCGGTATGAACCCCGTTGCTTTGTAGTTGGCCATGTCAGCGAACCATGGTCTTTCTTGCACCATAAGCAACTTCTCATCTGGGAACTCTTCAAGGATGTCCATTTCATTCTTCGTTATCTCATTGTTCACCAATCTTGACAGATGATCAGCTACTAGGTTCTCAGTCCCCTTCTTGTCCTTAATCTCCAAATCAAACTCTTGGAGTAGCAACATCCAACGGATGAGTCTCGGCTTTGAGTCGGGTTTGGTGATTAAGTACTTGATAGCTGCATGGTCAGTCCAGATAACAATCTTTGAACCTATGAGATACGAACGAAATTTTTCCAATGCGAACACAATAGCAAGTAATTCTTTTTCAGTGGTAGCATAATTGACTTGTGCGTCATTTAAAACTTTACTTGCATAGTGTATAGCATGAAAAATTTTGTTTTTGCGTTGACCTAACACCGCTCCTACCGCATAATCACTTGCATCGCACATAAGTTCAAAATCATAGTTCCAATTTGGTGCGGTGATTATGGGTGCGGATGTTAAGCTATCCTTTAAACTATTAAAAGCATTTAAACAATCAATATCAAAATCAAAAGACTTATCTTTGTTGAGCAAGTTGCTCAATGGCTTGGCAATTTTTGAGAAGTCTTTGATGAATCTCCGATAGAACCCGGCATGGCCTAGGAAACTTCAGATTCCTTTGACATTGACTGGTGGTGGAAGTTTTCCTATCACGTCGATCTTAGCTTTATCAACTTCAATACCCTTGGAGGAGATCTTGTGACCAAGGACTATACCCTCGGTTACCATGAAGTGACACTTCTCCCAATTGAGCACCAAGTTGGTTTCCTTGCACCGTTTCAGTACCGTGTTCAGATTCTTCAAGCACAAATCGTATGATGACCCGAAAACTGAGAAGTCGTCCATAAACACTTCAATGCTTTTCTCTATCAAGTCTGCAAAGATGGCTTGCATGCATCGTTGAAATGTTGCTGGAGCGTTACATAAACCGAACGGCATGCGTCGATATGCAAATACCCCAAAAGGACATGTGAATGCAGTCTTCTCGTGATCGTCTGGATTCACCGAAATTTGATTGTAACCCGAATACCCGTCAAGGAAACAGTAAAAAGCTTGTCCTGACAGCCTCTCTAGCATTTGATCCATAAATGGTAGAGGAAAATGATCCTTTCTAGTTGCTTTGTTAAGCCTCCGGTAGTCGATACACATCCTCCAACCGGTCACGGTTCTTGTCGGTATGAGCTCATTCTTCTCGTTCGTGATAACCGTCATACCTCCCTTCTTAGGGACAACTTGAACCGGACTAACCCAAGTGCTATCCGAGATCGGATATATCATGCCGGCTTCAAGTAGCTTCACTACTTCTTTCCGGACTACTTCCTTCATGTTTGGGTTTAGCCGTCTTTGAGGTTGTGCTACCGGCTTATAATCCTCTTCCATCATGATCTTATGCATGCAATAGGAAGGACTTATCCCTTTTAAGTCGGATAGTGTCCAACCTATTGCTTCCTTGTTGGCCTTCAAAACTTCGACCAATTTTGTTTCTTCATGGTTTGACAAGGAGCTACTAATGATTACCGGTTTGGTACCCTCTTGATCAAGAAACACATACTTCAAATGTGAGGGCAAGATCTTCATCTCCGGCTTCACTTCTTCTACTTTAGCTTCATTCGTCAATTCCTCGATTTTGGCTTTATGAGGAGGAATTTCCTTCAACGAATCGAGCTCCTTCAAACACTCTTCAAGCTCCTGCTCATCTTCTTTTCCTAGGATACTTAGTGCGTTTGTCAATACTCTTTCAAGATGTGTCAAGTCATGCAACTGATTTCTCGTATCAACTATCAATTCTTCCGTTGCATCCATCTTGAAGCACGCAGCTTTATCACTAGGAAACTTCATTGCTTCGTGGATGTTGAAATTGACTTCTTCATCGTCCACACGGACTTTCATTAAGCCTCCGTCAAGATCAATCATCATCCGTGCCGTTTGCATGAAAGTTCTCCCAAGAAGTAGCGGCACATCATCATCCTCCGGTATGTCCATCACTACAAAGTCGACGGGGAACAAGAACTTGTCGACTTTCACCAACACGTCTTCAGCAATTCCCAATGGACGAGTGTAGGATTTGTCGGCCAATTGCAAGGTTAAGTTGGTTCTTTTCACAACTATATCACCAATCCTTTTGACAACGGATAATGGGATTAGGTTGATGCTTGAACCCAAATCAATGAGTGCCTTGCCGACATTAACATTGCCAATGGACACAAGCAGTGTAACTTTGCCCGGATCTCTCTTCTTTCTTGACAATGTATTCTGGATGATTTCACTACAATTCGCGTCTAGCTGAATTGTTTCTTCTTCAATAAATCTCCTCTTCTTGGAGAGAATTTCTTTCATGAACTTGGCATAAGTCGGCATTTGCTCTAGGGCTTCCGAGAACGGTATGTTGATTTGTAAACGTTTGAAAATGTCAAGGAACCTAGCAAACTGCCTCTCTTTCTCTTTTTTGGTTGGTGTAGTTGGGTAAGGTAGATGTGGGGTCGGTGCATTCTTCACTACTTCTTGCTTCTTGCCCTTCTCCTTCACCACATCCTTCTTCCACACTATGTTCTCATTTTCAACTACATCCTTATTATTTTTTTCAACTTCTTCCTCTATATGTACATCTCCCGTTTCTTCCTCATGTCCTTCATCATCATCCTTCTCCTCATTCTCAACAACCCTTCTCTCTACTTCAAGATTGTCCCCTATACCTTTACCAATGACCTTCCCGCTCCTTGTAGCAATTGCCTTGCAATTTTCGTTGTCTCTTGATGCAAGGAATTCCTCATCAAAATGACTTAATTGTCATTTCGATGATGATGCATGATCCTTTGGGTTGGTTTGTGTGTTGGCGGTAAAGGTTCCGCCTTGTTGAGTAGCTTGAGATAGTTGTTGTGCCAACTGGCCCACTTGCGTCTCCAGATTTTTGATGGACGCATCAGTGTTCTTCTGGTTGGCCATTGACATCTGCATGAATTGATTGAGGGTTTCATCGGTGGATTGGTTGCGGTTTTGTTGTGGAGGTTGATATTGGTTATAATTTTGGTAAGGTTGTCGGTTATATTGCCCAGCTTCTGATCTCCAACCTTGGCCATAATTCGGATTATTCCCTCTTGGGAAGTTGTTTGGATGGCTTTGGAATTGGTTAGGAAACTGTTGAGGCCTTGGTTGATTACCAACATAGCTTACCTCTTCTGTAGGTGGCGGACAAAATCCTGTTGGGTGGTCTCCCGAACAAAGCTCGCAAGATGCGACTTGGTGTTGTCTTCTTTGTTCGTTCTGGATGTCCTTCATTTGTTGAGGAAGGTTGGCCATTTTCTTTGTCAACTCTTCCACTTGTTGCGTGAGCAATTTATTTTGCGCAAGGATAGCATCGTTTGTTCCCAAATCAAGGATTCCCGCCTTCCTTTGGCTTTGGCTTCGGTTATGATGAGCTTGGTGATCATTCAACGCCATTCTCTCTATAATAGCAACAGCATCCTCGGCGCTCTTGGCCATCAAAGAACCACCAGCAGCAGCGTCAAGCAATAGCTTGGATTGTTGTTGCATCCCGTTCCGGAATAGATGAATTTGTGTTAACTCATCAAATCCGTGATTAGGACATCTTCTGAGCATTGACTTGAAACGCTCCCAGGCTTCACATAATGTCTCACTAGTTCCTTGTGAGAACACAGCAATAGTTGTCTTCGCCTCCATGAAACGATTCTGAGGGAAGAACCTCTCAAGGAATTTCTCCTCAAGCGTGTTCCAGTTCGTCATTACCGTCGGTGGCTGGTCCAAGTACCACTCCTTAGCTTTGCCAATCAATGAATGAGGAAACATCCTCATCCACATAGCCTCCTCGTTATTCTCCGTCTCACCAAGGGTTCCCGCAATCTCATAGAATTTTGTGAGATGTTGGAACGGGTCTTCATGGTCTAATCCTGAGAATGGATTAGCATATAAGATTTGTAAGATCCCCGTCTTCATCTCGGTTTGCTTGGCAGTCCGCGGTGTTTTCCCCAATTGTGCGAAACGGCGTGGACTATTATTACATGGCAACCCACGACCGCCTGAACCTCCAGGATCTTGATCTCCTGTTGCAGCCATTTGTAACTCTTGGCTTGGACTAGATGAATGACTAGAAACATAACTTTCCTCTTGTTGCCTCTTCTTTGCTTGTTGCTTCTTTTTCCGATTCTTGCTATTGTTTCTACGAGCTGTTCTCTCTATCTCGGAATCAAAAAGAAGTTGGTCCTCCGATACTTGACCTCGCATAAACGATTTCAACAATCTGACCACAAAGAATTAGCAAACAAGATGGATAAGAAATATTAGTTATATACATAAAAGAATTTTGTGCAAAATTGCTTAAAACCATAATTAAAGTTGCAATGATTATAACATCATAACTTTA
Source organism: Medicago ruthenica (assembly GCA_018208015.1). NCBI lineage: Eukaryota > Viridiplantae > Streptophyta > Magnoliopsida > Fabales > Fabaceae > Medicago > Medicago ruthenica. Next base: position 61,145,809 of record CM031373.1, read on the forward strand.
ATCCCCGGCAACGGCGCCATTTTGTTAACTGCACAGATGCAAGTATCGTTTTTATATCGTTCCACAGGGATTAATGTGATATCATAAACCGTTCAACGTCGATTATCGTTTTAAGTTAGGGTTTAACCTTTTGTTTTATACTACACTACTCATCATTTTAAAAACATAATAAATAAATAGTAGAGTAATAGGACATAGAAGGTGTTAGGATTAACGTTCATCAATCAAACATCGTTTATATTCGATTGATTACAAATACGGATTCTAGCTTTTTCTTATATATGACATTATTACGTATTGCTCAACAACATCATTGATTTCCCAAATGACGTCGTGAGATCGATTGTATCGTTTAATCGATGATTTCTCAATCTATTAAACGATTCAAAAGCTTTACGATCCAATACTTTAATGTAATTATCAAAACCAAATCCCATTTCTAGAATTTCTTATCTTGATAGAAAATCATTCTAAACCTAGATTCAAAAGTCTTTTTCAACAACATTTAAATCAAACATAAGATTGAAAAGCAAGAAGAAATTCAATGGTATATAAAAATGCTATAATCATATATTTAATAACCAAAAGTTTACAACATGGAATGATTGATTACCTATTAATCCCAACAAAGGAGATTAGTTGATCATTGCCATGACAACTATTGCAAAATAAGAAAGGAAGATGAAGATATATGAGAGCTTGATGTCTCAAAGCTTCTTAATGTCTTCTTCAATCCAAATCAAATTGCTATTTGAAGTTTTTCTCCCTTTATGCCTATTCTCTCTCAAAGATAACAAGTATTTTTAGCTCTGGAAAATATTAAATCTCAGAAAAAACTATCTATCTAAAAAAATGAGCTTCAAAATACTTAAATATGCTGAGAAAATGTACGCTCGCTACAAGCGACCAGCCTGTCGCTTGTAGCGAGGAAGTAAACTGGCCAATCATAGAGCTCCACGTCATCATCAGCATTAAACCGCCCCTCTGGTCGCTGTAGAGACAAGGTCTGTCGCTACAAGCGATGGATCATTGAAATTCCCTGCCTAGGCTGGCTTCAAGCGTCCGGTTCATCGCTTCAAGCGATGAACTCCTGATAATCCCTGCCTAAGCTCGCTTCTAGCGATGGAAGCTGCGATTCAAGCGATGAAACACTGGAAATCCCTGCCTATCCTCGCAACTAGCGATGGCTTCTGCGCTTGTAGCGATGGCATCAAGAAAAGCTTCATTCTTTTGCATCAATCAGGTTCAAGCATGTATTTCCTGCATAATCACATGGGGTAAGGCTTAGGATCACAATTATTGCATTTTTAACACAAATATGCTCTAATCCTAAGGTAACTTGCAAAACAAGTAATCATAAGTGCCCTAAAATGTATCAAAATATAACAACTTTTAGGCACTTATCAGTTGCCAACAGTAGGTTGGGCTGGAGCTCACTGAGACATTATGTCTCATCCCAATCCTTCTAGTGCAGGTTTACAGGTAAGCAAGAGGTTCGAGATGAAGTCCTTCAGGGAGACGTTGGATGGAGTGCAGTTGCTCGTCACGTACAAGCTCAGAATGTTTATCAGCATATGCTTAAGTATTTGTAAATAGTATTTGGATAATTGTATAAACGAGCCAATTTGTGCTCATTCAGTTGTATTATTATTATTATTATTATTATTATTATTATTATTATTATTATTGAAAATTTTAATGTATCCAGTATCAGATTAACGCACATGCTATATTCTAGACAATTTAGTATGGGTGTTACAATTGATATCAGAGCAGGTCGATTCATACTATGCCATGGGTCATTAAAAATTCAATAAAGAAGTGGGACCATTGGGTTCCGGATATTGTTCTAAATGTCACATCTAGTTGAGCCTGATCAACTCAATCTAGTATATGACAGTTAGGATAAATGTCCGAGAGCTGAATGTGACCAAGGAGGAATGAGGTTCTTTGAAGAGCGAAGATTATGGTGAGATAATTTTAAGATGGAATTGGCGAAGAAGTATTCAATGCCAAATGGTGGCCATCAAACCGTGAGGTAGCTAAGTCTGTTAATGACGAAGTTTCAGAAAACATAAGATATCTTTAAAAAGTAAGGTGAAGCACCTCAACCCAGTTGGACGCGTCGTTGGACGATGCCTCGTCTGCAGAAGACATAAGGATTAAGGAATCATGGGACACTCCAAGGAATGACTTGGAACCTTGGCGGGAACCGCAGTTTGAGAAGTTAAAGTGAGGTGTGGATTAAGTAACAAATTCTGAGTACGGAGTTAAGGAATTGCAGTACCAAACCTAGAGACTCGAAATGAGGAATTATCGGTCGTTTTTTTTTAAACCTCTAGACTCCCAGCAAAGATTGAGTGTTGAAGAATCGAACTCGAATCCGATGAGATTTTAAGGTCCAAACAATTAAGAGAATTAATTATGGATTAACAATTTATTTGGACAGATGAAGCTAATCACTCAAATGTGGTCATTGAGCGTGAATCGCAACTAAGTTTAACCCCATCAGATCAGCCGCATCTCCCGAACCATAAATGCCAGATTTGTGAATTAAGAAGAGGAGATGGTATGCAACCTAAGAACTAAGATGGATGAATAAGTGGTATAATAAGACCTGTTGCATATCGAAGCGTAAACCAGATATCCAGATGTGTCCTAATAGTAAGAAGATTGGAAATAAGCTAAGCTTAACTGGAATTTTACTCAATGAAGGGTGGATATTGAATAATAAGTTGTTGAAATTTAGTGAACTGATGGACGAATAAAGTCGAATTTCCTTGATTGGATGAAGAAGGCAAGTTCAAAATAACACAAGATTAAAGTAGACCAGTATTTTGAGAAATAATCAAAATTTTAGCCGAGAAGTATTTTGAGGCTGTATTATCAGAAAGATCGACACTAGTACGCAAGTTAATGTCGTGGTTGATGTTAAGGAGTTTTATGGCTTCAATGATGGGTTTCCCTACGCAATTATTCTGGGAATTGAAAGGAAGCACCATATGACGGTATGCTTCGAATGTGGTAAAATGTATAGACCTATGGAGGATGCTTAGTATAAATGGAGAATCATTCGGGTATTAAGAATGGATTTGAGTTGTGAATGCGGTAAGAGTTCGAATCCATTCTAGACGTATTGTTCTCGTAGAAACTCGAAGGGTAACTTAAGGGACATGATAGAGTTATGGAGACCGAAGTTGTCTTGGAGAAGGTTATGGATGTGAAATCCTTACGGATAATTATAGAACGAGACTCGATTCATTAGTGAATTCAGTATATAAAAGACGTGAATTTCCAGAAGTCATAGAATGTTTTTTTGAAGTTGCCACAAGTGATTGTGTGCGAACTTAAGTTGCCTCAGGTATGCTTTCAGTCGGGTTTCTGCAATGTTTTAATGATTATACATGATGAGCTGACCAAGAGATGGTTACAGAATTCAGGATATGGAGAGTAAAGTTAGAACCAGAGTATAAGCTGTTTGACAGGGGCATTGTTGGGCTCGTAACAGTTGCTGAAAACTGTTTACAGGTTTTGGCGTATTATCGTGAAAGTAAGTATATGGTTTATGTCCGAAAGGAAACACAAAGTCAGGTGATGACCAATCCGTAAGTTAAGCAGATGGTTTAAGCCACAAGAGAAACAATAACGTCAGATGGTTTTGTTACGGTAACAACAAAGTGATAAAGTAAAAGGATTGGTCAAGGAAATTTTATTTGGCAATAGTGGTGTATTGCTCCAATTCTAACTCGAGTTGTTAAGAATCAGAGTTGCGCAGCGGAGTAGTTATCCAAGAATGAAATAATGAACAATGCTAAGCTGAAGCTTAGGGAACGAGAAGGTGTTAAGTGCTTAATTCTTATAATACGGAATAGCAGTAAGTAGAGACGACTTGAACATATCTCAAGTTCTAATGGAAAATTTTGGAAGTTAAGTTGAGGAATACTTCAAACCTCGAAACCCATGAGAAAAGGAATATCGAAATAGTTTAAGAATATATGGTAAGGAATAAGAAGGATGTGATCCTAGCACATTAAGTCTGAATCAATGGAAGTTATCGCTAAAACGGTAGTTTAGCTATTTTAGCTCAGTAACATCAAGTATACTTGAAGGGTAAGTTTAGTTTAAAGAAAATTAAGCATGAGACAACATCAGTACAGATTGCACTTCCAAGATGAAATTTGTGAATTTGAAGCATTGATCAGAAACGACAATGCACTGGCATGTAAGTTTATTCCACATTGTACCCACGCTATGTTAACATGTCACATGTACCAGGTTATGTTTAGTAATGTATACTTATCGGACAGTGTTTATGCTACTCAGGTAGTAGTGTAGCCCATTCTTTTTCAGTTATGTGACATGTATAAGTAACTAAGGTACGCAGCTAGTAATGTTTAAAGTGAGAAGATGCCAATCAGAACAGGTTTGTTGATACCGAACACGTTTTAGTTAAGAATATTCAAGGATCTTGAACTCGACGTCTCGACGTCCAGAATGAGAAATAAGTTTGTGATGCCGATAGAATGTAACCATAATTTACGTTATGGGTTGTTGTATACTCAAGAAATAAACATGAGTTAAGAGTAAAAAAAAAAAAGATTCCCAATTGATGTGGTAGTGTCTCAAATATGTTAAGATCAAGAATGATGTCCCATTAGTCGGACAAGGATGATACGACGTGCAGTATACCCATTAGTAATGTACACGTACTCGATCAAGTATGTGAACTAAGTGCTATGAATTGTACTATATGATGATATGTGAGACGGCTTATACCACTCATCACTTGGGCTAAACTCCTATGAGTTTTGGATTATCGGTGTAGAATTTATTTACGCTACGGCTAGAACACAAGAATAAGTTGTGACATAAATGATGGAAGATCATCAAACTCCTAGTAATGAAGAATGATTTCTAAGTTATTAAGATAAGTGACGTCGTAGACTAATTGAAGCGGAGCACGAGTAATCTGTAAGAATTCCGCGAGCTCTTGAGAATTCCATAGTGGAAGTAATGATAGAGATAAGTAACACATCGTGATGTCGGAAAGAAAGGAGTAGGTGCTAGAGGTGAAACCTCCTGCTTATACTTGGAATATTAAATGAAGTTGGAATAATCCTTGCATTTGCATGTGCGTACACAATATCAGATGTTTTCGGTGTAAGGATGATTCTATATGGAAATGTATGACATAGGTCTATAAGTAAGATGTCGTCGTATGAGACGAAAGATAAAGATAATAATTCATTGGAATTAGATGCAGTGCAATAAACCCATTGAAGAGTGGGAATATTTGAGGAGGATGAGATTACCCAGTAAAAGTATCCGAGGTTTGGTAACCTTAAATTGAATTTGCAAGAAGCGCATGAACAAGAGACATAGTCAAGTGAGTCGGGTAGAGTGGTTTAGACAACCGCCCCCCTGCTACGTAAGAATTATGTAATGTATATCAGGCCTTTCAATTGAGGGAAAGATCGTCGAGTATTTTCGATTTATAGAATTGGAATTCCGATAAGCGAGTTAAGTGGAGAATTGACTAGTAGAGAAGGGAATGTGAAAGGTATATATATATATATATATATATATATATATATATATATATATATATATATATGATTTCAAGAGGATTCTAAATTTCGTCTCAAGACTCAAATATTTATCAGAAATGAGACGAGGTATCAGAGATATTTTTCATTCAAGTTTGTTATCGAAAATTAATATATCTTTTGGATTTTTGAAAAGGAATGACGATTGTCTGAACAACGAGACATACGTCAAGTGCCCGTGTAACCGGGGAATGGAAAGACATACGTCGGACCACCCGTTTTTTATTCAAGTTTGTTATCAAAAATTAATGATAAACTATAATTAAAAGCAATAACACTTGTTATATTTTTCTCTTAATCGAATGAAATGAGTTTCAGCCCCCTTTAGAAATAGTTCAACTCAGATTCTGAACCTTCAGACGCAGAAACTTCGGACTCAGAACCTCAGACTCTGGATCCCAGACTCTGAATCACAGACTCAGAACCTTCAGACTCTGAACCTCAGAAGCTGAGTTCTGCTACAGTCGCAGAGCGACCAGGACTTTGCTCTGCGAAACCTTCAGAAGCTGACTTCAGACTCACTGTTCAGACTCTGACATCAGACTCACTGTTCAGACTTTGACTTCAAACTCATTGTTCAGACTCTGGCTTCAGAAGCACTGTTCAGACTCTGGCTTCAGAAGCACTGTTCAGACTCTGACTTCAGAAGCACTGTTCAGACTCTGACTTCAGAAGCACTGTCCAGACTCTGACTTCAGACTCACTGTTCAGACTTTGACTTCAGAAGCTCGTTTCAGAAGCCAACTTTAGAAGCTGACCTTCAGAAGCTGACCTTCAGAAGCTAACTTCAGAAGCAGACTTCATAAGCTCACTTCAGAAGCTGACCTTCAGAAGCAGACTTCAGAAGCTCACTTCAGAAGCTCACATAAGAAGCTCACTTCAGAAGCTGACTTCAGAACCTCTGGAGTAAAACGTTAAAAACAGTAAAAAGAAAAAAAAACCATTTCTGTTTTGATAACTGTTATAAACTTTGTGATTTTTTGGGTTTTTGTATGATCTTTTTAGTGCAAAAATGAGTTAAAATGACTAAAAATGCAGAAAAAATATGCAGGAACAGCAGCATAAAAATAAGGTTTCTGTGAACAGCAGCAGAAAAATGTGGTTTCTGTGAACAGCAGCAGAAAAACATGATTTTTTTGGATTTTTGTATGATTTTTTCTCACTCAATACTGAACCAAATACGAAAATAAGAACATCACTGTACTACATCCTAGTGGTCTTAGATCTACCAAAAGATGTCCTAGAACTAACTACATTTTGGCCTTAAGTCATGCTCATGAACTTATGGTGAAAAATGCATTATTTATGAAAAAACTACAAACACTTAAACAAATGCGAAAACTGAAGTAAAAAGGTCAAAGATACTCACAAACTCCAAGCAAAGCTTCAGATGCACGAAAAATGTAAGGGTTTTTGAGTGGTTGTGGTTTTGGTTGGAGGTAGAGGTGAAGAAAGTGAATAGTAGCAAGAGGTATTTTTGCTACTAATCTCCTCTCTTTGTGTGATGTTTTTGTGTGATGGGTTGCTGTTTTGTGTGAGGTATTGTGATGATGGCTTAGATAATTTTTGATTTGTTGTGGTGGTTTGTTGGTGGTTTGTAAAGAAAAAATGACAGTTTTTTTGTGGAGGTTTTGTTATATGATTTTGCTGTTTATGGTGTTTCTGATTCTGCTGAAAATCCTCCTCCTCTCCTCTGATTTTCGTCCCTATTATATAGGCATTTTTGAAGTTCTTCTTGGGACCATGGGATATAATTGAATGTTGGCTTTTTGTGTATGTTTGGCAAAAGTTTTGGTTAATAATTATTAAAGAGGGAAGGAAGTGACCTTGCCTCTGATTTGGGTCTGTTTTTGGGCAAAGGATGGTGAAAGAAACAGGGGTACTGCTTCTGCAGTGAACAACATTTCTGACTTTGTTATTTTGGTGAAGACTTGGGTCTGTTTTTGGACAAAGGATGGTGAAAGAAACAGGGAAACTAGGGCGCTACCTCTACATCATTTTTGACTTTTTATTTATTTTTTTTGCAATTTTTGTTGGGATATAATTTGAACAATTGATCATTGGACTTGGCTAAATTAAATGACTCAAATAAATTAATTTTCACCTATGTCTTTTGTAAAAATAAATTAAAAAATTATCACTCATTATATCAAATTAAAAGACTTTTAAATTTTCCGGACAAAATTAGGGTACAACACACCCGTGCATCGCACGGGTGTTCAATCTATGCAATGGAACCAGATTGGTTATCACTAGAATGGGAAGATATGTGCTCGAGGGGAAGGTAATATCTGGAAGTAATGTTGGTGACAAAGTGTTTATACCCAAATTATCTCTAACTCCATCGAACATGAGAATTCCTTTCAAGTTTCAAAGAAGACAGTTTCCTTTGGCTGTATCATTTGCAATGACTATTAACAAGAGTCAAGGTCAGTTACTTAAAAATGTGGGCATATACCTTCCAACGCCTATATTTTCACATGGGCAATTGTATGTTGCTGTATCGAGGGTGACTTCAAGAGAAGTGTTGAAGATATTAATCACAGACGAAGATGGTGAAGATATTGATTTTACCTCATCTATGAGGAAGTATTTCGTAAGAAACTCTTCAATTGTCGTTGATTTGCACAACGGAATTATTTTTGTCTTCTTTGCTGCACTTTGTTGACTTTCCATTGTCTCATCATTTTCATCCCCCACCCGTTTTTTGGGATTCTCTCTTGTTCCTGAATTGTCATTTTCAGCATAAGTGATTTTCATGGGTGACTCAACTTCTTCAAGAACTGCCTTTCTCACAGGTTGTTTCTTTGGATACTGATTCTGCATAAATCCTTTGCATTGAGTCATAAGGTTGCCTCTTTGATCTTGATTTTGTCTGGACCCTTGGTTTTTAGTCACCAATGCTTCATTTGTGACTCTTGATATTAAACATCTCTTTTTTTTTGCAGAGATCCTTTGCTTTGAGTCATAAGGTTGCCTCTTGGATCTTGGTTTTGTATTGACCCATGGTTTTTAGTCACCGATGCTTCATTTGTGACTTTCTTGGGATCAAACTTCTCTTTTGTTGGATCAGGACCCATATTTGTGGTTAAGTCCTTTTGACTAATTGTTATGAAATTTGATAATTTGATTGGTGCTTGAGGTTCAATCCTAAACAAAGGCTTTTTGACTCCATGTATTTCTGTAACACCCACGCTAAATTATCTAGAATATTTAGCATGTGTATTAATCTGATATCGGATACATTAAAATTTTCAATAAAATATTACAAACAATACAACTGAATGAGTACATTTAGCTCGTCTATACAGTTATCCAATTATCATAAAATACACTTTCATATACGTATTTAAACTGTCAACCTTCTGAGCTTGCCTTCATTGAGCAACTGCACTCCATCCAGCGTCTTCCTGAAGATCTTCGTCCGAAACCACTAGCTTACCTGTAAACCTGCATCAGAAGGATTGGGATGAGACATGATGTCTCAGTGAGCTCCAGCCCAACCTACTGTTGGCAACCACGGGGGAAACCTAGGGTCGCCGTGCCTACTCTTAGCGATATTGGGGATACCTACGATCGCCGTCATTCTCTACATATTTCGCGATCAAGGGAAACCTAGGATCGCTACATGTCTTTACCTTATCTTATACTTTTCATGTACATAATCTTATGCTTAGTGATCGAGGGGGAGTCTATGATCACTTTCTGTTGTCTGATGACTACTTGGGCTTATCTCTTAATATATAGTACATATACATAATCATATTCATATTCATCTTTTCATAACATAAAGTTAGTAGTTAGCGTTGAACAAACAATACATTATCTTGGTTCATTTTACGGAGTGCATCCGGGTGGAGTAACCCCGAAGTACATCTCCCATCATACCGGTGAAAATTCCTATCATATCAGGCTAACACCGGACTCCTCTTATCGTTGTGTGGACAACTCTCTCGATGAAGTCCCATCCGGCGAATCCTGGAGTCTGTTGAACACAACTTAACTTTGCATGTAGACAACCCTCTCGGAGAAGTCCCATCCGGCGTATCCCGGAGTCTGCTGAACATGCTTAATCCTTTAACATACGTGTGGACAATCCTCTCGGAGAAGTCCCATCCGGCGTATCCCGGAGCTTGCTGGACACGTTTAACATAGTCTTATATCTTACATGTGGATAGCCCTTTCGGAGAAATCCCATCCGGCATAATCCGGAGTCTGATGAACACGTATAATCTTTATCATTAAGTTCTTAACTTAAGTTCGTATGTATATCTTATTCGTTCATATTCTTGTGCATATCTAATGCATTCTTAAGTAATCATTCTTAAAAGCTTAACCTATAAATAGGCTCTTAACTTTGATCATTGGATCATTCTTATTCTCATTAATTCTTAACTTTTGTACTTGGAAGTACGTCTAATAATTGCTATAAACTTTGCATACTCAATGCATTTCTTAAGGGAACTAATCTCCCAATACATAACCTATTGAGTATAGGATCATAGGCTTATCGTTATCATAAGCCACTACTTAGTTGCTAGAACATTTGCATATTCGTCTAGACTTTGCCCTCTTAATTCTAAACTAATCTAAGGCTTGAATGTTGAAACATCCCTTGCACTCTTGCACACTTAATTGTGTACACTTAATCATGTCTTATCAGTTGTTGATGTTTCGTTGAGTCTGGGGTATTATCAGACAGCCAGAAGGTACAAAAGCATAAAAACAGCATGATCCTGAACATAGTGGAATCGTGACACGATTTGGGAATCGTGTCACGATTTTCTACCCAGAAATGGAGGCACGTTCTGCCTATAAAATCGTGACACGGTTGCAAAATCGTGACACGATTTTGCGTGCATTCAGACAACATAAAACAAGTTCAAAACGTGATTTTCACCATTCTTGGCTTATCTAATCATACCCAGACATCACAACAGCTTAAGGAATAAACTTCTAAGGCATATTGATAGATTGCAACATAATTAATCAAGGGATTACAAGTAAAATGAATTAGGGCACTAAAATTGTAACGTTGCTCAATACACAAAATATTCATCAAAACTCTCAAAGTGGGTTCTAAAACCCCTAGGGAGCTCACCTGAATCACTAGCTTGCTTCCTTGCCAAGCTTTCCCCTTCAAATCATAGCTTGATTCCTTCCCTTGCTCCCTTCTTCAACCTTAGCTTTAGTCTTCCTTTCCTTCCTTGATTCATTTCCCTTCTCTTGCTTCAACCTCCCAAATTGGTGCTTGCTTCGTTTGTCCAAAGATTGAGAGTTGAGAGATAAAGTTTGTTGATGGTTAGGGAAGAAGAAGGGGAGATGGCGTGAGAGAAGAGGAAGAATGGAAGGAAAAATGAAATAGAAAATATCTTGTTCCATTTTTAAATAATCCCCCCATTACCAATATTTACCATAATGCCATCCACTTATTTATAAAATTGCCATGCTTCTTAATAAGTTCTACGCTGTTAACTGTTACATCTAGGCGGGATATTACAATCTACCCCCCTTAAAGAAATTTCGTCCTCGAAATTTAGAATTCCCTTGAAATCATATAATATATATATATATATATATATATATATATATATACCTTTCACATTTCTTTCTTTACTAGCTAATTCTCTACTCAACTTGCTTATCGAGATCCCATGGTTCTCCAACTCTATAAGTCGAAAATACTCGACCATCTTTTCTTTAACTGAGAGGCTTGATGCACATGCATAACTCTTACGTAGTGGGATGTGGTTATCTGAACCAATCTACCCGACTCACTTGACTATACCTCTTGCTCATGCACTTCTTACAAATTCAATTTGAAGTCATTAAGTCTTAACACTGGTACTGAATCTTATAAACCCCTTCATAGTTCATGTATTCTTATCCTGACGACATTGGGTCGATCTCATCTCCTCAATTATTCTCCTCTCTTAGAGAGGTCTATCGTATTACAACTAGTACCAATGAATTATTATCTTTACCTTTCGTCTCATACGACGACATACATCTTACTTATAGACCTATGCCATACATTTCCATATAGAATCATACTTACACCGAAAACATTTAATATTGGGTACGCACATGTAATGCAAGGATTATTCCAACTCCATTTAATATTCTAAGTACAAGCAGGAGTTTCATCTCTAGCACATGCTCCTTTCTTCTTGACATCATGATGTGCCACTTATCACAATCGTAATCATTACCGTCACTATGAAATTCTGAAGAATTCGCGTATTACTTGTGCTTCGCTTAATAAGTAGTTGGCGTCATTTATCTTGATAAATTAGAAGTCATTCTTCGTTACCAGGAGTCTGATAATCTTTTATCATTCCTGTCACCACTTATCTTGAATCCTTATCATGTCGTTAATATTTTCTATGCCGATATATATCCAAAGCTTATAAAACGTAGTCCAAGCGATGGGTGGTATAAATCATCTCACATATCATATTATCCCATAGCATATTTCATAACACTTAATTTACATATATGTTAGAGTACATGTACGCTACTGACGGGTACATAGTACGTCACATCATCATTGTCCAACTAGCGGGACATCATTCTTAATCTTAACATATTTGAGACACTACCACATCAATTGGGAATCCTTTCTTTTACTTTTAACTCATTTTGTAACATCCGGGATTTGCCTTTCAACTGGCTTGCCAGGTTTGCCCCGCCAATGTTACTCATGTTTAATGCTTGAGTATACATCAACCCATAACATAAATTATGGTTACATCCTATTAGCGTTAAAAACATATTTCGTTCAAAGATATCCTGTTGTTTTTCGAAAAGAAAACTCTATTCTGGCCGCTACTCAAACAACACACTTAATCTCATCAATCCTTTAATTCTTTATTTATATACGGGACTTGCGTAGAAATATTCTTCTTCCTTTATCCACGAACATTAAGTTCAAGAGTTTCGAACTCCTTAGCTAGATATGTTTGTTATCAACAAACCTGCTCTAATCAATACCTTCCCATTTAAACTTTACTGACTGCGTATTACGATTACCGATTACCGATATATGTCATATGACTGAAATATGTCACTTGATACACAACTGTCTGAGTATCGTGAATACTGACTGACGAGTACGTAATGCTAATAAAATTTTGACACATGAGGCATGTTTACATACTATGAGTATCTCACAAATTGAACTTATGATCCACTATATTTGTCGTTCCTGGTCGACACTTCAAATCAGAAGATACCGTCTTACAAGTGCAACCTTTATTGTTGTTGGCCCATGCTCAATTCTCTTTAGAATAACTTATTATTCAAGTATACTTGATGTTGTTTAGCGATAACTTCCATTGATTCAGACTTAGTGCTAGAATCACATCCTTCTTATTCCTTACCATATATTCTTAAACTATTCCAATATTTTATTTCTCCTGGGTTTCAAGGTTCGAAGTATCCCTCAACCTAACTTCCATAATTTTCCTTTAGAACTTGTAATATGTTCAAGTCGTCTATACTCTCTGCTATTCCGTATAATAAGAATTAAGCACTTAACATCTTCTCGTTCTCTAAGCTTCAGCTTAGCATTGTTCATTAATTCATTTCTTGGATTACCACTCCGCTGCGCCACTCTGATTATTAACACTCGAGTTAGCATCGGAGCCATACTCCACTATTATCAAAATAAAATTTCCTTGACCAATCCTTTTTACTTTATCACCTTGTAGTTATCGTAACAAATCCATCGAACATCATTGTTTCTCTTGTGGTTTAAACCATCTGCTTAACTTACGGATTGGTTATCACCTGACTTTATGTTTCCTTTCGGACATATACCATATACTACTTTCCGGATAATACACCAAAACCTATAAATCGTTTTCAGTAACTGTTATGAGCTCTACAATGCTCCTGTCAACAGCTTAAACACTGGTTCTGACTTTACTCTCCATATTCTAAATTTCTGTAACCAACTCTTGGCCAGCACATCATATATAATCATTAAACACTGCGGAAACCCGATTGAAAGCATGCTTGAGGCAACTTAAATTCACAAACAATCACTTGTGGAAACTTTTAAATACAACTTATGGTTTCTGGAGGTTCACAACTTCCATACACTGAATCCACTGAGGTTTGAGTCTCGTTACTAGTCGTTCTATCTTTATCCACAAGGATTTCATTCTTATACTCTATTCCGAGACCACTTCTGTCTCTATTGTCTTACCCTATCTCTTAGGTTACCCCTCGAGTTTCTCCGGAACAATCCGTCTTGAAATAGATTCAAACTCTTACTGGTTCTCTTGTACGCCCAAAATAGATTACATCTCTTCGAGCACCCGATTAATCAATCTTAAACTTCTGCACTTACCATTATCTATTGGATTCCCCCAGTAACTTGTTATTGTATTCTCAATTCAATCTTGATCTTATTAGCCGAACGATTCTTCATATAGTTTGAACAACCCCAAATCTGTACTTTGTTTCCGCCTTCGAAAGCTTACTAACATGAGGTTATCATTTCCAACCTTCTTACTAATAGAACTCATCTGAACATCTGATTCATTCTCCGTTATGCAACAGATCTTATCATCACCACTTATTCATCCATTTTAGTTCTTAGGTTGCATACATTCTTATCTCCTCAATTCACGAATCCGGCATTTACGGTTCGGGAGGTGCAGTTAATCCGATGGAGTTAAACTTACTTGCGATTTACGCTCATTGACCACACTTAAGTGGTTAGCTTCATCTGTCCAAATAATTCATTTAATCCGTAATTAATTCTCTTAACTGTTTGGACATTGGAATCTCATCCGATTCGAGTTCGATTCTTCAACACTCTATCTTTGCTGGGAGCCTAGAGGTTTCGAAAACTGCCCGATAATTCCTCATTCGAGCCTCTAGGTTTAGTACTGCAATTCTTCAACTCTACACTCAGAATTGTTACTTAGTCCACACTTCACTTTAACTTCTCAAACTGCGGTTCCTTATGTCTTCCGCATACGAGGCATCGTCCAACGACTCGTTCAATTGAGTTGAGGTGCTTCACCTTACTTCTTAAATATCTCTTATGTTTCTGAAACCTTGCTACTGACTGGCTTCGTTACTTACGGTTTGATGGCCACCATTTGGCATTGAATACTTCTTCGCCAATTCCGTCTTAAAATTCTGCCACCTTAATCTTCGCCCTTCATAAACTTCATTCCTCCTTGGTCACATTCAGCTCTCGGACATTTATCCTAACTGTCATATACTAGATTGAGTTGATCAGGCTCAACTAGATGTGACATTTAGAAATCTGAGTACATGCGTGTGTGTTGTGGCGTGTATAGCAGTATGCAAAGTTCCTCCTTCCAAAGCTTCTAATAACGCCGGCTACATAGAGAAGTCACCACACGTTATTTCTTTTCTTAGCTTAATTATGTTTATGAACATTAATGGCCACGTGAAAGGCTTCTTCAACAAACCACTCACCAGTCAGACCGGTCCAAAGGGACTGCCATTGAAGCAAAGACTTTAGGCCCCCCAAGTTTTTTAGGCCTCATATTTTTGTTTTTGAAAATATTTTCTTACGTCAAATTTTATAAACATATTTGCTCGGAGCTTAAATGGTATGTAAATGAGGAGTCATAGTTTATGTTGCAAGTTCGATTTTAATGCTAACTATTTTATTAATTCTTTTTGCCTTCAGATTCCTTTCAATCTTATTCGATGTCGGTTGTTCTAAATATATTAAGTCAAGTAGTGTGTAATCAAAGTTTGTAAAAGTAAAAAATTAATTTATATTTGTATCATTTCAATATTATTTTGTTATTTTAACATCTAACAATTTGTAAATAATGTCTATATTAAATATTATTTTCAACACACACGCATGTACTCACACGCGCGCACACACATTTATATATATATATATATATATATATATATATATATATATATATATATATATATATATATATTAAAAAGGTCACGCACAAACAAATTTGATTATAACGAAAGAAGATATACTCTCACAATGTGACAAACCAAAGTTTGATTTCTAGTTGACAAAATACTCATATTTAATTAGCGTTTGATACATATCATATAAAATTATTTTCGATCGAAGAAACTTATGTAATTTTTTCTTAATTTTGTCTTATTCTCTCTAAACGCACTTAAAATGCCTTTATTTAAATTTTACTTTAGACCTAAAAATACATTGGACCGGCCTTGGCCACCAATCAAATTTCCAAAAATTCAAATAGAAACTTGCTGATTTTAAGAGTTTTTGTTCCTATTCAAACTTACATTCACACAAGTAAGACAATAAATAGCCTTTTGATTTGATCCTTTGAACAGGTCAGATTTACACTATATTTTCCACATTCAGTGAAAAAATAGGATGTTTCGGTACTGAAAATACACGCCACAATACATTTAGAAAAATACCGTATGGACTCTAGTCTGAAAATAGGCATGCAAGATACACCCAACAGTAATCTTATGAACTCTAGTCTGGCCACAGGTGCAAAGGTTTCATCAAAATCAAGTCCCTCTACTTGAGAATAACCTTGAGCAACTAACCTTGCCTTGTTTCTGACCACAGTACCATTTTCATCTGTTTTGTTCTTGTAAATCCATTTAGTGCCAATAACATTTAACCCTTCAGGTCTTGGAACAAGATCCCACACTTCACTTCTTTTGAATTGATTCAACTCATCTTGCATGGCTTCAATCCAAAATTCATCAGTTAGGGCTTCTTTCACATTTTTTGGTTCAAATTTTGACACAAAACATGAATCAGTAGCAGCTGTATCTGAATTCTGGTTCTTTCCAATGATTAAGTCTCTAGGATGATCCTTCTGAACTCTAATTGATGGCCCTTTACCAGTAGAAACATGATCTGGTTGAATTTCTGATTCTTCAGACTCTGGATGATTTTCTGCTTCTGACAGTTGTTCTTCTGATGCTTCAGACTCAGGAATAACTTCAGACTCATCTCTATCTTTCTCAGCAGACACATCATCAATTACCACATTAATGAACTCCATCACAACCTTGGTTCTAGAATTAAACACCCTATAGGCTTTACTGTTCATTGAATAACCCAGAAATATTCCCTCATCAGACTTAGGATCCAGTTTTCTTCTATTTTCCCTGTCAGCCAAAATGTAGCATCTGCTCCCAAAAACATGGAAATATTTAAATGTAGGCTTCCTTCCTTTCCATAGTTCACACAATGTAGATGCAGTTCCCTTTTTAAAGTTACTCTATTGTGGATGTAACATGTTGTGTTCATTGCTTCAGCCCAGAACATATATGGTAGTTTCTTGGCATGTAACATGACTCTTGCACATTCTGCTAATGTCCTATTCTTCCTCTCAACTACACCATTTTGCTGAGGTGTTATAGGTGCAGAAAACTCATGCTTTATTCCTTCAGAAGCACAGAACTCAGAAAATCTCTTGTTTTCAAATTCTTTGCCATGATCACTTCTGATTCTGACAATACCACAGTCCTTCTCTCTTTGTAACTGAATGCATAAGTCTCTAAATACTTCAAATGAATCTGACTTCTCTCTGACAAAGCTAACCCATGTGAATCTTGAGTAGTCATCAACCATAACAAATGCATATCTCTTCCCTCCTATACTCTCAACTTGCATAGGCCCCATTAAATCCATATGTAAAAGTTCTAGCACTTTAGTAGTTACCTGGTGTACTAATCTGGGATGAGACTTTCTTGTTTGTTTTCCAATTTGACAATCACCACAAACACTGTCCTCATTGATCTTCAGATTAGGTATACCTCTGATAGCTTCAGTACTTAGGATTTTCTTCATGCCTTTCAGATGCAGATGACCCAATTTCTGGTGCCAGAGTCTGACTTCTTCTTCTGAACTCATGAGACATGAAGTCAGTTTTCTTTCTTCTTCAGACACCCACAAATAACAATTATCTTTGGACCTGCAGCCCCTCATCAGAATTTTGCTTTCTTGATCAGTTACAACACATTCTTCTTTGTTGAAATTCACCTTTAAATCTTGATCACAAAGCTGGCTAATACTGATCAGATTAGAAGTTAAACCTTTCACCAATAGCACATCATCCAGTCTAGGCAAACCTTCACTGATTAAATCACCAATACCCAGAATCTCACCTTTTGCTCCATCTCCAAATGTCACATAGCTTCTGGAATAAGGCTTTATATTACTAAGCAGCTTCTTCACACCAGTCATGTGCCTTGAACAACCACTATCAAAATACCAGTCTTCTTTAGAAGTGGCTCTCAAAGAGGTATGAGCTATCAGGCCAACATTCTGAATTTTAGGCTTCCACACCTTCTGAACATAATTTCTGGTAGCAATTGGTTCCACTCTTCTATACTGATAATGTTCAGGATAGCCATATAGTTTGAAGCAAAATGGTTTGATATGCCCTTTCTTTCCACAATGGTGACATATCCATGGATGATTTCTTCTTTTGTTTCTGCAAAATTTATGTGGTTGCTTCTGAGGTAGCATCTGAACTTGCTTCTGACCTTGCATCTGGGCTTGCTTCTGACCTTGCATCTGAGCTTGCTTCTGAGGTCTCATCTTAGATGTCCCAATCAAAGGATTATAAGTTTTAGTGGCAGGAACAAACTTTTTAACTGGATTCATCTGTTTGGGGTTCTGAGTCTGATCAACAAAGCCTAAGCCCTTATGTTTTCCTTGTTTCTGAGCCTCCAAAATTTCATCCAACACATCACTAGCAGTATTCATCATCCTGACCTGCTTTTTCATGTTCTCAAGTTGGGAATTTAGTTGGCTAACTTCTTCTTTCAGTTCTGAATTTTGCATCAAAAGTTCACCTTTCTCAGCCTCCAGTTGACATATAGTCTCCTTCTGATCCAGAACTCTCTTGCACACTTCTGCACTTCTGGTGTATAGCTTCCTGTAGTTGTCAGCCAGTTCATCATATGAGGTTTTAGCAACTTCAGACACAGATGAAGCTTCAGACTCTAAGTCAGACTCTGAAAAAGTCTTAGACTCTAAAACTGTGTCAGTTTTCAAATTAGCTACTGACTTATGAGATAGCAACTTTACCATCAGACTTGTATCACACTTAGCTGATTCACTTGCAGCATCTTCTTCAGAATCATCATCAGACCATGAAACAACTAGGCTCTTCTTCTTCTGCTTCTTAAGAAAAGTTGGACATTCTGACTTGATATGTCCATAACCCTCACACTCAAAGCACTGCACACCTTTGGCTTGATTACTTTTCTCCTCAGACTTGGTCTTTTTCACATCAGTTTGTTGCTTCTTGTTGTTGAATCTGAAGTTCTGACCTTTGGTTTTGGATTTTCTGTCAACATTCTTCAGAATCTTGTTGAATTGTTTTCCCAGCAACACTAGAGCTTCTGATAAATCACTATCATCCTCATCAGACTCTAGTTGATCATCAGCTTCTGAATTAACAACAAAAGCTATTCCTTTCTCTTTCTTGTCAAGCTGTTTACAAAAAGCAGTCTCAAAATTCAGCAATGTCCCAATCAGCTCCTCAACCTTCATAGTGGTGATGTCATGAGCTTCCTCTATAGCTGTAACCTTCATGTCAAACCTTCTGGGAAGTGATCTGAGAATTTTTCTCACAATCTTCTCATCTGACATCTTCTCCCCCAAGAGACTCAAAGGAACTTGCCATGTCCAGCACATTCATGTAGAAATCCTGAATGTTTTCATCCTCCATCATCTTCAGGTTCTCAAACTTAGTGGTAAGTAACTGGAGTTTGGAGATCTTGACCTTGGAGGTTCCTTCATGAGTGGTTTTCAGAATTTCCCAAGCATCATTTGCAACAGTACACTGCTTGATGAGTCTGAACATGTTCATATCAACACCATTGAAAATAGCATTCAGGGCTTTGGAGTTTCCCAATGACAGGTCATCTTCAGACTTTGTCCACTCTTCTTCTGGTTTTAGAATCTCAGTTTTGTTCCCATCTTTGTCTAAAACCACTGGATGATCCCAGCCCTTGAGCACAACCTTCCAAGTTCTGTTGTGAATTGATTTTAGAAAAGAACACATCCTGGACTTCCAGTACTCATAATTCGTGCCATCCAACAATGGTGGTCTGTTGACATAACCTCCCTCTCTGTCCATGCTTGCCAGAAAGTACTTCCCTGGAGCTCACCCAAACACAGGCAGGGTGCCTGCTCTGATGCCAATTTTAAACTCTGGCAGTTAAGGTTCAGATTAATAGAACAAGGCACGGTTTTGCAAAAATAGAGTACAATAAAACACAGTTCAGAAGCAGCAATTAAAGTTCAGAAAAGTAAAAAGGCACAAGTATTTGTTAACCCAGTTCGGTGCAAATGCCACCTACGTCTGGAGGATACCAATCCAGGAAGGAAATCCACTATAGGAATAAATCCTTAAGACTCAGACACTGACCCCCAGTTCCCAGCCTAAGCAATCAACCTCCTCCTAGTATGATTTCTACCCAACTCCTTGAGTATTAGAAACTCCTAACTTCCTATCCAATTAACTACCCAGTTACAACTCAGCTTCTGAACAAATTACCCAGTTTTGAAGAACACACTTCAACAAGACAAAAACTTCATTCGTACCTAAAGGCTTAGAATGAATTACAACTCAATCACACCTAAACCTACTCAGTTGAGTGGTGTACAAAATAAAACTCTAAGTTTTAAAAAACACAAAGACTCAATTCTAATTTCTGCAAAAAACTCTCGTAAGTCTTGAACAATTGCAGAACATCTCCTTTTATAAGCTTTCAGCAACTCTTAAATTTGAATTCTATCTTCTACAAAGATATGTTTCTGAAATAAGAATGGCTCAATCAGGAAACAAATAATTCCTCAATGTATCTTCTACAAGATTGCTTCAGAAAATATGAACTTCATAAACACGAGCCAAATCTTCATAAGATCTTCACCAATTCAATCAGCATTGTAGAACAATTCATCCATAATAATTCCATGATAAATCTCGCAAAGATTCGCACAGAAATAACTCAAAAACACCCAGCTTCTGAAGAAGTCAACGCGGGTCAACAGAATGAATAATGCGTCTGATGCACTGTAGCGCGTCTGAAGGATTTCAGCTTCTGAAGTACTGTTCCTGCGTCTGAAGGAGCATTCAGCTTCTGAAGGTCCAAACAGCTTCTGAACTTCTTCAAATGCGAATTCTTGCAACTGAAGACTTGTAATACACATGGAGATGCTTCCATTGAACAAATTGCTTTTGCCAAAACAAGCAGCCAACTCCAAAATACTCAACAATTCCTAAATGAGTACTTACAGGAAGAGGTTTATGTTGAAAAACTAAAGGGATTTGTAGATCCTAACTTCCCTAACCATGTCTACAAATTGAAGAAAGCTCTATATGGGTTAAAACACGCACCTAGAGCGTAATATGAGAGACTCACACAATTTCTGGTTACTCAAGGTTACAGAAAAGGAGGAACTGATAAGACACTGTTTGTGAAAGAAGAAAATGGAAGACTGATGATAGCACAAATATATGTAGATGACATTGTCTTTGATGGAATGTCAAACCAGAAGGTTCAACATTTTGTTCAGCATATGCAGTCTGAATTTGAGATGAGTCTTGTGGGTGAGCTGACCTATTTTATTGGTCTTCAAGTCAAGCAGATGGAAGACACAACATTCATTTCCCAAAGAAAATATGCCAAGAATATAGTCAAGAAGTTTGGGATGGAGAATGCAAGCCATCAGAGAACACCTGCAGCCACTTACTTGAAATTGACCAAAGATGAACAAGGTGTTGTTGTTGATCCAAGCTTGTATAGGAGCATGATTGGAAGTCTGTTGTATCTCACTGCTAGCAAACCAGACATAACCTTTGCTGTTGGAGTCTGTGCTAGATATCAGGCTGAGCCAAAAATGAGCCATTTGACCTAAGTGAAGAGAATTTTGAAGTATATCAATAGTACCAGTGACTATGGCATTATGTATTCTCATAGTGAAAGTTCTATGTTAGTTGGGTACTGTGATGCTGATTGGGCAGGTAGTGCTGATGATAGAAAAAGTAAATCTGGAGGATGCTTCTTCCTGGGAAATAATCTGATTTCATGGTTCAGCAAGAAGCAGAATTGTGTGTCCTTATCTACAGCTGAAGCTGAGTATATAGCTGCTGGTAGCAGTTGTTCCCAATTGGTGTGGGTGAAGCAAATGCTGAAGGAATATAATGTTGAACAGAATGTTCTAACATTGTATTGTGACAATCTAAGTGCCATCAATATTTCAAAAAATCCCATACAGCATAGTAGGACTAAGCATATTGACATACATCATCATTTCATCAGGGATCTTGTAGAGGAGAATGTTGTGCAGCTTGAACATGTTGCCACAGAGGAACAACTAGCTGATATATTTACAAAAGCCTTAGATGCCAATCAATTTGAAATTTTGAGGGGCAAACTGGGCATTTGTCTTTTTGAGGAGTTATAGCAATTAACCGTTTTTGAGCGTGCAACGGGCATGTTCTCTTCCCTCCATTTAGTGGTGCACGCTAATTTAGGGAAATCATTACAAACCTCCCCTAACCCCTCACCTATTTGCCCTAAACCTCTCCTCACTCGCATTCGCTTTTTCTCTCTCATCAATCTCAGAAAACCGTTCGGTCATCAACCTCAATTCTTTGTTCTATCTTTCCTCCACTTCACGACTAACATCAAGATGAAGTTCATCCATGATCAAAGTGCCAAGAAGTCTGACATATCCAACCCAACGTCTGTCGAAGACATTCAAGGTCAAACTGCTCCAACCTCTGCAGCGACCAGAATAACGCGTTCTCGCGCCAACGAAGGTCCGTCTGATGTTGTCCCAATCAAGATTGTTCCTGGTCCCGTTCCAAGAAAGAGAAAAACCAGATCATCCACGGTCACAAAAGGTACCACATCTACTGTTAGTGAATCCTCCACTCTTCGTATGTCGGTTCAAGTGCCCTCTGATGATAAAAATGTAAAAGCCGTTGTAACTGTCAAGAAACCCCATTCTATGACCAGTTAATACCTTGATCCTATCAATATCCCTAATGTCGAACTTGTTGTCACTACATCTGCAAGAGGTTCTGTTGTCTCAAATGTTGTGGGTCCTGAAGCCGCTAACCCTAACATTGAAAACACCTTGGGTTAACCCAGTGATACTGCTGTTGGTGCTGAAATGGATGTTGATGATGCAACTGTGTCCCCCTGTAAGGTTGTTGTTGATAACCTTGAGTCTACCCCATCCAAGTCTGATGATGGTTCTGGTGTGGGTTCTGATGATGGTTCTGAGCACGATGTTGTACCGGATGTTGAAACATCCCTGACCCAACCTGATGACCCTGTTAAAGCCAGTCAAGAAAAGTCTCCTGGAAAGTCTGCTAGTGAGTCTGTTGCTGTGCCACCTTCTAACAGTTCTCAAGAGAAGGAGACAGATGAGGATTTCGAGGATGCTATGTCAGAGGACAAGTCAGTAAGTAGTGAGAAAGATAAAGATGGAGAAGAGTCTGAACCTCAGCCTGATCATGAAGTTCAAGAAGTAAGTGCTGACGTGATAAAGGATCAATCTACAGTTTATGTCAATGTAGATGATCTGGATTCTGATGATGAACCCATTGGAAAAAGGCTTGACCAAAGTGTAGCAAAGAGACTGAAGTATAGGAAAGGAAATGCTGTTGCTGCTGCCAGCAGGCCTACTCCTGTTGCTAAGAAGAGTGCTATTATTGGACCATCTAAAGGATGGAGCAAGGTGGTGGTCCTTGCCCCCAAGAAGAATACCCTAAAAAGAAAGGAAGTGCATCCTAGTGAGTCTGAGGATGATGTTGAGCAGGATGTTCAAGACATCATTCCCTATGTTCAGAAGCGGATTTCTGGGAAGAAAATTCCTCAGAATGTTCCTGAAGCACCCATTGACAAAATTTCCTTTCATGCGGTTGAGAATGTGACCAAGTGGAAGTGTGTGCTTCAAAGAAGGATTGTTGTGGAAAGAGAGTTGGGAAAAGAAGCCTTAAAATGTGCGGAGGTGATGCATCTGATTAAGGAAGCCGGTCTTTTGAAAACAGTCTGCAAGTTGGGCGACTGTTATGAGCGTTTGGTGAAAGAATTCTTGGTGAACATCCCTGAAAGTTGTGACAATCCTCTGAGAAAAGACTTTCAGAAGGTGTATGTTCGAGGAGAATGTGTTGAGTTCTCTCCCTCTGTCATCAACCGATTTCTGGGCATTGATGAAGATGCTGTTTCTGAATTGGAGGTGACTGACAATCAGGTCGCTAAAGAAATCACTGCTAACCAGGTCAAGGTGTGGCCAAGAAAAGGAAAGATTTCTTCAGGGAAGCTGTCTGTAAAGTACGCCATCCTCAACAGGATTGGAGCTGCCAACTGGGAGCTGCTTAACATTGTTGGAATATCGGGAGCTGCTCCTTTTGGAAGTGTTATGTCTAGACAGGACATCGTTGCTGCTTTGAAAGAAACCTGTCAAATGCTGGATGAAAGGAAAGCTAAGTTTGAGATGATGATTCAAGCCTTAGAATCTGAAGAAGTGATTGCTGAGGGTGAGGAAGCAGGAAGTAAGGGTGATGAAGATGAGTCTGATCCTAATGAAGAAGCTGCGTCTAACAGCCAGTCTGATGACTGATTTTTTTCTTTTTTCTTTTGGACAAAGTCCTGGATTTCATTTGTGCTTCTGGTTTGTAATATTGCACTATACTCTGCATTTTTTCTCTTTTTTTTTTGCATTTCATGATTGAAGACATTGTTTTGAAAATGTTTGGCTAAAAATGGGGAGATAAGTGTTTCAGAAGGTTTCAGAAGCAATACAGTGTTTCAAAAACTATACAGTACTTCAGAAAGCGATGCAGGGTTTCAGGGGGAGTAATGTGGTATGTCATGTTACATCTGGTTGGATGTTGTATGTGTGATAACGTAGTATATCTCTTGTTAGGGATTTTGCTTATATGTTCCGTTGCTGACTCTGATGTTTTTTTGGTTGCTACGTTTAAGTTCTTCATGGTTGTGTTCTTATGTTGAGTGAAGAATATACTTTGTGATATCTCTCTAGTCTGTATGAAGTATCTAGTGTTGTTTTAGCCAAAATTTGCCAAAGGGGGATATTGTTGGATATTTGTTTTTTTACTATGTGGTTGTTGGCTGCATTTTTGCTAAACCAAGTCTAGCAGCAAGATGTGGAACCAAATGTTCCAACATGTTCATACGGCGTCTGTGTGCCTTGTTTTCATACAACAGTGTTTATTATGAGAAATCCACGTTCTGGCTTATCAATCAAGTTGTGTGCTCGCGCTCCGTGTTATGTTTATCTCCTAAAGAAGCGGAACTTTTTAGGAAGCTTTGGAGTTGACTTGTGTTCGAATTAGTGTGTCAACATTTTAGGAAACATTGGATTTGTTTCCCTTTTGTGATTCGAAATACGCGTGCGTCTGAAGACCTAGTCAGAAGATCCGGCCCGTTCTCTGCTGCTTATTCATAGAAGGATGCAAAACCTAATTCAGTATTCAAGCCGTCATTTGTAAAATAGTTATTTTTAGGTTTTGACTCTTTGTTAATTGTGAGCCTTTCTTGTGTCACCTTGATGCAAGTTTAGGACTGTGTTTATTGAGTTGTAACTGTGTATACCGCACCTAAGCTTTGAAGTACGGTGTGTGTTTGTGTCTGAAGGTGTCTTCGTCTTTGTAGTTGTTTACGTGTAATCACAGGGAGTGTGATTGAGTGGATGTGAGATGGGATCTCAAGTCTAGGAGTTCCTAGGCTGAAATCATCACGGGTAGTGTCTAGGTGATAAGTTGTAAACTTGGAGTTTGCTGAGGGCTTAGAACTTGGACTATTCTAGTGGATTTCCTTCCTGGCTTGGTAGCCCCCAGAGTAGGTGTGTTTGTCACCAAACTTGGTTAACAATTTCCTTGTGCTGTTTTATTTCTATGTCCTTTATTGTTTTGCGTTTATACGTTTTCTCTTATAACCTAACGTCGAAACATTGTACTCCACATTTCACCTGTGTTCCAGTGTTGGAACATTACGTACAACTTCAAGACACTACTACGCCAGAATTTCGATTTGGTTTAAGTGAAGGGGTTGGTGAGAGGTGTATATTTGTGTGTGTCCGGCGCCGTGAATTGGAATTCCATGGCCACTGCCAACAATAACTTTCTGATTTGAATTACTTAAAGGAAAATAAGACGAGATATTACCTCGTGATGCTGCCGTATGAGATGTTGCACAGATATCCATGTACCACTGATTGTCAGGAGTGTGGAGAGACATGGTGTGCATAGCTGCCTCAATGTCTGTCGGTGTCTGAGATGGTGTGGTAGCTGCAAATGTCTGAGGACGTTGTCCTAGGATGTCTGGCTGCTTCGAAGGACCAGTTGGGCGTGTCCACTAAGACGTGGGATACAGACATGAAGGCATAGCCCATGGTGGTGGAGTCCAACCCCATGGTTGCCAGGGTGAGTACTGCGGTTGCTGCTGCCAAGGAGGAGAGGACCATGATGGAGGAGTGTTGGGAGCTCTAGACTGAGGTCCACTGTGGTTACCACGTCCCCCTCCGCGACCCTGGTTGCCACGAGAGCGAGAACGGTTGTCGGGTCGACAGTTGCCACGTTGAGAGGTGTCTTCAGAAGGTCGCTGGTGATTGGTGTGCATGGCAGCATGAGAGTCGGTGCTTGCCATTTTAGCCATATCAACTTATTCCAAAGTGAGCATGGAGCGAGCCTGATAGAATGCAAGAAGAGTATTACTCTGGCAAATCAAGGTGGCAACACTGCGATCAGCTTCTGGAAGGCCAGATATCAGTTGAAGAACCAGACGGTGATTGTTGACAGGAGAGTCGACATTTCATAACTGGTCAGAGAGCATCTTCAGATGCTGACAGTAAGCAGAGACATTGGGAAAATCCTCCATGCGAGTGTTGGAGAACTCTTGCTCAAGAGTGACAACACGAGCATTTTGATTGTCCTGAAAAATATCTGTCAAACATTCCATGCTTCCAATGGAGTGGAGTTGGGTTCCAGAATAGTGGTCAACAAATCAGTAGAAATGGTGGAATAAATCCACTGAAGAACGGAGGCATCAAGAGTGGTCCATTGTTCATAATCAGTGTCGGCAGAGACTGGTGGTGCTTTTTCCGTAGATGGAACAATGTGATGCAAGACTCGATGTGAGTGAGCATGAATGCGAAAAAGCTCGGCCCATGTTCCATATTGATCCTTTTCCATCTCAAGAATAATAGGAATGTGGTTCGTAATATTGGAGACAGCAAGAGCGGGATGAAAATCAGTTTTGAGGTTTTGGGCTGGTCGGAAACATCGGTGGCAGCGACGGATTTCTGGACATCGATGTTCATATCGCTGTGTTCGGAATCAGACATGATTCACCAGCAAAATTACGAACAGCAAAACTGCAAAATCACGAACAGCAAGGAAAAAAATAGTTCACGAGCAGAACAACAGTAACAAACGGAACAATTTGTGATGGCAGAGAAGGCACGGCGGCGCGAACAGATCAGAGGGCGGCGTGGTGGTGGTGTGTTCATCGGAAGCGTCAAAACAGAGATCAGAATCGCGAACAGAGGCGATAAAGGCGGTGGTTCTCGTGCACGGTGGTGCTGTGTGCAACGGCGACGGCGCGAACAGAACTGAGGGCGAGAAACATGGTGGTTCTTGTGTTTCAACGGCGGCGGTACGCAGAGGACGAAGGTTCTGTTGCGGCTAGGTTGTTTCAACGAATGAGAAGAAGCTAGCACATAGTTCTGTGTTGTTCTTTTTTTTTTTAGAGAGAGGGATCGATTAGGATTAATACCATGTAAGAAATCGTTGTTGAGCCTAACACAACCCCACAAAACTGGCTTGTGAGGTGAGGATTGCCCCCACTTATAAACACATTGTCAGGCCAACTCGGGTTGGCCTGACAATGTGTTTATAAGTGGGGGCAATCCTCACCTCACAAGCCGGTTTTGTGGGGTTGAGTTAGGCCCAACCTCAATTTCTAAGATGCCATCAGAACCTCTTCAAGATCCATTGGGTCACCTGCTATCAGGTTTCCGCTATTGGACCACCCACCATTTATGTCCACGAACCAGTCCCACATTGGATAGGAGTTGACATGACAATGTGTTTATAAGTGGGGGCAATCCTCACCTCACAAGCCGGTTTTGTGGGATTGTGTTAGGCTCAACTACGATTTCTAAGAACATAAAGTTATTATACCAGATATCATATTCTGTCATAAACAACTTATAGTAAATAGCAGCCTGGACATCTAATTCAATGCTCTAAATGCAGCTTAAAAAAAATAATCAATTAGTGAGTATATAATTGAGGATGATTTCTATTGTACAATTCACGGTAATTTTAAAACCCTTTAAAATATTTTAAACCCCGTTAAAACGCATAAAAAAATGTCTGTAATGGATCCGAGGGGTATTGTTCACGTTTTGTATCAACCACCAAAACACCAAACTTGGCATTTTACTTGTTAAGCATACAATCACAACTCATAGAATGTGTCTTTTTTAAATGACTTTCCAAAGGATGTTTCAAACCATAAGAGCTACCAAACTTAACCCTCTAAGACATCACTAACTATAATAGTACTATTTTCTATTTTGAATAAGTAAAGAGTTTCATAAGTTATCCATATCCTAAATATATTTGCCATATTTGATACACTTTAATTTTCTGCTGCACACCTAATCATCTTATAAGTAATCTACTCAAAATATCCAATGTAAAGGTGTTATTCTACTCAAAATATAGGATGTTGCCATTATATCTGCATTAGGATTTATAAGTAATCTTTATATAAACTTGGTTTATTGTGGCCAATAACCATGAGAGTATGAAATACCTTTTTAATTAGAATAAGAGTAAACACATGTAAGTAGAATGGAATGAAAGGTATTAGGAATCATAATCTTGGACGGTGGTGTCATATTGATGCTACCATATATAGGTTAAGGAACTAAAGTATGTAACACATTTTGGAGATCTTACCATAAGTATATGGTGTACATCTTTAAGTTTATAAGTTTTTTTTATATGTTACACAATATGAAATAAATCCTTTAATTTTTTTTAATAACAAGTTAGTCCTGTAAAAGTGTACATCTTTAACCTTTTAAATAAATTATGTTACAAAAAAGATGATATCTTCATTATTTACACTATGTGGTTGAAACAATGTATATAATCCATCCTACATGTACATCTATCAAGCCTTATGACTGGTCTACATGAAAAAGAATACATGTTGATGGCTTAATTTGTTATAAAAATTTCAAATGATTTATGATTGTTGATGAATGCAAAATACTCATAAAGCTTAATGTTTGTACACGTAAGATGAGATAAACATATCATTCCTGTCTCGTAATGTAAATAACAAACACATTTTTTTTTGTAACGTTTGTGTTTAAAATGTTAACATAAAAATTTGTAGACTAAAATGACTACCTTTTTAAAAAAAAACTTAAATGATTGATTTGCTACAAACATCTAACTTAAATGACCACATAAAATATTTTATTAATAAAAAGAAAGTTCATATTCTGTAAAATGCAAATACAACTCGGTTTGTTCACTATATGTGAATATGTCAAGAAGTTTCAACTTAATGGCAAGAACTTAACTTTGTAATCTCAAGGTACAAAGTTACATTCTCACCGGAAATAGGTATAAAATGACAAATAGAGCCGCCTTTGTTAATAATAATTACTACTACATCTAATATATATGTGTGAATAATTTTAGAGTTTGATGATATGCTTTGAGTACGGTTATAGATGTCTACCGGTTCCTATAGATATGGGTAGCAGTCTCCACTATCCACTCTTTTGGATAAAAATACCATTGTCCGGTGGGAAAAAAATAACCAAAAACCAAACCGAACCGATTAACCTAATCGAACCGTATCAAAATTAATTGAACCATTTGACAAATTCTCGACCGAACCATTATTTTGATAACAATTCACTAACCGAACCAAGCCGTTAATAACCTCAATTATCCGAACTGAACCAAACCGAACCTTTTTAAGAAACAACTTATTCAAAAAAACAACTTAATGCAAAACAGCTTAGTACAATCTCTTTTTAAAAAACAACTTATTCAAAAAAGCTTATCTTATTCAAAACAGCTTAATACGATCTCTTTTTAAAAAACAACTTATTTTACGCAAAATAGCTTAGTACGATCTCTTTTTAAAAAACAACTTATTCAAAAAAGCTTATTTTATGAAAAAACAGCTTATTTTCATAATATAAGTTGTTTTGAATAAACTGTTTTTTAAAAAGAGATCTAATAAGCTGTTTTGCATATGATAAGTTGTATTGAATAAGCTGTTTTTTTAAAAAGAGATCGTAATAAGTTGTTTTTCATAAAATAAGCCGTTTTCAAAAAAAGCTTATCTTGTTTTGCATAAGATAAGTTGTTTTGAATAAGCTGTTTCTTAAAAAGAAATAGTACTAAGCTGTTTTGCATAAAATAAGATGTTTTTTAAAAAGAGATCGTAATAAGCTGTTTTGAATAAGTGTTTTTTAAAAAGATGCATTTCGGTTCAAACATTGATTTTGGTTCGGTTCGGTTTGGTTCATAGGTAAGCAAATGGTTAACCGAACCATAACTTTGGTTCAGTTCGGTTAGTTCCAAACCTTAAACAGTTCGGTTCGGCTTTCCCGAATCATTTCAACAATTTGGTTCGGTTCCGTTTTTATGGTTAACCGAACCATGCCCACCCCTAATTGTCTGCCCTATTTTTGTCTTGTTAGTTGCTAGTCGTGTTTTTAACCAATTTTCTAGGGTGAGAGGGTATCAGTGGATATCCATGAATATTGTTGTATTTTGACTCAAAATTGATGATCAACATTCTGTGGTATAAATAGTGATACAATAATTTTATAAATCATGGCATGATTTTGAGTCAGAGTTTGGAGGAACTTCTGGAGGTCAAATTGTGGCAAGATTTGAGAAATCATGGATGATTTTTGGATCAGGTTGTAGTATTGTACTGTGTACCAGCTTCATCGTGGTGTGATTTAGGCAAATTGTGACTCAATTTTACCTGGGTCAGAACATTATAAAAGGGTTTCATTCATCATTTTTTGGGTAATCTCATGTAACCAATGGAAGGAACTTAGAAACTAAGAGTTGAGTGTCTTTGGGGGTGAGATTCTTGGGTTGGAAAAAAAATTTAAATTTGTCAACAAACCCACAAGGCTCAATTTTTTTTTTTTGAAGAAGTCCACATCACTCAAGTTAATAACATAAAAGGGAAAAATACATCTCTCTCTCTCTCTCTCTCTCTATATATATATATATATATATATGCCCTTAGGGCATTGGTTAAGAGGACAAAAATATAAATATAGTATTGGGAAATGGTGAAAAATGATAAATTTAACTTTTCTAAAATTAAAAAATTGTTGAATTCCATGCAAACTTACTACTTTTACTTTCCTTAACAAGTACTCCCTCTGTCCCAAAATATAAGCAAAAATTGGTCAACAAAAGTTAATGTATTTGGTTCAAAATTTGTACCAAATACATCAACTTATGTTGACTCATTTTTGCTTATATTTTGGGACGGAGTAGTACCTAATGGCATTTGTTAGCATAACTCATATATATATGAGAAATGATATTTGAACAAAACTTTTGGAACAACCCTCTCTCTCATACTCACATATATATGTTTTTATTCTCTCTTCTTCTTTCTCTCTCTATTGTTTTTGTCCAATAAAAAGATAGGAAAAATAGTTGTCACAAAAGTTGTGTAAAATTGGTTGTACAAATATCATACGGGTTTGTCTAACATGTGCAACATTGCACATGTTAAAGCAACTAAAAGTGGAAACTTTTTATTAAAAAACAACAATTATTTATTAAAAAGATATATATTTAATATTAAATGCACAAGTTTCAATGCAAATTTACCTTTTTGAGCTTCTTAACATGTGCAAATTTGCACATGATAGAAAAACCCATATCATATATATATATATAAATTAAAGTGACTAAAATACTCATGCCTCAAAAATTGTAATGTAGGAGCCCAAGTCATTGATTAAATCTGTAATGGATCGAAGTTCATCAACCAAATTGAATAAATGAATAATGTAAGACCATTTACAATGGTTGTTAACATTCAACACCCTTCAACACACACTTTTTCAATTCCCAACACTCCACATCATTTTTTCTCTCTTCCACATAATAATTCAACACACCATTCAACAAATACCCTCTCCAATGGTTTTTCATTCAACACTCTACCCCACCACTTTTTATTTCATATTCTTATTTAATTTTATATTTTGTTTTTATAATTACATAAAATTACAATTATTAATTATAATTAAATTAAAATAATAAAAACTTAACAATTTATTTTTTAGTGTTTTTGTAAAAACAAAATTTATTTAAATAATTAATTTTTATTTTCTTAAATTAAAATGCAATACAATACATTAAACACGCGGCACACAAATAACTTAAAATGCAAGACAACAAATTAAGCACACGACACAAGTAACTTAATTAGTACGATACAAATCATCTTTAATCATGAAACATTCCAAACTTTTCCCATATGTGCTTCACTAGATCTGCTTGCAATTCGCGATGAACATTTGGATCACGCAATTCGGATCTAGCACGCACATGATTTGCAAAAGCGGGTAACACCTCGGTCGAGTATGGTTGCGGTGTACTAGATCCACTTGCCTCAGATTGCTCAAAATCGGTCCAACGTTGAGCATATGTATCTCGTTCATCCTCAACAATCATATTATGTAATATGATGCATGACCTCATGATGATACCCAAATCGGCTATGTCCCACAAGCGAGCTGGTTCACGGATGATTTTAAATCGAGCTTGAAGCACTCCAAATGCACGTTCGATGTCCTTCCGACATCCCTCCTGAACTTTTGCAAATAACTTATCGGGTTCACTTTGAGGAAGTCTAATCGATTTGACGAAAGTTGGATAAGAAGGGTAGATACCATCAGCTAGATAGTATGCCATGTTATAGGGACGTTGATTCACAAAAAAATTCACACTTGCAGCCTTTCCTTGTTCCACATCATCAAACACTGGTGACCGGTCTAGAACGTTTATATCGTTCAACGTTCCCGGACATCCAAAAAAGGCATGCCAAATCCATAGATCATGAGATGCAACTGCTTCAAGAATAACTGTGGTGGTTCCCTTATCCCCCCTAGCAAATTGACCTTCCCATGCTTTAGGACAATTTTTCCACTCCCAGTGCATGCAATCAATACTCCCGATCATCCCTGGGAACCCCCGCATTTCACTTACATGTAGTATTCTTTGCAGATCATCTTGGGTTGGTGCTCTCAGGTACTCTTGCTCATACAATCGTATGATTCCTTTACAGAATCTACGTAAGCACTCCAATGCTGTAGTACCTCCTATTTTGATGTATTCATCGACCGCATCTGCTGCCACACCATATGCTAGCATTCGCATTGCTGTGGTACATTTTGCTAACGGTGGTATACCTTCTTTATTGGCTGCATCAACTCGTTGGGTGAAGTAGTTATCACTACTTGAAAGGTCCCCAACGATTCGAAGGAAAACATGTTTTTGCATCCGGTACCGACGACGAAACATTGCATCGTCATATGTAGGCTCATTGGCAAAGTAGTCGTCAATTAGACTTTGGTTTGCCGTTGCATGATCTCTATTGAGATATTTTCTACTACGAGGTGCACTATCTTCCAATATTTTGTTTCGACGCTCTCTGAATCGGCTGGCCATATAAGTTTCTTCCATTTCACATTTTTGTTTGTAGGCTGCGATATCAAAAGGATATTATGATGGATCCATTAATAGTTTTTTGTGATATTTTGAAGTAGATTGAATGAGATTTGGGATATTGGTGATTCAATGTATGTATCTATGAGTCCCTATATACAAGTACATTAAGTGGTGGACATTGACGGATTCGAAATAAGTTATTGTATTGAGTTAATACTCAGATAAGGATTGGGTGGTACATATTCAAACACAATAATTTCCAAACATTAAAGCCAAAAGTCACGGACAATTATTAAAGCAAACACAACAAATATCACTGACAATTATTAAAGCAAACACTACAGCCAAAGTCACGGACAATTATTAAAGCAAACACTACAGATATCACTGACAATTATTAAAGCAAACACTACAGCCAAAAGTCACGGACAATTATTAAAGCAAACACTACAGATATCACTGACAATTATTAAAGCAAACACTACAGCCAAAAGTCACGGACAATTATTAAAGCAAACACTACAGATATCACTGACAATTATTAAAGCAAACACTACAGCCAAAAGTCACGGACAATTATTAAAGCAAACACTACATATATCACTGACAATTATTAAAGCAAACAATGGGGACTTGATTGAAATTTGATTGAAATTACTTGATTGAAATTAATCAACGGACAATTTCATTACAGCCACAATTTGATTGAAATTACACAATAACTCATACATTACAGCCAAAAGCCACAGACAATTTGATTGAAATTAATTATCAAACAGCTCTTGGCTCAACATATCCAACAACTTTTGCTTCCGATCATCGAGATTCTCCTCGGAACTTAGTTTTAGATACATTTTCATTTTCTTAGCATGAGTCTTTTCTTTCATCAATTGGTTAGCCTCCTGTTGCACCGACGCTATCTTGTCCAATCGTTCAAGCTCTTTCTCCTTGAATTGTTTGAATTCAGCCCACTCTTTATCCACCACCTCCAAGGCAGCTTCCTTACTTTTCTTTTTACCTTTTTTCTTAGCTGCCTCCCTACCCATTGGACGAGCAGTAGATCCTACAGAGTTTGAGCCACATGCATCACTGTCGTGAGATCTCTTAGATCCACTACTGCCTGAGCCAATATTTCCTACTTGACTACCATAACGTGGTTGATCACGGAGAGCGTGCCATTCTGCCATTAAAGTCAATTGAATATTCTTCCCACTTGCGTATAATTCCTGCGCTTTTGCCAAAATATCATTCTCCGACCAACCGCTTCCTTGCATACGCTTAGCGCTTTCATAAGCGCCAATCCATTTATTCAGTATTTTGTTCATATAATTAAAACGGTTTCGGCATGCAACACCATCCCGCTGATGATCGAATGAGCAATGCTCATTACAATACTCAGCAATTTTACCCCAATATGTTTCACCTTTCTGATTTCTCCCAACAACACTGCTTGTTCCATATTTAATCCACCCACTAATTAGCACCAAATTTTGTTCAGTGTTCCATGCTGGTTGCTGGGCTTTCTTGCTCTTAGGAGTTGAATCCTCTGGATTTGGAGTGACTTCATTACCACTTGTCATGCCACCAAGAGTTATTTGTGTTGAAAATTCAGGAAATTCAGGTGCACCAACACTCGGAAAGTTTTCATTTCCCATTGGCATATAACCATTAAACGGGGGTGTTTGAGATGGATATCCCATCATAGATCCATAATATGGACTAAAGTTTGGAACAGAGGATGGGTGGTTGAAATTTGGTGCAAAACCAAAATTATGCATGTTTTGAGGACGTTGGTTTGGAAATTGATTTGGATGTTGATAATTGTTGGGATTTTGGTAGCTAAATGGGTAACTAGAAGAATTCTGGGTGTTGAAATTATTATTATTTGGATCCATTTCACTAAAAACAAGTTTAAAACTTCAAAAGGAAAGGTAATAGAAG
Source organism: Medicago ruthenica (assembly GCA_018208015.1). Lineage (NCBI taxonomy): Eukaryota > Viridiplantae > Streptophyta > Magnoliopsida > Fabales > Fabaceae > Medicago > Medicago ruthenica. The sequence continues at coordinate 61,181,129 of CM031373.1, forward strand.
GATAGTAATAAGATTAGGATACTGAAAAACTTGGTTTTTTTTTTCTGTGTCCAAATCAAATGAACCAAGTCTCTATTTATAGAGGAAAAAAAATTATGAATTTTGGTAATTTTTTTTTTAAATTAATTTACATTGAAATAATTGAGTTGAAATTATTAAGATAATAAAAATCCAGCAAACCAATCAGAAGCTGACACGTGTCTGCAATTATCAAAAAGCATCTTCTCTCTCTGCTTTCTGCGCTCACACGCTTTGGTCTGCGCGTGTGCTACACGCGCGCTGGACAACCAAACAGAAACCGCCACGTCTCCCTCGGCCTGACATTAAACACAGTTGAAACCATTCAACATTTCCCTCCTCCACATCACCATTCAACACACTCTCAACACACCATTACACCATATTTTCCCATTCAACACACCATTCAACAGGCCATTGAATATGGTCTAACAAGATAGGACACCAAACAACGTTGCATCAAGATGATGGACAAAAGAATGCCACACTGAGACGATGAACTCCCTTGAAAACACAAGGAAAACCATATTTGTATAAATACCACTTATTTAGAAGAAACAACGGGAAAAAAAAATGGATACGAGTGATTTTGGACCAAAAATATTGCTCAAAACTACACATTTCTGATAGATGAGGAAAAAGAAAGAAAAGAATTAGAGAGATGGTGAAACTTCTCTCTCAAAAAACTAGGGCCGACTAAGGGCTAGCACTTAAAATGTTACAATTTCTCCGGTGAATATAATTAATTATAAAAATAAACATCTCTTAAAATATAAATTGTTTTTCACGCAATAATTCTAATGATGTTTTAACTTAATTAAAATTAAAACATTATGTATTCACAACTATTACTACAATCTTCCTAAAAAGAAAAAACTATTACTACAAATTTTAAAAAATATATTACTACATAAGATAAAAATGATACTAATATATCACATTTTGACAATATAATTACTAATAAAATAATAGAATTATGAATCTGAAAGGCGAAGAACCCACTTTGCAAGTAAATAGATAGCCCTAACTTGTATGGGTATTTGTGGGTATGGTTATATTAAGTCACGCATGCCCCACTAACAACGAGTAAAAAAACAACTTTTTTTTTTATATCCCATTCATTGAAAGTAATCATATTCTAAGCATGTTACAAAGCAATTAGGTTTGTATAATTAATGAGTTCTATCAAAGGATAAATCGTTCAAGAGAACCAAAGTTCAATTTTTAGATGAAACAATTATTTGTCAGACTTTATTTACCTTTTGAGTGAATTTCAGATTACTATGACCCTTTTCATGAGAAACAGGGGTTAAATACCAGAAGAAAAGAATTTTAGGTATTTATCCCGGCTGGAATTCAAACTTTCATCAGTCACTTTGTGAAAATTAGTTTAACCCCTTCGCTATATCCAACCTTGTTAAGTATAAATCCATTTATTTTTTCTTCGTGTATCCTTAAGCTTAGTGCCCCTAGAGAATTTTATCCATGCATACTTATGAGTGTGAATACTTTTGCTATCGCTAGTTATAGAATATTATCGGTCAAATACATCTTGCGGTTCTTTAAGTTATATGTTTATAACATATTAGTCCTTTAAGTTTTTTTTTTGTTACCAATTGGTTCTTTAAGTTTTTTTTTTGTTACAAATTAGTCTTTTAAGTCATAAAATATTTACACTGTCATCCATCTTTTCAACCAACTTCGTTAAAAAGTGTTTATAGACCATTTAACATTAAGATGGTAGGTCCAAAAGTGCTTATAACATCAAACATGATTACTTATACACATTTTCTTGTTATTGTTTTTGAATTTCAAGTCTAATTTTACATATAGATATTTGATCAACAATATTATAAATCAAGTAATCGGTCAATTTTGTTTTGAATCAAGATCGAATAACACACTTATAAGCTCTAGTTTTGAGAGCAATGAATTTGGACAAACCAACTTAACATTAAACACTCACATAAACAATTTTTGATTGAGTTTGATGAAATTAGGATAACGGTGCAAATATTTTATGACTTAAAGGACCAATTTGTAACAAAAAAACTTAAAGAACTAACTTATTATAATCATGTAACTTAAAAGACCGCAAATGATATTTGGCCAATACTATCATCCAACCAGAAGTTTTTAACATTATGTCCCTTTATTACATTACTTCTTAAAATATCTCAACAAATATGTAAATAGTGAAATTTCATTAAATGTTAATGTAAAATTGTTTTACAATATTCTGAATACAACTCAGTTGATATCTGCAAAGACAACAATATACAAAGATCGGAGTTTAAAATCCAAACTTTCCATTTCTCCACACTTAAAAGTGTGTGAGTTCAGCTACTAAACTTACTTAACAAAAAAAAGAAAAATTGTTTTACACCATCCGTGCATGGTAAAAAGTTGTTGTACCTATCTGCTCTTTATCCAACGTGTCTTAGTTTCATAGATAGACTTTTGAAACAAAGAAAACTCTTTTTATTTATTTATAGTTTTTTTTTTACAATAATGTTTTTTTTAACAAGCCAAAATGGAATATATTAATAGAAATAGCGAGTCCCTCCTAGCACAAGGTGTGCCAGAAGAAAACTCGAAACAAACAGTCACCAGTCAAAACATGCAAATAGAAAAACCAATGACACTTAGCCGATACCCATACAAACAAGTGGGTTCGACCACCACAAATGAGAACAAAAGCCAAGGTTAACATTAGAGTCTTTTAGCCACCAAAAAGAATTCATTTTAACTTTATCCAGCAATTGGTGAGTAGTGCTTGGCGTGGCCCTAAAAATGCGGTTATTCCGTTCGTTCCATAACACCCACACACAACAAAGCCAAATAAGATGAAGAAATGAGCGACGAACACGCAAGCCTCCAGATGAATGAGTGAACTGGACAAGGTGATCAGGTATCAACCGTGGATCAGCCAATGATATACCAATCCAAGACCTAACCAAATTCCACAAAGGTATAGTAACGGAACATTCAAGGAACACATGAAGAGCCGTTTCCAAACCCCCGCAACCTGACACACAAAATTGAGAGTCTTGGGGAATGATGTTACACGTCGCCAAATTATCCTTAGTCGGCAACCTGTTACAGAGAAGCCTCCAAGCCAAAACAGAGACCTTCAAAGGCACCTGTTTGTGCCAAATATAGTCCAAAGTATCATCCACAACAATGGAAACCTGAGACGTAAGTAGACTGTATGCAACCCTCACAGAGTAGCCTCCACTAGGATCATGCATCCATAGCCAAGTATCTGAAATGTTAGAAGAAAAAGAAAAACACGAAAGTAAAGTAGTGCATTCCCCTAACAACTCCTCCTCCCACGCCCTCAACTGACGGCGCCATTGCCAAGCCGCCCCCCATCCTCCCACCCCAACGCGCGCTTACCCGCTACCGTACACGACTTGTTAGTAGCCAAGTCGAAGAGACGCGGGTACTTCCCACACATAGGGACCCCACCTAACCAAGGATCCGTCCAGAAAAGCGTATCCACACCAGTGCCAACCCTCCTCACAACACTATCTGCAAACCAACCTCGCCAACAAGACCTACCCCATCCCAAATTTTTGCAATCTCCCGCTACCACAAAGAAACACTCCGGCCCCCAACCGCCAACCGTCCTGCCTCCTCTCCAAACCTAGCAACTGATAAGTGCCAAAAATGAGTTAAAAAGCATAGTTAATTTAAGCACTTAAGTAGATTGTTTTGCAAGTTATCATGGGAAAAGCTCATAATCACTAATCAAATGCCCAATATTGCTTTTACTTCTTTCCCCATCCATTTGTGCAGGAAAATGCAAGCCAGGACATGATTTGAGCAAAGAATCAAGAAGAAAAGAATATGATAAACTCGCCCAGCGAGCTAATGGCGAGTCCTTGTCGAGCTCAGGCAGGGATTTTCAGGAGCAGGGGAACTTGATTTCGCTCAGCGAAATATTCATCGCCCAGCGAGATCCAAGGCGGTTTAATGCTACTTGAAGACGTGGCTGAAAACCACTGGTGAAGAAATCTCAACTCGCCGGGCGAGTGAAATCTCGCCGTGCGAGATGTCACTTTCAGCTTTTAGTATTTAAGCTTTGTTTCATACTTTTTTGCTAAGAACATTATTATTACAGTGTGTAATATTATTAGGATATAGTTTTTAGACAGAAAATAGGGCTAAGAGAGGTGATCTTCATGGAGCAAGAGTGATTGAAGTGTGGAATCAACTAAGACTCTTTGGGAAATCAAGAACTTAGCATTGGATCTTCATCTTCCTTCCACTTTTGTATAGTTGTCATGACAATGACCAACTAACCTTCCCTTTGTTGGGATTGGAGGTACTCTATCTAGCTTAGATATAGTCTTTGATCTTTAGATATATGATTTTAGCAATTTATGTGATATTGAGTTTATTCTTGCTATTCATTATTATGTTTTGATTTAAATGTTATTAACGAATACTTTTGAATCTTTGGTGAGAATAATCTTCTATTAAAACAAGAAATTCTAGACATAGAATTATGTTTTGATAATCACATAAAGTATTGGAACGTAAAGCTTTCGGATCGTTTGATAGATTGAGAAATCGTCGATTAAACGATACGATCGATCTCACGACGTCATTTGGACACGAATGGTGTTGTCGAGTGATACATGATAATTTCGCTAAAACGCTAGAATTCATATGCATGACTTTTAGATTATTTTCGATGCTCGATTAAGGAACTCTGATCTCAATGCTTTTATTCCCTATTTCTTGTCGTCTTTATTTCCGTTTTTAGGTTCCAATAGTTTTTAAGCAAACAATCGTACAAACCCTTACTCAAAACTATAACGATTGTTGAACGGCTCGAGATAGCGCACTAGTCCCTCTGGAGATGATATAAAAATATACTTACTTTTGACCAACGACAAAATGGCGCCGTTGCCGGGGACTAGTGTAGATATTTTGAGCATCGCAATAATTTTCATTGTTTTGAGCATTTGTATATATCGTGTTAATATTTTTCGTTTCTTTTGTACATTAAAAAATTGTGTTTGCATTAACCCTCTTTGTTATACAAAGAAAAATTTCTTGTTAGTTACACTTGTTTCAGATTCTCAACATAAACGAAATCATGGCTGATCATGATTATTTCACCTTCTATACTCCATTTGAGTATGAATCCTATCAACAGTATCAACAATATCCGTATGAAGATGAACAAATGTCAAGAATGGAAAATACTTTGAATATGTTCATGCAACAATCCATGATCAACATGCAAAATACCAACCAAAGATTGAGAGCGTTATCAATCCAATTGGAACTTTTGCAAGTTCAATTAAATTTTTCATCAAGAATCATGGATGTTCAGACCAACAATCAATCCACTTTTGAATTAGGATAGATTGTTGATGAAGATGTTGATGAAAGTGAGGAAGAGTTAATGTTTGAAGGATGTGGTATAAGGAAATTAGTGGAAGAAATAGAGATACCACACAAAGTAGAACTTCCTCAAGAAAGGTCAGAATCTGAAGAGGCCAGAAATGTTGATAGTGAAGAAGTGATGGATATTGAGAAAAAGGAACAGTTTCTTAACAAGGAAGAAACATATGAAAAGAAGGGGATGAAAGTAAGCAAGGCAGAACTTGAGTTTGTAAAAGATAGCATTTGTTCCTTGTTCATCAAACTCTGGATACGGAGGTTATGGACTCCACATCAGCTATACTTCAAGTTCATGGAATTCCTCCCAAAACAAAGGAATACAAAGGTTGATGTGCGTTCCGTCTCATTTTGGCCACCCTAACAAAACAGGCGTCGAGCTAACGACGTAAAACAAGCGCTTGTTGGGAGGCAACCCAATTTTGTAAGTATTTATGCTTTATTACTGCTTTCAAGTAATCATAGGTGAAGCTAAAATTGACATGTCTTTTGAAATGCTTCATTTTTGAAAATTCTGTAATCTGTCATTCTTGCGGAGCGAAATATTACTTCACTGAGCGAGGCTTACTGATAAGCTCGGTAAGCAAAGTATCAGATGCATGATAATGATAATGATAGAAATTGTTTCAAAGTGCAAAGCCAAGGTACTTGTTTCTTGCTTTTCTAGGTGTGTACTTGAATTTGAAATTAGTACTTTGCACAATATTTATCTCATACAGTTTTACGCGATAACATGCTTATGTATGAACCACTTAGAACTAGCCTAAATGTGAGGAATCCTCAAGTGCTTTACATATATGCAGGAGACTGGCATTCATTGTTTTACTCGGTTGTTTTATGTTAAATCTGATAATTGTTTTTAATTGTATGAAAGCACTGAAATGATCAAGGCATTCTTTTTGAAAATGAGTAGAAACACTTGACCACAAAAAGCCTACCCAGTGAGAGAGTGAGTATTTGATAACCCCATTTGAGCCTAATGAATCAGAATCCTTAGCTGTGAACTGTCAACATTCATAAGCAATGCTTAGTGAATTTGCCCAAGTTTTTCAAAATCCAGTTCATAGTTAAATCACTATTGGATTCTGATATTTTTACCTTCATCTTGAACCCTAAACCATCATGTTTATTTGTCCCTTGCCTGATGATAAGGGAACATTCAATTAGGGTATTATTTTGAATAAGTTGGGGAGAAAAGGGAGGTAGTGTATGTCAAGTAATGGTGAATTTTGAAAATTGATCTTGACAACAAGAAAAAGAAAATGAAAAGAAAAAGAAAAAGAAAAGAGAAAAAAAGAAAGAAAAGGAACAAAGAAAAAGAAAAGAAAAAAAGAGAAAAATTCAATAAATAGAAAAAGTTGTCAAGATCAAAGTAATACTTGTAAAACACCAAGGGTTGTTTATGAATTTTGGAGGAAGTTGTGTAAGTAGAAAGAATGTTCCTCTATGCTTGGCCATTTGAATTCCATTTTTCCCACATATGTCATTTCTTTTGGAAACCAAGCCAAATTACAACCCTCAAAGACCTTTTGATCTATGCTTTTGTGCTTTTTGAGATGATATTTGGATGGACACATAACTTAATCAAGTTGTTAGCAGAATTGCCGGATGAGTGTTCAAAACCCTCACTTCATGATTTCAATTTGCTTATTTACTTTCAAAGAAGTGTGTTAGGTGTGGTTCATTGTTAATTATGTTATTGACTTGAATTGTGTGATGTGAATTTTGTGTTTAGGACTTATGCCGCATTCAGAGTATATATCTAGATTAATGAGAAACTTCATACTTGCTCGCGCAATCCATATTTGAATTATGTCATCTGAAAACTTTTCATTTCTTTGCATGTATTGTACTTTTGTCCAAAGCCTTGATTTTTCCATTTCTTTTGAGTCCTTTGTTTGAGGACAAACAAAGATTTAAGTTGGGGAGAGTGATAAGTGCAAAAAATGAGTTAAAAAGCATAGTTAATTTAAGCACTTAAGTAGCTTGTTTTGCAAGTTATCATGGGAAAAGCTCATAATCACTGATCAAATGCCCAATATTGCTTTTACTTCTTTCCCCATCCATTTGTGCAGGAAAATGCAAGCCAGGACATGATTTGAGCAAAGAATCAAGAAGAAAAGAATCTGATAAACTCGCCCAGCGAGCTAATGACCAACGAGATCCAAGGTGGTTTAATGCTACTTGAAGACGTGGCTGAAAACCACTGGTGAAGAAATCTCAACTCGCCGGGCGAGTGAAATCTCGCCGTGCGAGATGTCACTTTCAGCTTTTAGTATTTAAGCTTTGTTTCATACTTTTTTGCTAAGAACATTATTATTACAGTGTGTAATATTATTAGGATATAGTTTTTAGACAGAAAATAGGGCTAAGAGAGGTGATCTTCATGGAGCAAGAGTGATTGAATTGTGGAATCAACTAAGACTCTTTGGGAAATCAAGAACTTAGCATTGGATCTTCATCTTCCTTCCACTTTTGTATAGTTGTCATGACAATGACCAACTAACCTTCCCTTTGTTGGGATTGGAGGTACTCTATCTAGCTTAGATATAGTCTTTGATCTTTAGATATATGATTTTAGCAATTTATGTGATATTGAGTTTATTCTTGCTATTCATTATTATGTTTTGATTTAAATGTTATTAACGAATACTTTTGAATCTTTGGTGAGAATAATCTTGTATTAAAACAAGAAATTCTAGACATAGAATTATGTTTTGATAATCACATAAAGTATTGGAACGTAAAGCTTTCAGATCGTTTGATAGATTGAGAAATCGTCGATTAAACGATACGATCGATCTCACGACGTCATTCGGACACGAATGGTGTTGTCGAGTGATACGTGATAATTTCGCTAAAACACTAGAATTCATATGCATGATTTTTAGATTATTTTTGATGCTCGATTGAGGAACTCTGATCTCAACGCTTTTATTCCCTATTTCCTGTCGTCTTTATTTCCGTTTTTAGGTTCCAATAGTTTTTAAGCAAACAATCGTACAAACCCTTACTCAAAACGATAACGATTGTTGAACGGCTCGAGATAGCGCACTAGTCCCTGTGGAGACGATATAAAAATATACTTACTTTTGACCAACGTCAGCAACCGACACTCTATACCACAGACCTACTCTGTCAACCAATAACCTCCAACACCACTTCCCTAGTAAAGCAAGATTAAACTCCCTCAACTTCCTAACCCCCAGACCACCAAACTCCTTTCCTAAACAAACGTTATTCCAATTGATCCAAGACAATTTTCTGTTTTCCTCACACCCTCCCCAAAAAAATCTAGACAGTAAAGATTCAATAGAAGAGATGATACCTGACGGTGCCTTGAAGAAGGAAAGAGCATAGACAGGAAGAGAAGTTAGGACAGATTTAAGCAGGATCAAGTGACCACCAAAAGAGAGAAAACAGCTCTTCCACCCAGTCAATCGAGAACGAATGCGCGACAAAATTGGATCCTAAAAAGACAAACGACGAGGGTCACCGCCAATAGGAAGGCCTAAATACATAAAAGGCACCTTCCCCATAATCCATCCCTAAACCGAAGCCGCCTCAGTCAACCAGGAATCAGAAATATTCACCCCAACCAGCATACTCTTATTAAAATTTACCTTCAACCCTGGAGGCCCCTTCAAAAAGAACAAGCACCGCCCGCAATGCACGGACATTTGCCCAGCTTTTGACACCCAACAAGAGCGTATCATCCACAAATTGAAGATGAGAAATAACTGTGTTGTCCGAAGAACCAATGCTATAGCCCGTAAAAATATTAGAATGAACCATGGCATTCATCATAACATTCAAGCCCTCTGCCGCCAATAAAAAGAGGAAAGGTGAGAGTGGATCACCTTGTCTAAGGCCCCTCTCCAAAGGAAACTCATATGTCGGACTACCATTAACTAAAACAGAAGCTGTTGCGGAACCCACACATTCTTTGATCCATTTCCGCCACAAAGTTGGAAAAGACATCTGTCGCATAACGGCATCAAGATACCCCCAGTCCACCGAGTCATAGGCTTTCTCAAAGTCAACCTTAAATAGTAAAAACTCTTTCTTTAATTTCTTAGCCTCATCCACCACCTCATTCGCAAACAAAATCCCATCTAAAATTTGTCTGTCTTTAACGAAAGTTGTTTGTGCCTTAGAAATGACACTTTCAATAACCATCCTCAGTCTATTTGCAAGAACTTTAGCCAAAATTTTGTAAAGACTTCCCACCAAAGAGATGGCCGAAAATCATTTAATTTCTGGGGACTATCAACCTTAGGAATAAGAGCTATAAAAGTCGAATTTATACCTTTTGCCAATTTACCATTCCGATGGAATTCTGAAATAAACCGCAAGATGTCATCTTTTATAATATACCAAAACTCCTTTAGAAAGCCAAAATTAATACCATCTGGACCCGGGCTCTTATAGCTATCACAATCCCAAACAGCGGCTCTGACTTCTTCAACTGAAAAAGGTCGAACCAGACCGCTACCTTCCGCAACGGATAAAGAACGAAAATGCAGGTCTTCTACTGATGGCCGCGACACACTAAGAGCTTTAAAATGCGAAGAGAAATGAGAGAACACAGCTTGGCGGATGGGCTGAACTCCCTCCACCCTCACACCATCCACCAAAATAGAGGATATGGAGTTTCGTCGCCGACGACCAGATAGAACATAATGAAAATACCTAGAGTTTGCATCACCATCACGGAGCCAACTGAGACGAGACTGCTGCCAACAAATACTAGTATTCATCCGAGACAAAGAATGAATGTTCACCGAAATATCACGTAATTCAGAAATCTCAAGATCCGACAACACCTGGTCTTCCCCCTTACATTCTAAGTCAGACAAACGAGCCTTTAGAGAAACAATTTTACCCGAAATATTTTTTTGAATTAGAATCATGCCACTCTTTGAGAGCTAATTTGATCAACTTCAATTTTTCTTTGATAACATAGCCGCCCCACCCATCAATATGCAGGGAGTGCCACTTATTAATGACAAAATGCTTATAACCAGGAATATCTTGCCAGCACTTCAACATCCTCAAAGGTCGAGGACCCCACTTTTCCTCATCCACCGACAAGCACAAGGGACAGTGGTCGGACTAACCTCGCAGGTGAGCCATTTGCACACAATTAGGCCACACCAGGCACCACTCCTCTGACATCAGAAACCTATCAATCCGACTCATAGAAAGGTCGTCGCCCTTGTACCAAGTAAACTTCCGACCACACAAAGGAAGGTCAACCAAACCAGAAACATCAATGAATTGATTAAAGGGTACATGATCTGAAGACCGGAGACTGTGACTCACGGTCCGTCTTTCATCAACACTACGAACATCATTAAAATCACCACAAACACACACCTTCTGACCACCCTACAACTGTAAACGAGTGGCTAAATCATCCCATAACGTTGTGGCTAAATCATCCCATAACGCTTGTTTCGCCAAATTGTCACAAGGAGCATAAATGTTGAATAAAAAGAATTCCTCATTAGAATTTATAAAGCGGCCATGAATCATCACACCATGGTCAAAACCATCAGAAGACCAAACCTCCACTTCCTCGGAATCCCACAAAGTGAGCAATCCCCCCGACGCCCCCGCGGAGGAACGAAAAGAGTACCCATGAGGCGAAGGACCCCACAGGGAGACACCTATACGATCATCACACAGTCCTAATTTAGTTTCCTGGAGACACAAAATGAACGGTTTCTTCTCACCAACCAGATTACTAACTTTCCGCCGTTTCTCCAACCCACCCAAGCCCCTTACATTCCAAGAAATAATTTTCATCAAACCCACCTAAATACCCCTCACCGCCCCCCCCCCCCCCCCCCCCCCCCCCCCCCCACACACCACTAACAACCATGACCCACTCCCCCCTCTCCCACCCCATCAACCACCGCCTGCGCCTTCTTCCTCCCTCTTCCTGCACCGGACAACACACTAAAAGAATTAGCAAGATCATTATTAAACTTAACTCTGATAGCCTTACCAATCCCCTAAACATCCTCCACCGCCACCCTCTCGTCTCCTTGCAAAGCCATCCAATTCTCCCAATCCTTTTTAACAGAAGAGGAAGAGGAAACATAATCTGAAGAAGTCTGGTGAACAACCTCAACTGATTTACAAACTCTTTTTCTCCCGCTACGACGTCTGACATTTTTTTTTCAAAATTTTCAGGACCTCTTTCCGATCTTTACTAGGTAAACTAGCCACTTTTTTCAAATTTCTCATAGTTTGTCGCAGAGTCCCACCTTACTTCTTTCTTTTAGAGATTTGGACAAAGCTAGTGTTGTGATCACTTGAGAAGGAAACTTGTTCTTAAACTTCTTGTTAGAGGAAAAAGTAACACATGTGTCTCCGTGATGCTGATCAGTAAGCCACTCCATACTCCACGGCCCAGACAAAACAGAACGCCCTCCAGCTGGTGGACAAGAAAGAGTGCGCTTGTGACTAATAGGAGAAGACTCACTAACCGTTGTCGGACCATCTAAAACCGGCATGTTGACAGGCGCCGCAACTATTACTCCACATTCCACAACCTCAGCTGGTCTTGCCAGAGCAACCTCAGAATTAATAAGATTGCAAGTGTCCCCACACGTAGGAGTTGCACCAGTACAAGGTAAAACATTTTTTGAAGTTTTTAAAGAACATGCCCCAAGTGATTCTCCAGACGCCTCGATTTCAACAGACCTCGGAAGAAGAACATCTGACTCAATAAATTTTGGGAGTCCACCTGCGTCCATCACACCATCATTTCGGCCAGCAAGAGAAAGATGATGAAGCTCATCACAGTCCCCTTCCTCCTGAGTCAGTTCATCAACTAATTTTTCAACCAGAGCGTCAACATTTTTACCGTGTTCTTGAACCACATGTTCATCAACCCATTCCTCATCAGATCCCTGCTCTTCTGTTTCCTCCTCAAACAAACATGCATCCTCCCTTATATTGAAACCCCATTCCTCAACAATCTTAATCTCAACCATAACTCCATCAACCAACAAATTCTCAACAACATTAACAACCTCCAGGGAAGAGGTGGCTATCAACACACGACCGAAATCAAACCTTTCCTTCTCCAAAGAGCACACATCCGTGCGTAAAAAGCGACTGGATTCCATCACACAAATTTTAAAAAACTCGTCATTCCACGCATGCAAAGGAATTCCATATAGTCTTAACCAAGCACCCCTTTGGAACGACAAAACCTCTTTATCCCATTTAACAAAAGAGGAGAAAAAATGATCAAAGAACTGTTTAGCACTAACAATAATGTTCATTACACTGTCGTTCGTCAAACTGTGAAGAAAGACTTTGTCCGCTCCCAAGGGAATAATACCAAGGTTGGAAAACCCCGCATCTGCAATTCTTTCTTGTAGCAAGGGTACAACCTCACCACTAATCACCGTCGCTACCACCCCTTGTCTTGCCCATGATAAATCCTCCTCAGTCGACCGATACATACGCACCAACTTCTTAGCCGGGACATTCGGCAGCAAACCACTACTAGCAACTGGAAAATTCTCAGCCTTAGACAACATCAGACCACTGCCCTCCTCGACCACCGCCCCCTTCTTCTCCACCGTACCCACCCGGACTCCCTCCCCCTCTCCTTCCTTCTCCCTCACCGTCCCCACCTCCGTCAGGCCAACATCCCCTCCTGTATCTTCCCCCCTCACAACTGTTTTCTCCCTCACCATGCACACGTCCCCCTGATCCCCATAATTAATGTTTTCTCCCTCATGCCAATCTCCAACCCTCCCAGCACTCCTACCATTCGAACCTCCTTCCCCCCTCCGAACATCTTGTTTATCAAATCTTGCAACTTTCGCCCAAATACGTAAATGACCAAACCAAATATCATTGAGAGCATGCAACAACTTAGTGACATCCCTAACCTTTGAGAATCGCACAAACCCGTACATATAACCCATAGCATTCCGCTTTCTTGCAACATACACATTTTTCAGAATCCCACACACTTCGAAAGATTTTCGCAAATTAAAATGACGTACCTGTTCTGGAAAATTCGTAAAATAGAAAGTGACGAACCTTTTGAAACCAGAATGCTGCATATCATCCGAAGCCGCAACGAAACTGAGCGCGACCGCTGCAATGGGGTTGCAACAATCGCGCCCCTCTCCCCATAATCATCGCACGATCGCACAACCCTAGAGGGAGGGTGATCGCGCCCAACACCCCCACCAGCGGTGGCTCCTTCTCCCCGCCCCTGTAAAAATCCCTTGAATTGCCTCGAAACCTTGACTGAACCCCAAACCCGCCTTGTCGCGTGAACCTCTAAAACCTGTCCTGACCTCGATCCTCCTGTCTTGATGCTTTCCGACGTCGCGACTTCACGTCCTGCCAATTTCCCCTATCCCCCCCCCCCCCCCCCCCCAATTTGTGGCACCCTGCCTGGACCCCGCCCCACCCTAGTAAGCCTCTCCTCCGGCAAATAGGACCGGCGCAACCTCCCTGTGTGTAAACTAGGGCTGCCTCCTCTCACTCTCACTCTCCCACTCATAGTTTTTTCTTTTTGAAGCATTTTTTACAATAATGTTTATTTTTAGTTTCCTCTATTTTATTGTAAAAAAATTCCTCTTTTTAATAAAATCATCTCTCATTAATTATGTATTAATAACAAAAGTCAATACTTATTTTTTTTCATATTTTGATTAAGAATGAAATTAACATTGTCCCGTAAGCTTAACTCAGTTGGCAGGGACAATGTATAATATATGTAGGGATTGAGGTTCAAACCCCAGATACCCCACTTGTTACCCTTTTATGATTAGATGAGACCTAGGTTACCCATAACAAGTTGTGGGTAAATTATCCTTACCAACAACCAATGAAAATTAACCACATGAGTAAATTTATAAGTTGAGTAAAAGTTAGTTTGTGGGTACCATCTACAAATTTATTTATGTGGTCAATCTTTTGGATTAAATATGTTTTTAGTCTTTAATATACCATTTTTTTTTGTTTTAGCCCCTCTAAAAATTTTCTATCATCATTTTTTGTCTATACTTTTATGTCAACTCTTGTATAGCCTTCATATTTTTGAAAGAAATATTTCATGAATGTTTAGAATATTATAAAATCTCTCGCAGATAAGAATAGATTTTTTTTTAACAAAACTTGAATTAAATATAATTTTTTATTGTCTTGACTTTTAAAAATTAAAATTTAATTAATGTTTTTTTTAAATTCTAATTTTTTTGGTAGAGATTCTTATAATTTTCTAAGCAATCCTTGAAATTTTTGAATTAATTCATGTTTTGTTAAAAAATTCTAATTTTTTTGGAAGAGATTTTTTTATAATATTCTAAACGTTCCATGAAATTTTCATTGAAAAATATGAAGGCTACACAAGAGTTGACTTAAAATTGTGATTGAAAACTAGTTGAAAACTTTTTGGGACTAAAAGTCAAAGAAAGTTTTTAAGAGGACTAAAATGAAAAGTTGATATACTTATAGAGACAATAATATATTTAACCGTAATTAATTTATTGGTTCTTGGATAAATTACACACAATTCTCTTCAAATGTAACTTAGAAAATACCTTATGATTAATATCAGCTAATCAAGAAATTATTTTACAATTTTCATTTGAAAAATTTTTGTTTTGACAGTTTTCATTTGACAATTAGTTTTTTCAATTTTTTTTGTCAAAAAATTAATTAATTCTTGTATTAATTCATAGTCTTTTATGGTTGTATTCAGGCGTTCCTCTTTTTTAGAAGAAACAAATTGATTGATTTTTTGAAAATCCATAAAATGGTAGTAACCGACATATGTTAAACTTTTTATAAAAAGAGATGTGTATATATTGAGTCTAAGTGCTCCGAATAAGATTATCTACGATAGAAACAACTTATAAGACAATCTTTTCAAAAAAAAAAAATTAACTTTTTTTTGGAAGAAATTTCTAATACTCTATTTAGGTATCGTTTGACCTGACTTTTTTACAGTCCAAAAGCTACTTTAAAACAAAGTTAAAATCAAGGACTTTAAGAAAGAAGTTAAAGTTGTTTGGTTACTTTATTATTTTTTTAGTTTTAAAGCTATTTTTAATTTAAAAGTTGTTTGGAAAAATATTGTATAAATATATAATAAATAAAAAAATGTTAAAATATTTTTTGAAGGGAAAAAATATTTAAATTATTTTTTAGTAAGTACTTAATAGATATTGTGTTTGGCCTACCTTCTCCTTAAAATTGTAGAGAAGTAGAAAAAAGTCGGGCCAAACAGTACCTTAGGCATCGTTTGACCTCGCTTTTTTACAGTTCAAAAACTACTTTAAAACAAAGTTAAAATTAATGACTTTAAGAAAGAAGTTAAAGTTGTTTGGTTACTTTATTATTTTTTTAGTTTTAAAGCTATTTTTAAGTTCAAAGTTGTTTGGCAAAATATTGTACAAATATATAATAAATAAAAAATTGTTAAAATATTTTTTTGAAGGGAAAAAATATTTAAAATATTTTTTAGTAAGTACTTAATAAATATTGTGTTTGGCCTACTTTCTCTTTAAACGAAATAAAAATAAACATTTGAAAATTAACACACACATAATTAAAGGATCATGAGTTCGAACCCAAACCACAACGTACAACCTTACAATTTCGACATTCGTCGTTGATGACTTTTGACGACATTGTAATAAACTTACAAGAGACAAAAAAGGGCTAATATTATATTTTAGTATTAATTAGAAACCAATGATATAACACGTGCCATTGTGGAAACTTGCCCATTTTATCTATAAAAGCAAGAGGTGCTTGGGATATATTCATAGACTTGGGTTATTAGGTTAAGGTACATTTCCTGGTCTCTTCACTATATATTGACTTGTGTCCTTTTCTCATCGGATCTTGTGTGACATCCATACCCACTGTCTCTCCCTTTGACTTTGCGTAATTCTTTTTCCCCATTTTGGTTGATTTTAAGATATTATTATATAGTGTTCATTCCACTATATTTCATCGATTTTATCGTCATATTCATAACCATTTTTTGTTTTGTTTTCAGGGACTATGGATAACCATCAAGATGATAGTATAACTCTATTTCATTATTTTCTCTATTTGATTTATTTTTTATTTGATGGTCTAACTTTGATTGATATAGATATATACATATATTTTATTTTGCTTCAGCTACTAATACTTTTTCCTCTTTGGATCATTTACAGGGTCAGATTCATCACGTCCCATATTTAGCCAAGACATGTTTATTTTTGAGGTAATTCTTCTACTCGATTGAGATGGTATTTCTTTAAATTTGAAAATTGTATATTGTGTCAATGATTATTGATTGTTCCACTTTGCAACTTTCTTCTATACATTGATCTTAAATTGGTTTCACTAATTTTATATAATAATATACTGTTTTTTTTTAATAAAAGTGATTTTTTTATCTGAAAGAAACTAATTTTATAAAATAAAAATTGAAGATCAAACATACTTTACCCAAGTAACACTCCTTTACTGACCAGATCTAGATTTTTTTTTTAAAGAACTGACCAGATCTAGATAATATCCAATAGCAGAATTATATTCATTTGATACATTCACGCGATCTAAACCATAAGATTTAGATTGGAGTATCCAAGTTTCAATTTTTATAAAAATTAAATATATAATAGATAACCAAAATATGAGCCATGTAATTTTGATTCGACAATCTAAGTAAGTGAGATTTAGAGTACAAGTTTTTGATCCGTAATATGACTAACAAAATATTTGATAAGTTGAGATGCAAGTTCAATCACGCAATTCTCTACGTCTTAATATTAGTTGTGAGTTTTATTGTTAGTTTTTTCCGAAAGAAAAAAAAATACGATGATCAGTTTTTTTTGGTGAAGCAATGCACACGGTTTGAAACTTTTTGACATGGTTCAAGGTTTGACCTTAAAAGCCTTAAATATATTTAACGTATATGAGACATTTTTAGAAAATAAAGTCATGCAAGAGATGTCTGACATGGATTTCCGCCGCAATAAGGTGATGCTTTTTAGAAGTCAAGTTCCAATAAAAAAAGTCAAGTTCATTAAATGATTTTAAAAATAAGTACACCTTTTGATAATTAAGTCAATTAATCATCATTGGTCAATAAAAAAAATCCAATATAACCATTATTGGTCAATAAAAAGAAGTCAATTTAACGGTTATAGGATATCATTGCACATGAGTTTTACACGCGCTTGTTGTAGGTTCTGATCATTTAGTATATGTTTGGATGAACGTTTAGAAAAGAAAAATCATGGCAAAAACCACGTTTACGTAAAAGCTACAAATATAAGCTACTGATTTTTTATAGTGGGTAGGCGAAAAAACAAGTGTTTGGGCAAGAAAACGCCAATCCAAACAGACGCTTAATGTTCATTATATGTACTTTTTTTTTAATTTGTCCTCATCCAAATTCACATTGCTCAACTTTATCCATCTTTTATGAAGGATCAGAGAGATCTCACATTTTCTCAAAAGTTAAACCGAAAATCATATATGTCTTATATTGGGGATAAAGAACACGAAACCATATTTGTTCAAATTACCACTTGCACCGCATAACTATATACACTACATGATAAATATAAGGAATTTTTTTTTAAAAGTCAAATGTATTTTGTTTAAATTTTAGACCAAATACATTTGACTTTTATAATCCCTTTTGATTTATAACTTACAGGGGAGTATAAATTATTTTCCATTGATTACCATTTTTTAGAAGAAAAAAATTATTCATTTTTAATTATCTATTTTAAAGTTCAATTCAACTTTAAATATTATTCTATTAAAAGTCAGTATTCATTGACAAAGAGTTATTGAAAGTCTAAATATATTAAGTTTGATTCAAGTGTCAACATGTCCTAACTCTTTTAGATCCTTGAACCAGAATTCTTTTTTTTACGCAAATCTACCTTAGAATTTGAGTTAGAGAAATTTGTGTAATGATTTGATGGAAGGATCCCAATTCCCAACATCATAGTCCCAATGTTGTCGTTTTCGTTGACTTGTCATTTTTTTTATTTTTCTTGTGCTTTACTATAACCGTCACATTTTTGTTATTTTAATCCTTAATTTTTTTTTTTTTTTTGGGTTTGAACAACAGGACCAGGAAGAGGACATCCAATCGTCATTTTTTTATAATCTTGAAAATCAAAATAATGTGTCAGTACCTATGATGGCTCTTGGTTCTACACCTGCGGTAAGCACTAATTAAGCAGTCACTAATTCACTTTCTCTAATTATAATTTTATTCTGTATAAATAATTGTTTTGTTTGTGCAAGATGTGGGGATTTGTTTGTGCATTTAGATTTATACTAATGTTTATGTTTATTAAATAATTTCTTAGGTTCAGTATGGGTCGGTGGGACCAGCAATTGCATTTGAAAATCAGCTCCAAAACACTGAGCTTATGACAAATTCCTCAAATGCAGTTGGTCTGGATTCTAATCTGGTACCACATTCAATTCCAAACTTTTCATATCCACAACTTACTGAAACACAACTAGGCCACTCTCACTCATTTCAGGTAAATTAATTTTAGTAAATTTATGCCATTATGATTTCATAAATTTATGGTTCATGCCTTCAATGATCTACTTTTGTTTTAATTACACTACTACTTAGTACTTACACTCACTCATACAAGATTTCTTTTGTATTTAAACAAAACCACATTCGATTTCAAGGTTTTTTTAACCAAACACATAGGTGTGACAAAAACAGTATGCAAAAATCATTTTTCTATACTTTTATACACTTATTACTTCACACTTTGATGCAAGTATAATAAATCATGCCTATATATACTTGTAGCTCATTATACTTGTATAATTTAGCTCACTATATCTCTTATCTTAGTTATACTAGTTAGTCGTTCTGATTGACAATAGGATTTTTGTTATACATGTGTTTTGATTTCATATTATTATTGAAAAAGCTCAATTGTACATGCTCTTAAAATATTTGTTATATGTCATAATCATACTTTTTTTAAATAATTTCAGGCGAGATTACCGATCTCCTATGGAACAGGTTCGTTTATTCAAGACCAAAATGCCCAAATGGGTTATGATCAATTTTCTCAAATCAATAATGAGAATTTTCAACAGTAGGTTTTCCTATCCTTTTGATGGCATTATCATTACTACATGTACTATTTTTTTTTTATTTCCTTTTAGCTAATCTTATAGACTATATGCAATATTCATATATTTTATAGGCCGCAAGGTATTGGCATGTCCTACGGGAACAACATTAGCAACCAAATGTCGATGCCCTCAAATCATGTAAGTGCAATACTAGAAAACCATGTCCCAACACTAATGTTTTATAGTTACTAAATAGGACAATTAATTTCTTTTGTGAGCCATAATATTTCTTTACTTGTGTACAGTTGGAAGCAACGCAAAGAGGTGGCCAATATTTTACAAATCAAGGATATGCATTAGTCCCTACTAATCAGAATCCTATGATGAACTTTCAAACTACACAAAACTATAGGTACTCTCAAGGAATGCAATTCAAATATCTTCTTTAATTAAATATCTTCTGTGTTTTTTTAAAAATATATTGTCATATGCTCTTTATTGTCATGATGATTCTCAACTGAATAAGGCTTTTTCACTCTATAGTTCGGAGTACTACGACCAGAACAACAACCAATACTTTGCTCCTAACGTCTCACAATACGCCCCCAACTACATGTTGTATGATTCATTAATCCACCAATTCTTATAGCAATCTTTGTTAAATATAGTTGAAGATTTGTTAAAACTAGTTTAATATTGTTTAACTACCATAAACAATATTCAACTCATTTGTTTAAATCTCAAACTATATCTAACAATCTGATTAACTAATAATCAAGTTAACGTACAAATGAATAACAATATCTTTTTTATTTTATTTTTATATTCAGGTCACCTCGGAACGACTCACACATGGCTCCATTGGATCAAAGCTCAAACAGTTCGAGAATGTTGAATGATTCTCATCCAACTTTCTATGAACCTACTGTACTTGAGTCAATGCCCAGAAATGGTATGCTACATTCAAGTGGGCAACTTAGCTACAATTATACGTCCGCATTTGAAAGTCCTCGCTTTACATCTGAAGCTAGGCAGAATATAAGGTGATCTTTGAATTTTTTTTCAACAAATATCTAACTAATACTTAAAAATTAAGTATGATTTTGAGTGCTCTTTATATTTATAATGATGCTCAGTTGAATAATTTTTGGGCTCTATAGGTTGGAGCAGCACAACCAATTGTCTGCGGCTGCACCTAGCTTTTGGGGCTCACAGAATGTCCCCAACATGGTGTATGATTCCTCTACTTATTTTATATGAATATTGTTTTATAATTTTCAACTAAATAATTTATTTTTTTACGATCATACATCTATAATTATGTTACATTTTTTTTTATGTAATTTGTAATAAATCTAAGATGAAAATATAAACGAGTTCTCTCATCTAAGGATAAATTTTCAAAATAATACTACAGATTTGTTCCATAATAATTGATATTTAAAAAAAAATTGATTCATTTTTCAAGGTGATGATAATTATTATTTTTTCATTGTATCCTCTAATTAATACAGTACATACCACTCTCAATTGAATATATTTTACTTTCTATTTATGAAATACTAAGCATAAAAGTTTGTTGATATTTTTTAGGCAAGAACCATTTCCAAATATTGAACCATCTATAAATGTTCATCGAAATTTGTCTGTTCAACAAAATGCTTATAGACCCGTGATACCTGCACCTGTTGCTTCTTCTGTGTACGTGCTCAATTTTCATGACTAAGCTAAAAATCGTACTTGCTTATATGTTAGTTGATTATCTAACTAAGTTATATATTGAGAGTAAATGTTATAATTTAATTTTATGGATTTAGGGCTGCAATGCGCTCTAACTATGGGCAACAACCATGCTTGGTTGGTGGAGTAAGCAATTCAGTTAGCTCAGGATCTCATGCAACTTTAATGTATGAATGACTTATATATCTCCTTCAAATTTCTATTTGTTAGTTTTGTCTCATTATAAGCATCATTTTAGACCATGTACACCTTTTAGAAGAATGATTATAGTTTGTGTTGAATTTTAGAGCGAAAATAGTATGAGCATATTAATTTAGTCTTAAAAAAATGTATTTGATAGAGACAAAAGGGGCATTGTGGGCATTGTCTTTTCTATGAATGATATGTTGATCCTAGGGATTTCCTATTTATGGATTAACTAAGAATAAAAAATTTGACAATAGAGAAAAATGCTAGTGCATCTTGATGCATCGTGCTAAAGAGGTCCTTTTGTTGCAGGTATCCCTCATTGCATGGTAACCACAACATCCAGCATCACTCCCAAGCATCAGTTCCTAGTGGTAACATTCAACATGTTGCTGCCCCTGTGGTACAACAATTCCCATTGTAAGCAACGTTTACCAATTAAGTTACTTTCCCAATAAAGGATACACAATACATGCATTAATTTGAGATTGTCATCATTTATTAATCAGTAACAATTATTGCTACATGCTACTAGTTACTAATATATCATTAATTAATTTTAAAATGAAGGTCCCCAATTAGGCCAACTCAGGTGATTTACAACGTAGAGATGATAAATGCACGTATGAGTACTTTGCATTCACACAGTCTTGCATTACACGGGCCAACAATGAGTACATTGCAATCACAAAGTGGTGCATTGCATGGTCCAGCAACGAGTACTTTGCACTCACAGAGTGCTGCACTGCATGGGCCAACAATGAGTTATATGCAACCACAAAGTGCTATATTGCATGGGCCAACGATAAGTAGCTTGCAACCACAGAGTGCCATATTGCAAGGGCCGGCGATGAATGACTTGCAACCACAGAGTACCATATTGCAAGGGCTGGCGATGAGCGAATTGCAACCACAAAGTGCCACATTGCAAGGGCCGGCGATGAGTGACTTGCACCCACAGAGTGCCATAATGCAAGGCCCGACGATGAGTGACTTGCAACCACAGGGTGCCATACTGCAAGAGCCGGCGATGAGTGACTTGCAACCACAGGGTGCCATACTGCAAGAGCCGGCGATGAGTGACTTGCAACCACAAAGTGCCACATTGCAAGGGCCAACAATTTTGCCTTTCAACATCCCAACTTCAGAAGAGCTGAGCTCAATGATTTTGGGTCATTCAGCCAATGGACCCATTGATGGAGCTAGTTCAAGACCCCCTAGCGCCACTTCGGATGAGATTGCACAACTTTTAAGGTATAAATTTTTCCATTTCAGAGGTTTTTTCTAGGTTATCTTTGAAGAATTACGAGTAATTTATCCATAAACCAATTAAAATTAGTTGTATAAGTAAATTTTTAAGTGAAGTGAAAGTTAGTTTGTCAGTACCATTGCAAATTTACTTATGTGGCAAATTTTGATTAGTTGTTACATAAATTATACACACAATTTTTCATAGGTATCTTAGACATCTTTTATTGATTGAGTTTAATTTTGATATATTATGAGATGTATAGTTTTGTTCCGCCAACAAATCACAATCAATCATATTTATGACTTTAGAGGTAGTTATGATAAAAGTCAAATATTTTTAATTTTATGATGATTGTGATTGATTGCCCGTGTTATAAACTTTACATTGACAATGTATATGAATTAAATCCTTATAATTTTTTGTCATCACAAATTTCTTATATAATATTATTATATTATATATACATCATTTTTGAACTATTTCTTCCTTCATTTTTTTAATTAAAATAATAAAATGCATAATTTAGTGTCTTTTCCCGTTATTTACTCAATAAAAGACTTTATAATGACGTGGAATAGTAAAATGATTGAGGTGCCAATAACACCATAGACCATGTAGACTTCATTTTTTCTTCTCTTAACCAATTCTTCAGGAAAGTAGAAACAGCTGAAAAAAATAAGCAGCAACAAGGAGCTCCTGCTACTCCAAGGGATAAAGGAAAACTTCCTGCATCTCCATCAACTGGGTAATTAACTTGAAGTTATATATATATCATTTATCTTGCATTTTAGACTAAATAGAGGCTCAAATCCTTTAAAAAAAAAGATGCTCAAAGGAGTAAAAATTGAACGTGCTGCAATTAACACATTGTAAATTAAGGCTTAATTATTTGAGAAAAATAATAATAAATATATCTACTTGTTTTTAGGGGAAATATATCTTCTAATTTGAAATGAGTATTTAGTGATAATATTTTTAAAGATGACTTATATTTAGTGACAAATGTAGTATAGTTACAAGAATGAAGTGATATGACGAAATAATGAAACTTCACTGTATAATTAATTTACAGTGACACACATTCATATCTTTTAAATCCAAACAATACTTATTAGTTAACCATGTATTAATTTTAGAAATAGTTTTGAAAAGAAACAAAATTGAAACCTCAGTTGTCTTAGTATTTTAGAAATAGTTTTAAAATGTTACGAAGTACCGACACAGACACGGACACAACACTGTTAGTAATTAAACTCAAGTGTTGGACACTAAACACGCTTTCAATAAGAAATGTCGATGATGTAGAGGTAAATGTAATTACATCGAATTATGTCATTTTTTAAAATTATTATTAAGGTTTGTCTGTCGTGCCTGTACTTCATAGATAAAATGTTTTAACAATTTAATTATATATTCGGATGCTCTTTATACTCAAAATGATGCTCAAGTACTTAATAAGAGTTTTTCTAGGTTGGAGCACAGAAGCCATAATCAATTGTCTGCTCCTAATGTCTGTGATTCACAATACGGCCCCAACATGTTGTAAGATTCTTCCACTTCTTATGCTATCTAATTAATGAGTTAACATATAAATGCTTGCAATTTACTTTTTTTGTTACATTCAGGCCACCCCAGAAGCAACAAGTACAGGCTCCTGCTGCTCCAAGGGACGGAGTTCATGCTAATCAACGTGATAAAGGAAAACTCCCCCAATCTCCATCAACAGGGTAATTAACAAATATGAACAAATTAGTGAAAATTGAATGTTTAAACACGTTGTGAATTGATAAGTAGTAACACATTCTTAAACACATTTTTTTCACCATACTTTTCTTGTTTGATGAAATTCAAATGTATATCCTACTACATTTGTGAGATTCATATGAATTTCAACCAATAAAATTGTCTGTTTAGAAACTAGTGTATTCGAAAAAGAAAAAAAAATCTAGAATGGTTTCTTTCTAAATTTATGATGTTGTAAATTTTAATAAAATAATAAAACACAGTACAAATATGGAGGGAGTTCTATGTTATTTTATACTTCTGAATTGCATTCATTTTAGTGGTTTAATTTGTCAAAAAAAAAAGTGGTTTAATTATGTGCATAAATGATACATATTTATAGGCCTCAGATAATTCAGAGATCAAAATACCTGGTCACTAATCAAACGGCTATACCTGCTCCTTCTTCCCCTACTACTCAGCAAAATCAACAAGGAGTGGAGATAAACCAAAACCTTATGGATCCTACAAATCTGGTTAGTAAAACTCATCCTCATTTTCTTTTAATTATAACTTTTTTTGAAAGATTACTCCCTCTTGTTTTAAATATATATAGATAAAAAGTCAAATGTATTTAGTCTAAATAAATTGACTTGCAAAAAACATGGCTTTTTCTTATATTTAAGGTAACAGAGAGCACTATTTTTCAAACGAGATACTACTAAAGTAATTAAAAAACTAAAGATGGCTAAATGCGTGTTGCAGGGAGATAGAGAGGAGCCGCCTGTACGCCGTGGGCGTGGTCGTCCACCTAAACAACCTGGCCAGAGTTCAGATTTGTCCAACCTCAAAAAGGCGGTATGTTTATTTCCCATTTTGTATAAAATCGGGCATCTTATATACAAATGTGTAAATTAATCTCTTTAACAAACTATAAGATCAACCGGAATTTTTTGTTATATTTAAGACTCTAGACGGTACCATTTTTTAATAAAGGTACTACTGAAGTAATCAAATAACTAAAGTGGCTAAATGTTTGTTGCACTAGGGAGCGAAAGAGGAGGCTCCCAAACGTCCTCGAGGTCGTCCAAGAAAACTACCTCAACAGGTAGTGTGTATATTTTCTCTTTAAGGATACTTTTATTTTGTATAAAATTGGTTATCTCATTTTCAAATGTGTACATTAATCTCTTAAGAGGATTGAATAATTAAGACCATATGGCTAAATTTGTGTTGCACTAGGGAGAGAAAGAGGAGGCACCAAAATATTGTGGGCGTGGTCGTCCACCAAAACGAGTTGAACATGGACATGAACCACCTACTCTCGCAAAGGTAGCATCTATATTTTCTATGGAAGTATAATTTTATTTTATTTTGTATAGAATTGGGCATCTCATATACAAATGTCATGTGTAGATTACTCTCTTAAGCGAACTGGATAATTAAGACCACGTAGATGACAAAACTCTATATAAAAATTTCAAAGTTGTTGCATTCTCATGCTAAATTCAAACCTGAGACTACTAGTTAAATTCAAATAGACTCGAAATTTCATCATCCGGTGCTCTTGGTTACATGGATGATGACTATGTTGTCTGCCTTTTTACTGTTCTTATTACATTTTTATGGTTACTATATTAAGATGATAAGATTATTGTCACCGATGTGAGCCAAAAATCAGATTATAAAGATTCTTATGCTTGATTTTTTTGTGTAGATGCAAAAGACCGGAGAGAGTTCTTTTCGATCAGAAAATGCTGGAGCATCTTCTACAGCAAAAGAAGAGCAAATGAATTGTGAAAATATGAATGAAGAAGATCAAAATGCCAACCAAGTTGACTCTAATGTTCAGAGCAGGTAATTTTTATTACCATATCTTTTTGTGTTAAACTCTCGCAATTTAATTTAAAAAATATGATAACTTATCACAATTTTGAATTTTAGGAAAAAATATGAAAATGCAGTTTATCATAGGAATTCTGATTGGCCCTTGGACCCCCATCTCAAAAAATTCAAAGATCTACCCGGTAATTACAATTCTCTAAACACTACTCTTTTAAGGAATTTTTTATAAAAAAAATATATTTGTTTATAGTATACAAATATTTGATAGATCTTTGAAGATGATTAGATTACAAGCCTTACATTTGCGCTAGTAAAATCTTGTATGTTGATAAGAGTGGTATTTTCTCCATGCAGATGCAGGTAAGTGATGTGCCAAACCAAGCTCGAAGAGGAAATGGCAAGTTGTTGAAATTCTCACAAGACCAGTGGAAATTGTCTTGCTTTTATTCACTCATGAATATTTGGTCATATCAAACATGATGTTATTTTCATAATGTTGTTTTCTGTAGTTTTGTGTTCTGGACAAATGCTTTAGGCCAAAAGGCCTTGTCTTTCAAATTTAAATTGTGACTTTATTAATTATCAGTTGGATTGTAGAATATTGGGGCATATTGTTAGTTTCTTGTTTTATACCTGCAACCATTGATTGATGAAAATTTCTTTGCAATGCTTTCCTCATGGTAGGTACTGACATCTTTTCATGAAATATGATATGAATTAGAAATCATTAGCATAAGAAGTTTATGAATCCATATTTCTCATGGTCCTTCTACTATAGAACTTGGTTTCCTTCAATGCCAAATAACCAATAAATTTCAAAGCAAATCAATTGTTAAAATGGCATTGTAATCTTCAGGTAGCAGACCAATTTTGGGTAGTATTTCAATCTTCTACCTTTTACAGTTAAAGATGGGAGTTAAAGTCTAGATGTTAGTGGTACAAATTCAAAGGAAATTCTTGTGTGTTATGTTCTTGTCTTCAAGAATCTGAGTCTTATCTTTTTGGTTTGTGTGACTTATCTATGTGGGTTTTACATGGGTCTTTAACTGGTGGGAGCTTTCTCTTGTTATGCCTGGAAACTTGGTACTTTTATTTCTTTTGTTTGTCTCTTGTGCTCCTAGGAGATTTAGGAAGGACCATGTCCTAATTTTTCCCCCAGTGGTTTTGGCTATCTGGAAGCTTCAAAATTGGGATATTTTTAATAATAGTAGTTGTTTTGTTATTAGATCATATTAGAGTAATTTACCAAGTGTTGTTTGTACTTTGAGTGGTGTGTGCTCATCTAGTGTTTGGGTAGAAATTAGTTTTTTTTTTTGTTTGTGCCTTGGGTGGTCGGGGCTAACTATAACTAGTTTTGATGTTTAAACAAAAAAATTATAAGTAATTTACCACTACTTTTGCTTGGAACCCACTCAGATGAACTTGAGTATGAGAGGTGGTGATCACAAATGACACACTATGCATCTTTTGTGGGAGGGAACATTAAAATGAAATGTCATCTTTTTGGTTGGTGTAATTTCCTGTTCTAAATGTGTTAACATGGTCATTAAGTTGCTGTGAATGATGACAGTTATGCCTCAAAATGTATGTAAGTTTTTCATAGTTTAATATTCTATTGAGACATGCGATTCCCACTTTTTGTCTTTTGATATTATTATCTGGAAATGGAATTCCAAGGGATAATCAGATGATACAATCCGATCGGAGACATATAGTGACATTTCATAAAAGAAAATATAAGAGTTTTTTTTTTCCACTCTACTGATTTCTCAAGAACCTTACATTATTTTAGATTATATAATCCAAAAGGTATAAATACGTTTAAAAAACTTCCATAAACCCTCCATTTGTGCGCCTATATGCAATTCCAATTGTACTGTAAAAATTACACTATAGATAAAAAAAAGACCCATGAAATCATGGGTCAGCGAATTTATAAGAAAGGCATGCATCCACGGCTTCAGCAACAGTAAGGAAAACCCATTCTTTTCCAATTTTATCCACAAAGTGAGCCAGTTTAAGCTTGTGAATTACTAGCCACCTTGGGTTCACCATAGCAAACTGCAAAAATAAATAGCAATAACAAACACATTTAGTTTCTCAATAAAAAAAAACAAGTTTAATTAGATTTAAAATTAAATGCATGTTTAGATTATGGACAAATTTGATAGAATCACCTTGCTTTGCCATAATTTAGACAAAATCTATATTTATATATTCAACAAAATTATGGTGTCGGCGTGATTTTACCAAATATAACTGTCAATCCAAACATGTAGTAATGTGTTTGAGCAAACAACGTCAAAACAATATATTATATAAAGTCCCAATATTGAGACTCATGGTAGTCTCACTTTTATGCCACGGGAGAGCAACCTCTTGTGCAGTTCCTCCAGTACTATAATTCCAGAAGTATCAACATTCATCAAATCTATCAAAGAAATTGTATAGGGTTATTCACTCATAAATTCAAAATGTTAATAGAATAAAGGCTTAATTACATGTTTAGTTTCTTAGGTTTATTTTAGATTTTAAGTTGGTCTTTTATGTTTTAAACGTTTTAAGTTGGTACTTTATGTTTTAAAAGTTTCAAGTTAGTCCAAACGTTACTCACATTGAAATAAGTTAGTCCTTTCGTCACTTAGTCGTTTAGAGATATAGGTTGAAAATATGGGAGTCGTATTTGAACTTATGTATAAAATCAGTTTTAAAATATTTTTAAATTTTTTATTGTTTTATTAAACTCAATATGATGTGGTTGAATGGACTAACTTCTTCAACTTTGAGTAATGTTTTGGACTAACTTAAAACTTTTATTTTAAAACATAAAGGGTCAAACATGTCATTAAGTATAAAATAAACTATATATATATATATATATATATATATATATTGAGTATTAGAATCATGATTTTCAAGACTCACTAGTCATGTCCAATATTACAGCTTGGACCCTCCCCTTAGTAGTTTGACTTTCTTTTAGGTCATCTTCTTCAGTGACCCACTTGAGTATTCTGGAACAATTAAGTAATTTTAATTTAAAAAATTCATTATTAATGAACTATAATATCTCTAAAAAAATACTAATATTGTAAGTGATAGCTTCGTTAATTACCTTTCTCTTACAACATTGGCATTTGCAAAGCAGAGTGAGCCAGAGCTTATACGAATGACCAAGATGCCTGGAGTGCTTGTAGCCATGGGATATTGACTAACATCGCAGAAGGCTTGTGTTGTTGGAATTCTACCTAGAACTTCTATCCCAGGTCGAATTGATTGTATTACTATCTTTGCAAACGAGATTGACACCTACAAAACCAAAATTTCAATTAGATATATATTTGTGGTAGTAAGCATATACATACTCTTTAGAGCATGTAATGTAATTGAAATAAAATGAGTAAGCAAATTTTGTAATGTTGAACATATTTTAATTGAAATGATATAAGTTTGTTTTAGTGAGAAAAAAATAATATGGGGTTTTTCAAGTGAAAGGTACCGTTTGACCAATTTTTTTTCTCCTTCTCTATAATTTTAAGGAGAAAATAGGTCAAACACTATCTATTAAGTACTTATTAAAAAAATTACTTTTTTTAGAATGCATAAAATTGAACGGAAGGAGCTTTAAAATTAAAAAAATAAAGTAACCAAACAATTTTAACTTCTTTCTTAAAACTCTTAATTTTAACTTTGTTTTAAAGTAGCTTTTAGCCGTAAAAAAGACAGGTCAAACAATACATAAGACTAGCTTCGCATTCAAATGTCTATCTTAATAAAAATCTATGATTCGATGTGGGACAATTATTTATTTGATAGCTTAGAGATTAGGAGCTTATTATTTGATAGGTTTAAATATAATTCGCTAGGTGGCACTAAAGCTCTTGTATATGTAGGAATTGGGAAGGAGTTCCACCATTTTGGTGTATTGTATGAAAAAAGGTCTCACTATTTCAACGTATTGTACACAATCTTATCGTATTTTTTACACGAGTTATTCCCAATATTTGAACTCGTGACCTTTTAGTCAGGTGACGACAACTTTAACTTTGCGACAAGACTCCTCTAATTTTCAACTTTTTCTTGTGACAATAAAATTTTAGAGGTGGAGTAATGCCAAAAACTAACTCTCAATAATACGACTCCAGTCAAAAACTCCAATAATAGAACTAAAATTTGTGGACCATAATCTACTCTAGAAGCCGGTAGTACAGAACAAGACAGCACTGCTATGAATCCAATCCATGTCAAATTATGATGGAACTCACTTGTTAGCGACCAGCCACAAAATAACCCATTAGTTCTAGGTGGCGTTTAGCCTGGGACAGTGTAGTTCTTTCCCAGGATGAGAAAGTCCGGTTTCAAAGGACACGTGGCGGTTTCTAGAAATTGAGACCAAACAAAAAAAGCCAGACTTGTATATTTTAATGTTGGTTGCTTTACAATTTCACCTCCCTTTCTTGGTAATGAATTAAAACTACACCCACCATTACATTACAGGCATTAAAGTCGAGTGGTTGAGTGAAAGTTCATTACAACCATTTTTTAAACTTAGCAACTGGGAAAAAAAATGTAAACGTCCCTCACTAGTGTTGAAAAACAAAATCCTTCGTAACAACCATTTTTCTTTCGATGACTAAGCAATTCATCAATAGTAGTTTGCAAATTTACTTAAACCATGTTGTTTAACCACACATTAAATAAGATCTAGAAAGTGCTGGAACGGATCCTTGTCAGTTGAAGAAAGGTATGGCTTACACAGATTTGTAATTGAATTCACAGAAAGCAATGTACCAGCAAGATGAAGAGAGAATCGATCAAAAGTCTCACTGTTTTTCACCTTTTCAGTTTTGAATTGCAATTTAGGGTGAAGAAAAGGGGCAATTTCATGAGTTTTCATCATTCTCTTATTAGTTGTAAGTCAAAATTGAAAGATGGAACAAATGGGTAATGAAAATAAGTGGAGAATGAAGAACTGAAGAAGAGATTCGAAGAATATGAATTTTTTTTTGTTCTACAAATGAAGATGAAGTTTGAAGTGTTAAGAAAGAGAAAAGACCCCTGTTTAACTAAACAAAAACCACATGCGTTCCTTTACCAAAGTCCATAACAAGTAAATCAATTAATATATAAAATATTAGTTGTGGGGTCTATTTTTTTGTTTTCATATACAAGAGCAAAAAGTTACTAGAAGGTACCCCATACAAAATCTAAACCATTGAATTAAACTAATAATATATCAATGGCTGAAAGGACTACTTTCCCATCATGAGAAACAACTTCCCTTTCCCATGCTAAACTCCACCTTAACATCTTCCTAATCAGCTTCCTTTGTCTTTTTAACCAAGAACTTTGGCAGGTATCATTACACTAGTGGATTAACCCTCACCCCCTGATAGGTATAGTTAGCTAAAATATTTTTAAAGTGGTGACTTTAAGATATAAATAGATTCTTCCTGTCAAAAAATAAATAAATAAATTCTCATCTAACAAAGTTTAAATGACATTACAATTGCAGAAGTCCATAAAATGTTAATTAGTTTAGGGTTAATTAAGTAAATGATTCCACAAATATCAATAATTTTGTTTTAGTCTCTATAACAAAAATAGTACTTTTTAAACCCCGTAACATTTTCCTTTACTCTTTTTAGGGACCAAAAATATAGATAGAAAATTTTACAGGGATTGAAAATGTCGATGAAATTTTTTTCAAGGATAAAATACTGACGTAAAATTTTACAAGAGAAATAAAGAGTGCAAATTTTTTTGTATGGACTAAAAATGAAATTCTAAATATCTATATGAACTATTAACTTAATTAACCCATTAATTTATTGGTTAGAGTTTAAGTGGTTCAAATTCTCTTAAACACATGTGTAAACTGGTAATTAGTACTCCCTCTGTCCCTTTTTATAAAACTACTTTACAAAAATGTTTTGTTCCTAAATATAAGACTATCTACAAATTTTTAGATGTATTTATTACTCTTTTTCCACATACACCCCTCATTAATATTATCAATATACTTTGAAATATGAAAAGTTAACATTAAATATCTCTATACACAAAGGGTAATTTGGTAATAGTAACATACATTTATGACAAATTTATTACTTCAAACACTTTTTTTAATACCCGCGATTTTTGTAAATTATTCTTATAAAAAGGGACGGAGGGAGTATCAGTTTAATTGGTAATAAATTTACTGTTTTCCAATTTTTGAAAAAAAAAATTATAATTACTACTATATTTTTCTTCTAAACATATATGAAAATAGGTTGTGTTGTGTTTGGAATTTTTAAGAAAAGGATGAACAACTTACTGCAACAAGAAGACCAGTTTCTACCGATACAAACAAGACACCGAAGAAAGCACCAATGCAAGCAAGGAAGTCAAATTTGTCAACTTTCCAAATATAACAAGCTTCTCTTATGTCAATTAATCCTGGAAGTGCAGAGAGGATTATAGAAGCAAGTATGGCCACAGGTGTGTAATATAACAGCCTTGTAAACAGTTCTAAGCACATAATCACTGTTATAGCCATCACAATATTTGATACCGATGATTGACATCTTGCACTGTAATTTACTGCAGTCCTTGAAAATGAACCTGCAAGTGTTTAAAAATTAAACCAACTACAAAACAGAGAAAATACTTTACACATCAAACTTAAGCTTGAGATAGACTATTTTTTTTTTATATAAATTGGTACGAAATATTCATCATGTTTTTTTGGTGATTAATTTTTGTCGAGAAATTTAACCAGTCATGTTTAGGGAGATCTCCACTTAAGAAGGCTGATTCTATTTATACTTTAGCCATTGTAAAGAAAGAATATGAATTGTGTATTTGAATGTTTGATGACTAGTTGAAGTTATATGAGGTAGCTTTTGATTTGTTGTTAGTTTCCACCGTGGAAACAAGAGTTTCCAAACACGCGAAATTGGTCTCTAAAATGTTTAGAACAAAAATTTCATATTTTTATGTCTTTAACTTTTGTTGGTACTTTTTGTTAAAAAAAAAACTTTTGTTGGTACTTTAATTATTTTCATAAATTTTTTTAGTACTTCACTTCAATTATTCTAGAAGTGAATTCTTGCTTTCTTCTTTGTGATATTTGAGATCTACTTTTATTTATTTTAGGAAAAGTCTTTTCTTATTAACAAATGTTGAAACTTTACACATTTTAACTATTTAATTAATTGAAAATAGAAAAAGTCACCACTCACCAGTTGCAACATAGCATGAAGTGAAAGATCCTGCAATGTTCCCACAACCCATTGCTAACATTTCTTTGTTCCCATCAAGATGGTATCCTTTAATTGAAGCAAAAGATCTACCAACAGCCATTGCTTCCTATAAAACCCAAATTAAACCTCAAAATTTTAAGAAACTAAAAATAAATCATCATTAGAAGAAAAATAAAAATAAAAAAAAAACTAAGGAAATTAATTACTATACAGTGAGAGCAATAACAGCAGAAATCAATCCAATTTTAGCTGCTTGTCCAACATGTTCACCATTGAGTTGTAATTGGTGAATTGAGCTTGGATTAATGCCTCTTTTCACATGTTTTACTATATTAACCCCATTTTTATCTGCTTTGGATATATACACAATAAAAGTTGATAATATAACTGACACTAGAGGAGCAATAGCTGGCAACCAGAAAAGCTTTTTGTTTCTTTTTCCCTGAAATAATCAGAAACTCAAATAAAATTAGAGATATTGTACTAGTGGAAATTTGAATATATGCCAAAAATATTTCATTTCTTACCATAAATCTTGCAAACAAAAGGAAAATCAGAAATGAACTTCCAATGACAAAATTCAGAGGGTACCACTGTCAATATAATAAACAAAAAATAATGTCATATTTCAACAAAAACTCACATAAATAGTTCTGTTCAAAATTTATAATTTATGAACCCTTTTTGTTAATTGTCTTTTCTTAGTAAACATACATTTTAGTCCTTCAATTTGTCTAACGTTGTCACTATAGTCCTTGAAATTATCAAAAATATAAAAACATTTATGAACGTCTTTTTTTTCAGTCTTGTCTTCAAATATCTTTCATCAGTTAGTTTGATCCTCAAATATGATTTTACTTTCTCATTAGTTTGTTTAGTCCACGAGTTTACTAACAAAGAACACACTCAAGGATATTTTTGCAATTACAATATATTTAGGGACTATAGTTATAATATTTGAATTTCTATCCCAGAAAATGAAAAAAATTACTTACTTCTCCAGATGGAATTTGATGATGGAGTGACTTATAAACAGATTCCAAAACAGAAACAACATCAGATTTGTTGGTGAAGTTACTAATCCCAAGCAACCCCTTAAGCTGCTGAAGACCAATCATGATGGCTGCACCTGCCATGAATCCTACAAGTGCAGCATGTGACAAAAAATCCACAAGAAATCCCAACCTGCAGCAGATTAAATTAATCATTCAATCTATACTTTTAAAAGAAAATTAACAGTTAAATGAGGAAATTAATTAAGTACCTGAAAACTCCAAATGCAACTTGAAAAATTCCAGCAAATAATGTTACAGTAAAGACAAAATTTCTGTAATCATCATGATTTATATCTGGATCAACCACTTTGTGGCATAGGGAAGATAGCAGTAGTGACACTACAGCTACAGGTCCAATTGCAATTTCTCTTGAACTCCCCATCACAGCATAGATAAGAGGAGGAACCACACTTGTGTCTGAAGACCAATCAAATAAATAATTCATATTAGAAAATATTCATACTATAAAAAACTCATTGCATTTTATAGTATAGTTGAAGCAGTAGTAGTAGTATATTAATATTAATATAGACAACTAAAAGTTAGATACCTACACAAGCCATATTGAGGATCAAGTTTTGCTAAATTAGCATAACCAATACTCTGCAAGATTAGACAAAAATCAGAAGAATGTAATCAAATATCTTATTTATGCATCTGAAACATTGGTCTAAAAATAAAAAGTAATATTTGTGAATACATACCTGAGGTATGCTTAAGCTGGCAAGAGTTAAACCTGCTAGAAAATCATCTTTAAACTTGAAAGCATCATAGTTTTTGAACAAGCTAAGTATTGGAAATAAACTACTAAAGAAAGAAACAACATGTTCATGGCATGTTCTCTTTTTGGATGAAGAAAAGAACTTGTTATTCTTCAGTGGAGTAATTAGTTTTTTCCATAGAGGAGGTGGATTTGGAGAATTTAGCATCCACTGTGTCCTATCTGTTTGATGAGTATCTTCAATATGAAGATTTCCATCTTCTGTGACTCTCATATTGAAAGCATCAAAGGGTAATGAACTCATTTTTGTTGAAGTGTTTGGGTGAACTCTTGAAGTAGAATCAGTACTTACTTAATAATGTACATTCATGTCAATTGTCAAATCAGTGGACATTTACAGGACTAGATTTGTCAAGGGTCAATTTGATTTGGATAATTGCTTGAAAGGGGCTGCACAAAGATTATTCTTTGAAGGCTGTGTCTTACTGAGAGGATACTTGTGTCTTGTGGCATCTCTTAGATTGGCTAATCTATAAAGTTGGGAATGGAATGTATGTAGCCTGTGAAGATGAGTATAAATCCCCCCCTCTATTTATGCTTGCCAATTATTGATTTTTCCATTTTCAAACATTTGTTGTATCTCAAAAGTTATCCTTGTAATATTTCAAAAATGTTTCATGGACACCTAGTTTTCCTGCACATTTGAATAATCACATGTAAAATTATGATTAATTTAGTTGAGTAGATGATAATTAATTTAAATTACCTTTAAAATAGTGAAATTGTGGTTAACCACATGCAAAATTGTGGTTAATCACATTTTTTACGTGGTTGAGGTGTTACATATGCAACAAAAAAAACATCCCTCACAAAAAATGTAAGAAAATGGTGTCCGAATATACCATTACTTGTTATATTT
The DNA here is from genome assembly GCA_018208015.1 of Medicago ruthenica. NCBI lineage: Eukaryota > Viridiplantae > Streptophyta > Magnoliopsida > Fabales > Fabaceae > Medicago > Medicago ruthenica. Next base: position 61,217,373 of record CM031373.1, read on the forward strand.
TTACTTGAGTAATTCTTATATGGTCACAACACCAAATAAATTTTATTTAGGGAAATGATATCTGAACAATCTTTTTCTCTCATACTTACATTGTGTTCTTACTTTTATCTCTATATTGTTTTGGTTTTTGTGTCAAAACCTACATTTCTTTATATATTTTGATTGTCCCACAAGTTGTCTAAAAAATGGTTCTTCAAATAACATTTCTTTTATTTAGGCGCACACAAATGAATGATAAATATATAACTCTTGTATATAGAGACTATTAATATCATAGTATATAGTTATTTAATAGTATATAGACCAAGTTATATTTATTTTTTTAATAAAAAATTAACGATATTCATTCATTTAAATTAGGCTTAAATGCACTTTTCACCCCCTATGTTTCAAAAAGTTGTGATTTTGGCCCCCTTTAAAAAAAATGGATTATTAGACCCCCAACTTTGGTCCCTTTTGCAAAAGTGGCCCCATCCCTCAATTTTGACCAAGTCAACTTTGGTCCCTTTTGCAAAAGTGGCCTCATCCCTCAATTTTGACCAAGTCAACGTATATGTGGCAGCTGACTCAGCTGAGTCAGATGCCACGTGTGTAATTTTTTAAATAAAAATAAATAAAAATGCCACATAATCATTGAAATAAAATAATTGAAAAAGAAATCCAGCAACCCAGAAGATCTTCAAAACCTTTTTCTTCTTTATCAAACACAACTAGAAACCCAGTAACACATGAAATTCATCCTCTCTTTGATGTTCCGTTCTATATTTTTCTCCAAGACCAAACATGCCATTAAGCAAAGAAAAAAAATTGAATTCATCAATTCAAAGTTATCTTACAACACACGAAGCCCCATCATCATTTGATGCCAAACCAACAATTAGGGTTTTTCTCAATCCCCAATACATCCATCAGCAGAAGGAATCTCTTTCGTATGAACAAACAACCACACATTCATACCTTTCATACATGGCTTCAGCATCTCCCATTGTGTTCCTTCAAGTGCTTTATACACCAACGTGTTTTTCGCAACGAGTTTCGTTGTTTCTGGAAGAGTTTTTGGGAGTTCTTGAAATTGTTTTATGGTGAAGCCTTTGTAGTTGATTCCGGCGAGGAGGTAACAGTTTTTCGAGCTGTTCTTTTACGGTTTCAATAGTTTCTTCTTTCTTTGTGCGTGAAATTGCGGCGTTGATGGATAAACGGTGGGTTTTGGAAATGAGTCTTGGTTTGTCTGATGTGGGTGGGTTGAATGAGTTAATGGGTCAGTTTAGGATTTGAAATGATTGGGTTTTGGTGGATGGAAGTGAAAAGTTGATTTCAGATCCATTATGTTTCTGTAAATCAAAGATACTATTTTTGCTTTTTTAGCTGATTAATGAATGAATGAAATGTAGATCCTTTCGTTTTTATGAGTTTGTCTTAAAAGATGCAGCTTATTTTTGTTTCTGGAATCTTCAGAAACTATTCTTGGGGTAAAGTTAGGGAACAGATGAATATTGCTGGAATTTTGACACGAGATTTATTTTTAAATTTTTTTTCTGAGTTTTTAACATGAAGGATGATGAATATCATGTTGAAAGGGATGGATATCAGGTTGAAAGGGATGAATGTCATGGTGAAAGGTTGAATTTTATGAATTGTTTCATTTTTTTAATTTATTTAATTTCATCAATAATGATATGGCATTTTTATTTATTTTTATTTAAAAAATTACACACGTGGCATCTGACTCAGCTAAGTCAGCTGCCACATATACGTTGACTTGGTCAAAATTGAGGGATGGGGCCACTTTTGCAAAAGGGGCCAAAGTTGGGGGTCTAATAATCCATTTTTTTTAAAAGGGGCCAAAATCGCAACTTTTTGAAACATAGGGAGTGAAAAGTGCATTTAAGCCTTTAAATTAATAGAGTACATCGGTACAATAGAACTTCAAAGTCGCTAACTCGCAGCATCTGTATTAATAGCATAAAACGACATAGTACATATGCCTACAAATTTGACAATATTCATGTCTCCGGATCCGCAACGTTGACAACCTTCATTGATTGGATCTGCAATTGATCAAAGTTAATCTTTTAACCTGAATCAAGTAAACATCACACTTAGACGAGAAATCAAATACACACCGCACAAAATAGAAAATCAAAACAAACAGAGTCGTGCTAAGACGACGAAATCACAAAAACAAAGAAGATTGAAATATGTGAAAATCATTTATTTAACTAAAAGAGAAAGAAAAACAATTTGGAGGGCTGATTTCGGATCAAAATTGACCATAAATTAGCCCTCTTCGGTAGATTAAGAAGAAGAAAAATGGTGACGGCTAGAGTTTTGAAAAATTGGAAAGAGAGATGAGAGAGAAAGAGGGAGGAGGAGATATAAACCAAATTATATATTAATGTTCTTTGAATGGACTAATTCTATATTAAAATAAAAATTTGCCGGATGTTCATATTCTTAAGATTTACAGATTCCACATGATGTTATATAACTTCCATTAGTAAAATATCTTAATCATTGATATTAGTGGAATGCTAATGACACTTCATATGCTTGTTATTGAATTGGATCATGTAGAAAAATATTTCTTATATATTTCAAAATTGTAAAAATATTAGACTATTACTTTTCCCACCTTATCCGTTTCTCACGCGTCCTTTTTTTAAAAATATCCTTCGGATTTTATAATCCAAAACCTACTTCGGAATCTAAAATCCGAAAACAGTCAGTTTGCACAGAACAGCAACAACATTGCATGTCTTTGTGGATTTAACAAGTCGTTCTGTGTAGCATACTTTTGTTTGGTGGTAAAATGTTCTCGATGATCAATAGAAACAACATCTGGAGGTATAACAACCGCATGAGTATCATATATTTTTGCATCGCCGGAAGGAATATCAACTTTCGATGGGGATCCTCGGCTTTGACATTTCCGGAATCATCTAAAACTTCAAGTGAAACAACCGGCAACACAATATGAGGTTCAATCTCAGGTGGCAATTCATTGGAGGAATCAACGGGAACATCCATTACTGAAACAATGCGAAAGCATGATCGGAAAATGTAAACAGTTTATGTACTGATGTTGTTCGGATTATAGAATCTGAAACACCTTGCTGATATTCAGATTTTAGAATCTGAATCATGTCAGTACAGATTCATTGACGTGATCAAAAGGAAAGTACCTAGAAATCGAATGAGGGAGGTTTTATATAAACATTACCTTTGCATTTAGACAAAAATGATGTTGTAAACACCCCTTGATGACCAGATTGTTACTCCAAATCACGTTTTCGCCCAAAATGATGTGTTTTTGGAGGTGTAGAGATTGTTTGGTGATAAAGGTGGTGAACTTCTGCTAGGTTCTAGGCAAACCCTATATATTCAAAGGTTTCAGATTATACAATCCGAAATTTTTCCCGCTTTTTTTAAAAGTGGAATTTTCAAATTATACAATCCGAAATATTCAAATAAAATTCGGATTATACTTTCCGAAGTTTGTTTCACCCTACTCTTGGTAAGGATGAGTCTCAAGCATGTTGGCCTTCAGTTTTTACCCTGTTCGGATTTTATAATCCAAACAACCTTCGGATTTTAAAACCCGAATAAAGGGTAATTTTGGAGAGAAAAAATAGTGTGCGCGAGAAACCAATAGAGTGGGAAAAGTAGTAGTCAAAATACTACAGACGTAATTTGCTTAAGTAAACTATTCTAAATGTAATGGGCTTGACAGATGGATAAAATACTACTAAGATAACAAATTACCAAAAATCTTATTTACACCACTTATTTACAATTATCCCAATCGACTTCGTGTATGAATATCTTTAATTACAAGCTTGGAAGTACGTCGGTTAAATTGTTCTATTGATAAATTATTTTGTTAACCAATCTGCCAACTGATAACCTGAAGAAATGTAGGTTGTGATTATCAATTCATTATTCAGTTTCTCTTTGATGAAATGTTGGTCTACAACAACAACAATCAAGTCTTATCCCACTAAGTGAGGTCGGTTACATGGCTTAAATTACGCCATAATCTTCTATAATAAATCATATTTGGATCAGATTCATTAGTCTTTAAATCTTTCTTAATAGTTTCTTTTATAGTTTTCTAGGTCTTTTTCTACCTCTTTTGATCTGCTTCTCTTCCATCTGATATACTCTTCTTACTATAGCATCTATGTAACTCCCATATAGAGATTGTCTATGATCTCATACAAGTGTTAAAATTTTGTACTGGATACATTAATTACAATATAGAAAATTTTAGTCTGATAAAATACACATGTACTTAATAATGTCATTACAGCGGAATATTAGTACACAAAATGTCTGAATAAAGTACTATAATACATAATATTCGAGTGTACAACATTATCATAAATACATAAGCATAAAAGGAACGATCACTCGGCAGCCTTCTCCTTACCCTTGTTGCGTGTTACCTAAGTACCTGAAATCAAAAAGGATTGGGATGAGACATAATGTCTCAGTGAGCTCCACCTATCCTAGGCTGCATGACAACCTTGGGGAAACCTACGGTTGTCACATACTAATCTCAACCCATTTCGGGTTTATACGTGTTTGTGCCTTCTCTACTGTGTAGTCGTGAAATCTAACTACAATCTACTAACTTAGTGACCAAGGGGAAACTAGGGTCACCATCTGATAACCGATACCTGCCTTGACATAATAAGGTATTTTCTGATATTAATAAGTTAGTATGTTAGCGTGCAACAAACAATTATATCTTGATTCATTATATGAAATGGACCCGAGTGGAGTAACCCCGGATACACTCCCTGCTACCGGTGAGACTCCTATCATATCAGGCTAACACCGGACTCCTCTTATCATGTGTGGCTATCCTCGCGGATGGTAACTCCACCGTTCCAGCTCGCCGGAACCTCATGTGTTCTAACTAGTGAGAAAACAGGAGACACATTTAACCATTTAATTAACTTGCTTTTGTGCGGCTATCCTCACGGATGGTAACTCCATCGTTCTAGCTCTATATGGAACCTCATGTGTTCTAACTAGTGAGAAAACAGGAGACACAAATTTAACTTTAATTAATTCTTAACTTGGACGCGACCCTCAAGGTACCAACTAATGGTCCAATAAGAGGCACGACCTAACTTAGCCTTATCTGAACTTTGAATGTGAAACCACATTCTTGGTACTATCGTACGCTTATCTAGGTACATTCTTATTCTCACTAGCCCATTATCAGATTCTAGACATATCGTTGTCATATGTCGTACTTAAGGGTTCAACACATTACACATAGTATTTCCCTACTCATCTAACCTTTGCTCTCGCATCCCTAATGCATTGCCTAATCCTTGTTCTCTTATATTTTATTCGTTGGTAGCCTTTCGGATAGGTCAAAATAGTGTTCCTTGAAAAAAAAGGTTTTCGTTGAAAATGGTTGCAAAATGCCTCGCACGACGCGCGCACAGCTCGCTGTATGAAGTACAACAGCCCGGGAGGGACTGTCATAACTCGCCCAACGAGCTATATCTCGCCATGGCGAGTTGGCACTGTGCTCGCAGCAGCGAGCTCCAGCTCGCTGTGGCGAGCCTGACGGTGCAGAAAATGTTCAAAAACGTGATTTTTCACCATTTTGACTTATCCAAACTTACCCAAGCTTTCCAACAGTATTAGGGATGATTTTCTACTGCAAATTGATGGTTAAAAACATGGGTAAACAAGGAATTAACAAGCAATAGGAATTTAGGGCACAAAATGTTAAACTTTGCTCAAAAGGTGGATTCACACCCAAACTAACCCAAGGTGGGTTCTAAACTAAAGGAACTCATCTAGCAAATTGTTTTGACCCTTGCCAAGCTTCTTACCCCAAAAACCTAGCTTGATTCTTCTTCCTTTCTTGATTCCATTAACTTCTCTGGTCTTAAAAATTCCCAAAAGGTGAGCTTGCAAGTGGATTCAAGAGATTTGGATGGAAATTTGATGGATAATGGTGAAAGTTGGAATGGTTTGGATTAGGGAAATTGAAAGAAAGAGTAGAGAGAAGTTGGAGAGGAAAATGTTTAGAGAGAGAGAGAGTGATGAGAATTATCAAGAAATTTGGGGGTAATTGGCTTTATATAGCCTAAACCCTCAATTTACCAAAATGCCCTTCCTTAAAAAAATATCTCTGGTACATCGTTCCAACTCTGATAATTATCTAAGTCTTAAGCGGGATGTTACAATCTACATGTCTTTGCTCTACATGCTCAAACCTCTCCTAAGCCTATTTTCTACCATCTTTTCTACTATTGGTGTTACCCCAACTCTTTCCTTGGAATAAACAAGGTTGTGTATTTGATTGTGCTATATAATGATGTATCCAAAGATCTCTCTCTCTCTCTCTCTCTCTCTCTCTCTCTCTCTCTCTCTCTCTCTCTCTCTTTCTCTCTTCTCTCTCTCTCACACACACACACACACACTCATGGTATCATTCCTCCTATCTCATCTAGTCATACCAGACATTCAACGCAACATCCTCATCTCCGCTACGCTTACTTTATTCTCATGTTGGTTCTTACTCACCCAACACTCTGTACCATACAACATCGTCGATCGTTCCAAAAAATCTCTATAGGCACTCTATCATACGCATTCTCCAAATCAATGAAAAATAAGTGCAAGTCTTTTTTATCCGTCTGATATCGCTCATCACACGTCGAAGTAATATCCCTTCCATAGTCGACCTTCCAAGCATAAAACCAAATTGATTATCTGTAACTCGAGTCTCTTTTCTTAGTCTTCATTTTATCACCCTTTCCCATGACTTCGATTTACAAATTACAGATTACAAATTTTTGCATACAAATTACAACTTACAACCCAACTATACAGGAATAGATAAATTACAGACTTTGGCATATTCCTATCACTTTTATAAGTAGAGAAGCGTAGGAGAGAAGCCGGAGGGAAGAAGATTCTTCAAGGTGGAGCATTGGATCTTGAGTATTTAAGGTTTTGATGCAACATCATCTCCTCTCAATCTTTTGGTGTACGTTACCATGAATATTTGTAACTAAATTTTTCTCATTGTGTTAGAATTAAATGTAGTTAGTTATGATTCTAATGTAAATATTTAATACGGGTAGTTATTTATAAATTTTGTTTCGTTATATCGATGCTTCTACTCTAAATGTTTTTCCGATGTTAAACTATGAAACTGATCATTTGATTTAAAAAGTATTAGACATGGACTTTTTATCTAAAAGACATGAAATAAATTCACTTGTAGATGTTTTTTTTTATAAGAATCATTTGTAGATGTTAGCTAGTTACAAGACATCTGCCTAGATTATAATCATAACCAGTATTGTAATGTTATTTTCTCATACTCCCTCCAATACCGTAATATATAAATCATGATTATAATCTACTGTATGTATTTATCACAATGATCAATGATTAATGCTCTAACGTGTGTTTCTTTAACAAGGCAAAATGGAATATATATATATATATATATATATATATATATATATATATATATATATATATATATATATATATATATATATATATATATATATATATATTGATCAAACCAAGATTCTTTCCAATGTGTTAATGATAAGAATAATTAAGAAAACTCTTTTATTACTTATTATTTTTCTTAATTGTTGTGAAAAACTTTTAAACAATACTTGATATGAAATTGAGGTCATATCTAATATGTGATCGATATGATGAAATTTATTTTATTTTGCTAAAGATTAAAAAACTCTTAATTTGTTTGAAACATGACAAATACCATAGCTTTATCCTCTCTAAATTGGGCTGAGTTAATATTAGAAGAAAATTATTGATTAGCGATTAATTAAATAGAAATGATCAATTATTAGTATAATGCTTAGGATAAACTTAAAAAGGGTCAATAGAGTATTTGAATAGGGATGATGTTATATAATTATTAAACTTTATATTTCATAAACTTTGAATGTATGACGTATACGTGAGAATCCCATTTCTTAAATAATTTTGCATTTTGTGGAAGGACAGGAATTTATCAATTTTATGTGGTTGGTCTGAGAAGCCAGTCGTCTCTGTGTGTGTGGTTGATAATATTTGGGCTGCTAGCTTGCTTAAAAAATAGGTTTATTAAGCTTATCATTATTATTAAGTACAAATATGAAAACTTGGACTTATTTGGAAGAAAAAAAATTATGATTGATGTCTACGGTACAGAGATTCATATATATCACATGTTCAGTATGCAAGCCATTGACCATTTCAAAGAAATTATGCAATAATGCAACAGCAACAGCAAGGACCAATATCTGACTCATGCAATTCCCTATTTTGGGGGAGGGAGGGAAAACAAGGACTAATAGCTTCTCCAATTTATTTTGCTTGTATCATTGCTTTTTACCCAAAAAAATAAAAAAAAATACGTATCATTGCCAAATCATTCCAAAGTGTTCATTGAGCAGTTTATGTTTCTTCAATTATAGTAGCAATTATATTAGATGAAGTAAATATGTTCTCTTTTCAATTAATAAACATAGAAGAATACATATTCAATATTTCTCTTACCATTGTTTTTAGAATTTTGGAAAATAGATCTAATATTTTAAAAAAATATATGATTTTTTTATTAAGAAACCAAAATGAAATATATTAGCCGAAAGGAGCTCCAAAGCCGCACAAGGAGTGTTTGCTTAGGACTTAAAGTATGATACATGCAAGGTTACAATAAGGGAATCAAAACATATGAAGCAAAAGCTAAGTGGTTGTTCTTTGCTTTAAACCACCAGAAGGAGAAGAGTTTGACTTATCGAATAATTGCTAAATAGACATTTCATGTTGCCGAAAAACACGACTGTTTTGCTCCTTCCATAACACCCAGACACTGGTCAACCAAATCAGGTGAAGCAAATAACGACCCTTCTTAGAACTGCTTCCTAAATGTTCAAAATGTTTAAAGTGATAAACTATATGCAACCTGTCTGCTAAGAAAATGCCCAACCATTGACGAATAAGAGGTCATGCGCGCCCAAACAAGTCACAACCCACAAAAAGATGGTCCGCATTTTCCTCCTGCCCACACCCATCCGTGCAAAGACTTGAATTAACCTGAATACATCCACAACAATTCAAATTATCTTTTGTTGGTAATCGGTTTTGAAGCAACTTCCACGCAAACAAGAAGACCTTCAACGATATCACTTTTGTCCAAACTATATCATAGAGGAATGATCTATCCCTTAACATTTTTGTGGCCAACATGTGATAAATGCCATGAATTGAGTACCCTTTGTCCAAATCTAGCTTCCATTTTTAAATGTCGTCCACACCATTCTAAAAAAAAAAAAATGTTAGACAACAAGAGACTACACTCCTCCACCTGCCTATCCTCCCAAGATAACAACCTCCTCCCCACTTCCACACATCTTCCCCTATGTCCCAACCTAAAGTACACATCTCATCCACTTTCACACACTTGTTTTCTGCTAAGTCAAATATGTCCTAAATATAAAATATTGTTTTCATTATTTTAAAATGCATTCCTCCTAACTTGTTTTTATAACTTACTTCTATCACATGTTCACTACAAGAGTCTTCACTTTATTTATTATCAATTTAAACTTAACACAAATTTTAGATAGTAGAAATGCCCGTAAATTCTATGATTTCTACCATTTTCCATAAAAATTGGAGGTGTTCTACAATATCATTGTGGCATATTATATATGCCGTGGTCCCTCCTCACTACGGTTTTTGGCTATTATGGTTTTGGTGAAAAGATGCATATGAGCGCCACAGCCTTATATAACTGACCTTTTACGCCGGCCCACTATAATAATTATTATTATTCCGAGCATATATATCACTAAAGTAACACTTTCCAAATTTATATAAATTCTCTGCTTCATTGCATGCGATAGAATTAATTGAAAGCTCCATCCAAACTCGTTTATGGTTTGGGCTTGTAGGGAAGTTGAAATGCATATATTTTAGCTACTAATCATTTCTTTCGAGTTGGGAACTTTCTATTTTTTTCAATAGAAATTAATGGTTTTGTTTATACAGGAGATAGACACAAATAAAATATTGATGAGACACATTTTAAAAATATTATAAAAAACGGAATTCAAATATCTCATTTGTATGTTGATCTCTTTCGTAAATGGAGTTGTCAATTTATTTTGAGAAACTAGACCAGTCGGAAGCGGAGGCTAGCAAGCGCTAAACCTAGATTGAAAAGAAACAAGTTTGCAAGCGACAAACTTGTGAAAATAGGGTTCTGGAATCCAACAGAAATTGAGAAAACTCTCTAAAATATTATTGAATGAATAAAAGTTCCCTTTTAGGCTACAACTGTTAAACTTAAATAGGGAAATAACAAAACCCTAATGGGCCGAAAAATAACAAATTGAAATAAAACAAAAAAAATAACAAACTTAAATAAAACAAAATAACAAATATGCTGAAATATTAAAAACTCTATGAAAACTCTCCTACATCAGTTTCCTCCACTTCTGAAGAACTCGACCTCGAGTTCTCATTCTAATAAAGACGTCACTATTGTAGACAAATTCAAATCCAAATGGCCACCAGGATCCCATTGTTCAAAAATGATGTGCAAAGATGGTTTGAGCCGCTTAACCCTTTTCCCATCACCGCTAACAACAAGCAGTGAAGATTCCTTCAGTGCAGCAACAATAAATAGATGGTCTCGAGTGAGCTTCTTCATTTTCCTAAAAGAAGCAATCGTTGGTATAGGAACAAACCCTCCCTTGTTCCGTTTGACGAGACTCAGCATATACTTATCAGTGGGTAGATTTTCATCACTGAAATAATACTCCACCTCCTTAATTATCTTGAGCTTGAGATCATCCAATGAAACAACGGTTTTAACCACATGATCGCGTTCCTGACCTTCATCACGCTGATCAAGCTCGTTCTCATGATCGAAATCATGATCAATTTCAATTTCACGTTCATGATCATGCTCTTCATCTAAAATCAGAGCATGAATTTCAGGCTCAGCAACATCATCAACGTCAATAACTGGATCCGGAGTTATGATAACAGAATCACCGAGCGGAGGAGGCGAGGCGGCGGAATCGCCGCCGACGGTTGGAGCGGTGGCGGTGGCTGAAAGGAGAACTTCTTCAACTTCAGAACTCAAATCATCAATTGAGAAAACTCTCTAAAATATTATTGAATGAATAAAAGTTGCCTCTTAGGCTACAACTGTTAAGCTTAAATAGGGAAATAACAAAACTTTAATGGGCCGAAAAATAACAAACTGAAATAAAACAAAAAAATAACAAACTGAAATAGAAAAATAACAAATATGCTGAAATATTAAAAATACTATGAAAACCCTCCTACACCAGTCTCCTCCACCTCTGAAGAACATGAATCCTCAATAATTCGATTATTTCCACCATGTGGAACCCTAAATGGTCCACCTTTCCTGTTCGGATTGTTTTTGTTGGCGATGCCGTCCACTTTAGTTGTCAACACCGCCATCTGATCTAACAAAGTTTTGATCATCGGGGTTAAAGTCGCAGTAAACTCTGCCTTCGTAACCGGTTGATCTCCCATGGCTGATGACGTTAGGAAAAGAACAGGAGAAACCTGCTCTGATACCAAATGACACAGTTGGAAGCGTAGGCTAGCAAGCGCTAAACCTAGATTGAAAAGATACAAGTTTGCAAGCGACAAACTTGTGAAAATAGGGTTCCGAAATCCACCAGAAATTGAGAAAAACACTCTAAAATATTATTGAATGAATAAAAGTTGCCTCTTAGGCTATAACTGTTAAGCTTAAATAGGGAAATAACAAAACCCTAATGGGCTGAAAAATAACAAACTGAAATAAAACAAAAAAAATAACAAATATGCTGAAATATTAAAAATACTATGAAAACCGTCCTACATCACAAAAGGAAAATCAAAATGCAAAAATAATCATCGGAAAGTCCTCCTCCTTCGTGCAACTTGATATTGAGTGGCTGACAATGTTTTATCCACAATCATCGCCAAACAAAAACAAGCAAGTAATTGATCAACAAAACCCAAACAACCATCGATTTCACAATAAAAAACCTAACATATAACGAGTAATTAAAAAAACATAACATATAAAAATCACAATGTATAGGTTTAGAGATATTGAACTCTTGTTGTTTGAATGATTAGTTGCTTGACTTTGAAGAATTTTGACGCGGTTTGATTTGTTGGAGTAGGGAAGAAGTATGGTTTGTGTTTTAATGAGTTTGAATGTCACTAAATGTTTCTGTATTTGTTCACAGTGAACGACAATTAACTACCGTTCTCGAGCAAACGGTTATGAACGACCATTTACAAGCGAACGGTAATTAATTGCCGCCGGAAGTAATTTGGACAGTTCGTGGTGTTTGTGAGCAAATACTAGACTAGATGTCTAAAGAGAAACTTTGATATGAAGATATATATAATGTTTATTTTTTTTTTAGGAAATGAAGATATATATATATATATATATATATATATATATATATATATATATATATATATATATATATATATAACTTAATGGGTCTTAATTTATGACCCAACATCTATTCTAGTGATATGAAAATATACAGTAAGTTAATTTGACTGTTTATTTCTTCCTCCTGTGTGGTCAGACTCAGATTTATTTATCAAACTATTCGCCATATATGTTGTATCGCATAGCATGTTCTGTGGACTAATAACGACTCATAGCATATCTGTGCAAACAAGACTTCAAGAGTAAGAAAAAACCAAAAACAAGAATATATACAAGTCCCCGGAAACGTAAATACTTGAATTGAAATTGACTTCCACTAAAATTGCAATCAATTATAAAGCAAGGCATCTTTGAATTTTATTGCATAACTGGCATACTTACATTACATCCCATAAATTTCAAATACGATTGCATTTATTGCAAACCACATGAGCATCCTACTATCATAATCTACATAGAAGTCAAACAAATAAATTCTAACACATATAGTGATGTTTTGAAGTTGATTTATACATCCCGTTGAAAATGGGAGAATAATCAACTTTAAGCAGCAGTAAAATGATAAGAAAAAAATGAGTTGATATTTGAGGGTTTCATAGTATTTTTAATATTTTAGCATAATTGTTATTTTGTTTTATTTCAGTTTGTTATTTTTCGGCCAATTAGGATTTTGTTATTTCCCTATTTAAGTTTAACAGTTGTAGCCTAAAAGGGAACTTTTATTCATTCAATAATATTTTAGAGAGTTTTCTCAATTTCTGGTGGATTCCGGAACCCTATTTTCACAAGTTTGTCGCTTGCAAACTTGTTTATTTTCAATCTAGGTTTAGCGCTTGCTAGCCTCCGCTTCCGACTGCGTCATTTGGTATCAGAGCAGGTTTCTCCTGTTCTTTTCCTAACGTGATCAGCCATGGGAGATCAACCGGTTACGAAGGCAGAGTTTACTTCGACTTTAACCGCGATGATCAAAACTTTGTTAGATCAGATGGCGGTGTTGACAACTAAAGTGGACGGCATCGCCAACAAAAACAATCCGAACAGGAGAGGTGGACCAATTAGGGTTCCACATGGTGGAAACAATCGGATTATTAAGGATTCAAGTTGTTCAAAGGTGGATGAGACGGATATAGAAGGTAGCGAGTCATATCAACGACATAATTCCTTCGATCAACTCAATTTTGATAAGGTGGAGGCTAACAGAAATTTTGAGGCTAAAAGTGAAGAGACAAATCTAGATGAAATTAAGAGAAAGACGAACAAATAGATTTGCTGGAAAGGAAAATGTCTAATTACTTCATATCTTCAAAGCAGACAGATCAATCAGGGGTATCACAGGTTGTTGCTGAGTTAATCGAACCATTAAATGATATATCCTTTGAACCTGAGGTCAAAGCAACAGACAAACGTATAATTCAAGCACAGGCAAGTTAGATGGAAGAGCTGAAGCAAAAGGTGGAAGAACTAACAACATCAAAGGACCAGCTTGTAGTTAGGAATCAGAAACTAACAGAAGAGGGTTCATATGCTAAAGGACTAGTTTCAGCTGATGTTGTTGAGCTTAAGGCATTGTCAGAAGAAGTTGCCAAACTCATGAACCATAATGAGAGATTAGCTACTGAGCTAGCTGCATCCAAGAATTCACCTACCCCACGTAGGACTAGTGGAACAGCTAAAAATGGGATAATGGCAACTGCTATATTTTTCAATACCAAACCATCTTTGCATTTCACTCAATGGGATCCAGGAGGGTGTTCTCTTGTTCATTGGAAGAGTCAACATGCATGTGAAGCTTTTTATTAGAATGAGAACTCGGGGCCGAGTTCTTCAGAAGTGGAGGAGACTGTTGTAGGAGAGTTTTCATAGTATTTTTAATATTTCAGCATATTTGTTAGTTTTTTGTTTTATTTCAGTTTGTTATTTTTTGTTTTATTTCAGTTTGTTATTTTTCGGCCCATTAAGGTTTTGTTATTTCCCTATTTAGCCTTAACAGTTGTAGCCAAAAAGACAACTTTTATTCATTCAATAACATTTTAGAGAATTTTTCTCAATTTCTGGTGGATTCCGGAACCCTATTTTCACAAGTTTGTCGCTTGCAAACTTGTTTCTTTTCAACCTAGGTTTAGCGCTTGCTAGCCTCCGCTTCCGACTGCGTCATTTTGTTTCATGATGAATGTTGGTATTGTACTACATAAACAATCATTTTTCATTTTTGAATGAACGACTTAGAAATTTATGCATTTTGGAGAATGATTGAATGATGATTTCATTTTGAATTAATGTTGGTTGAGTGTTTGAATGTGTTTACGTGTGTGCGCCCAATTGCTAATGATTTTTTGTATTGTTCATATGAATGAGTACTTGAAAGTGTATAAGTTTAAGTAGTGGCCAATTTGACCAATTTTGAGTTTCTGCAACTGCTATTGTATTGTTCATATTAATGTTGGTTTTTGTGAATGATAATTAATTGTCGTTCGAGGTATTTTGGACAGTTTAAGATGCTTGTAAGCAAACAATAACTACCCTATATGTTAGGCCATAAATTAAGACCTATGAAAGATCCAAGATGGTTACAAATTCATAGTATTAGCCTTGAGAATGCTCTAGAGGTACAATCAAATAACTCTGTTGTGGAGCACCAATTTTCTCAACCCTTTATAAATCTATGATAAAGTCCAATAGAAAAAGTCCAACAAAACGGTCCAATAAAGCCAAGCTTAACATCTCACAGAGAAGCACCGTAAAGTTGCATGCTAAGGCATGTGTGTGTCATCACACATGAGCACGCTACCTCCAATCTTGGCCGTTCAGATAATCTTTGACGGACTACAGGATTGGCGCCGCAAAATCCAGAGACGGTTGACGCTCTCCATGGCTATATAAGTGTGGCTCAGCGTCACGTCCACCTATTTTTGCACACTTTTTCTACCTTCATACACTGACTTAAGCGTTGGAGTGCTAACGTGTCGGCATACACAATTATCCTCCGACGACGAAGCTTGCTCTTTCCCTCCTCGAAACACCGTGAACCACCGCGACAACAACCACAAATCCAAGAGCTTCATCGAAACAAACTTTTTGATCTTACCGGACATATTAGTATTAAATGCACACAATTAAATCACCACCCACAAATCCACGTCCATTTTTCTACTTGTGACGGGTGCGTTATGTGCGTCTTTACCTAATTATGTGTGATCTCTGTGCTTTCATTTACGCGCGTGTTTTATATTTGAAGTCTGAACAATTATCAAGTTACACAAACTACTCCCTCTGGTCTCATATATAAGAAAAAATTCTTTTTTTATGTTCATTAAATAATTAATGTATCTGTTTTACAATATTGACCAGATACATTAATTATTTAATAAACATAGAAAAATAATTTTTTCTTATATATAAGACTAGAGGGAGTACATGCAAACACAATTGTGGGCGTTTTATATTTAGAGTCGAACCATATATATAAAGTCTGAACAATTGTGCGCGTTCTCAACCTTAACAATATAAAGTCTGATAAACAAACTACATGCAAAAACAACTGTCAAGTTTCTTCAAACATAACCACCTCACAAGTCACAACATTCTAATGCCGAAACCTAAGATTGGTTGGCAAAGAAAATAGCTCTTCATGATGCCAATTTCATTGGCATTGATGTGGAAGCACGGTCTCATGCACATAAGGTCATATAAAAACCATTAGCATACATTAACGCCTCTATTTGATAAAAAATAATGAATAGTTCATAAATTAACTTATAGCGGATGAACTTATAACCAATAACTGATAAGCTAACTTATATATGATAGGAGATAAGCTAGTTGATTAAATTTGTATGGTTTGGTAAAATTAGCGGTTGAACTAACTTACAAATATGAAATGACATAAAAGTGATATGTTTAATGAATATTTAATTTTTTTAATTAAGATTACAAAGGTAAAATTTAGATAAAAGATGATAAACTATAAGCTACTTGGACTAGCTTATCAAAAAAACGTTATAAGCTAATAAAAACAAGCTATAAACTTGTAAAGTGGTTGTTATCAAACGAGTCTTTTTTAGTTAGATGAACTTATAAAACATAAGCTAAAAGCTCAACATTATGTCTTACCAAATAGATCCTAAATAAATCTTACTTTTTACTTAATAAATTAAAGGTAAAAAGGTCTAAATTTATTATTGGTTAAATTATATCAGAGGTCCTTTAAGTTTTTTACCGTACCACTTAGATCATTTAAGTTATTTAATTGTAACAAATTGGTTATTTAAGTTTTTTTTCGTACAAATTAGGTCTTTAAGTTATTTAACCATAACAATTTGGGGGATTTTAGATCTTAAAAATGTAAGTTATTTGACATTTAAAAGTTACAATTAAATAATTTAAAGGATCTAAGGTGTACGAAAAATACTTAAAGAATAATTTGTTCCAATGAAATAGCTTAAATGACGTAAGCGGTACGGAAAAAAAAAACTTAAAATCAAGTTGTTATAATTAAATAACCTACAAAACCTCTCGACTAATTTAGCTTTTATTATTTCATAACATATGTGTTCAAACTTAGAAAGGCCACGTATGAAGGGAGTATTACCTTCATAAATTCTTAATTTGTTATTTCATAGCATTTTTTGGCCACCTATTTCATAAATTCTTAGATGTTGGATTGTATGTATGGTGAGAAACATATTTAGAGAGGATGAATATATACCCTTGATATTTATGCAAAGGAAAAAACGATGTTTGAAAACTTTTTGAGATATTACTCGTATTTGAATTTTTGTATGAAACCAACCAATCAATGATTGCAAACTAGAAAAGTAAAAGATTATAAAAAAGTCAAATATTCAATTAATTGATCAAGATCAATAAATAAATTTATTGATTATTTGCTTTGGTCAGTTATATCAATTAGATGAGTTTACGAGATAAATTGATATGCAAACTCAAATAAGAAAACAATTAAGATAAAGCTATATATAAAATTCACCAAATTAAAAACTTCATTCAAAAATAGATTTCTTAACAAAGAATTTTCAGAACCCCTTTTGAAAAAGGTTGAATATGCTAATATTCAAAGGTTTAATTGAATTCTTAAACTTCTTCAATGTCAAATAAACAGTTTTAAACATATAATAGAGAGAAAGACCGACACAACTGTTTGGAGTGGTTCACTCACACCATCCTTACTAGTTGGCTACTCGACATTGAAGTTTCTTTCATTAATAGGCCAAATATCTCCTGCAGTTCTTTAAGTTAGATGTTTATAACAAGTCAGTTTTTAAGTTTTTTTAGTTACAAATTGGTCCTTTAAAAAAATTGTTACAAATTGATTTTTTAAGTCATAGAATATTTACCCTTTTAACCATTCTTTCAGTCAAATTCGTTAAAAAATATTTATGGACCATTTGACATTGAGGTGATAGGTCCAAAAGTGTATGACATCAAACATGATTACTTACGCACATTTTTTTATTTTTGTTTTTGAATTTCAAGCATAATTTTACAATAAATATTTTACCAACAATTTTATAAATCAAGTAATAGAACAATTTTTTTCAAATTAAAACTTAATAATACACCTGTGAACCCTAATTTTAAGAGTGATGAATTTAGACCTATCAACTTAACATTAAACGTCCACATAAACATTTTTTAATTGAGTTTGATTAAAATATGATAATGATGCGGATATTTTATGACTTAAAGGACCAATTTGTAACAAAAAAACTTAAAGGACAAATTGTTATAAACATTTAACTTAAATGACTGCTGATGGTATTTAACCTCATTAATCTATATACTTACAATATATAAAGAAAATATGGTTAAAATTATACAAGAAATTTGGGCTGACTTTTTAATTACTTATTTTACCCTTCATTTAAACTATTTTATTTACTATTTAATCTTTTAATAATATTATTTTAAATTTTAATTAAAAAAATTAAATCCCATTAAAATAGGAAATATCCCATTACAATAGGAACAATATTATATACTATGAAGGGGATTGAGATTTGGGCTGAATTGTTTATAATTTCAATTATACCCTTAAACAAATTTTTTTATACTAATGTTATATTGTTGGTGGTATCAAAAAAGATAAGAATTTATATTATATTTGTTAAATTATTGTTGTTATTGAAAAATATAAACATGAATTTTTGAGTTTGTTACAATTTGAAAGTTACAATTTTTTTTTTTGAAGGAAAAGTCACAAATATTTGCAGTTATATTTTTAATCAGAATCAAAATTTCATATAAAATACTGTTTATAATCTACACGCGTTACGTATCTGTCTTTTCGCTAATATACTTATAAAGTGTTTGTTGAAATGTTACAACCAAGAACAAATTTCGTAAGCAAGATATATGAACCCGAAAGTCTTCATGCATTTAATTGTCTTGTTAAACCTTGAACCTTGACTATTGACCTCAAGAATCCTTTCAATTCACCACCTTGCTCAGCTTGCACAATCCGTGATACTGGAAAAATCACATCCGTTGACTTTCTCTAATCTTTGTCAATCACCAACAAACATGCATGAACTTCAAGATTGAAAATCCCTAATCTATACTTTAGGTTTCCAATTCCTCAATTGAAGAACCCTAAAAATCTCATTATTGCTTACAATGATTCTCCTAACAAAGTATATCTCATAAATTTCTATCACAATCAAAGCTCTAGAGTTACACAAAGGATTTGAGAATGCAAGAATATGAGAAAGTTTCATACTTAAAAAAAAAAGCAAGAATTTGAATTATATAGAGTTTTGAAAACAAGGCGAGTGAGCACTTAAAAATTACTACTCGCTCCGTCTCTATTTATAGGAATAGTTTACAAAAAAAATTTGTCTCTAAATATAAGATCATATACAAATTCCTAGATGCATTGATTACTCTTTTTCCAAATATACCCCTTATTAATACTATCAATTTGTAAGTTAACATTAAATATATATTTAATTAAGAGTAATCTAGTAAGAGTCAGGATCCATTGACACCAGGTGTAAGTCTTGAAACTTACACCAAATCTCAACCATTATTATTAGTTGATCTAACGGTTCATATTATGTCAATAATAAATGGAAAGAAATCACATGATGATTAGAAAAGGAAATTATCTCTATGTGAGATATTGCTTGATTCACCTTTAATTATTTTTTCCTCTCATAATATGAAACTATAATTCTTTGTGCTATTGTCATGTCATTTACATCTGCAAGTGCAAGTTTTTTCTGCCGTGTTAGTTTGTTAAAAATAGTTTCATTCTTTGAGTAAAAAACAAGGGGACAACAAGGCGACCATTATTTTATTTTTTTGGGAAAAAGGGAACATTTTTCCTCAATTAAAATAAAAAAGAATGTTTATCTTTAATCTTTGTTAACAAAAAAAATAGTTAAAAAAAAAATTTCGACACATAATTTTAGTCCCTATTAAATTAAATTATGCTTAAACTTTTAAATTTTTGAATGATTTTTTACATATTTATTTAGAACATTATACAAAGTTCCTCTCCGCAAAAAAAAATTAACTCAAAATTTGATTTTTAGGTCCAAATTTTTTTTGAAGGAAGGTCTAAATTTTTATTACTTTAATCGTGAAATTTTTTTATAGAGACCAAAACATATCACTTTTTTATATGATGACTAAAAACAATATTTATAGGGACTAAAATTTTATCTAATCCTTTAAATGATAACATTTTAGTGGGTCACATTATCTATAGA
This sequence comes from Medicago ruthenica, assembly GCA_018208015.1. NCBI lineage: Eukaryota > Viridiplantae > Streptophyta > Magnoliopsida > Fabales > Fabaceae > Medicago > Medicago ruthenica. Next base: position 61,237,611 of record CM031373.1, read on the forward strand.
TCACAACCATTTAAAAGCTTTCATGTGTGGTTTATATTCATTTTGCAAAAAAAAAAAAGCTTTCATGTGTTGTTTATATTCATTTTGCAAAAAAAAAATATATATCAAATCTCCTACGGTAGGCGACCTATTCAGGTCTCCCACCAGAGATAGGGCCTTCACTAAGAACAAAGTGCAATTTTTTGACACAATCGTATTGTTTTCACTGAGAATAAGTCCCATTTTTTTTAATTTGCAGGTCAGCCACACAAAAAAATATTTGTGTCATATTTTAACAAGAGAGAGAGTAAGAAAATAATTAAGTGCAAATCAAGCAATATCTCTTTGAGATAATTTACTTTTCTGGTCATTATACGATTTCTTTCCATTTATTGTTGACATATTATGAGTCGTTAGATCAATCACTTACAACGGTATATATTTGGTGTAAGTCTTTTAGACTTACACCTGGTGTCAACGGATCCTGACTCATCTAGTAATAGTCACACACATTTGGGACAACTTTATTACTCAAACAATTTTTCTTAATACACGTAATTTTTGTAAACTACTTCTATAAAAAGGGACGGAGTGAGTACGTTTTTAACCAAGTGAATCAATTCACCATAAATATGAATCAATTTACGGACCCCAAAAACTTTTATGAAAGTGATTTCCAACAGAGTGGATTGATTCACACATGCATAATGAATTGATTCATATTCACTTAATTATGAATTGATTCAATACCACCGGAAATTTTATCAAGCTAATTTTGAAAACAAGACCCACCAATTTGATAGAAAAAGACGGTAATCGATTCATATTGCATTATGAATTGATTCATTTTATGCAGAAGCTTAAAAGACATGAAATTTTGAAGAATTACTTAAGCTTAGGTGATAGAACCATTGAGGGATAATAAACCCAGTTTTGACATCTAATAAATGAGCATATGCAATCACAAACTCTCCCTCTCTCCTTATTAGAGTTCTCAAATTTAAATATTTTTCAATGAGCGGATTTTTGGAGGCCATTGTTCTTCAAATAGCGCTTCAGTTAGCGGTTGACAATGGCTATGAAAGAGTCATTTAATTTTTGAGAATGATTGTCAATATGTGATTAATATGATGTGCTTAATGCCGTCATTTATGATAATGAATTAGGGACTTTATTGATTATGTGTAGATCTCTTATTTCCTCTGATGCTAGTTATAATTTAGCTTTCATTCGTATGCAAGCTAATAGAGTTATTCATAATCTAGCTAAAGCATTGTATTTTAGTCTAGCCCGAATAATTTTAATTACCCTCCTCATTATAATTAGTTTGGATGAAATGAGCTACTTTTACTTCAACAAATAAAATCATTACAATTGAGATGGTTCAAAGTGCTCATTCTCTTTACCTTTCTCCATCACCAATCCATCACATTCATTCATCACCGTCTCTCTTCTATATTTATCTCTCTCAATATGGAGAATAACATTTGGGTGTCTAAGAAATTTTTATGCTAACATTATTTAACAATGAGACGAAATTGAAGGTATTGAATTTGAGAGGGAAAAATGTGGCATCCATCCATACATGGTGAAAATGAATATGGACGCAATAACAATTAGATTCAACATTAAAAAAGTGCATTCGTGTGGGGACGCTCGTGAAAGCCAACACAAAAAGATCAAAGCAAACATTGCATTGACCTAACGACTTAAACAAGAGAATAGCATAGCTCTCCTTTCTGACTTTTCAACTTCCATTGTTATCACTGCCTGCGTTACAAACAATGGTCTGCCAGTAAATATTGTTCTTTCTAAAACTATATTACTAACATTTTTTTTACAAACTATTACTAACATTATAATAATCATTTTAATAAGGTAAATTATTATATAAGTACTTTGAAGTTTTGTTGGATACATATAGAATTTATTCAAAATTTAATTTCATGTTAACTAAATTAATGTAAAATTATGATATGTCATTGAATAATCTAATGATAATTAAATATCTAATTAAATTTTTAGAGTATCAAGATGTTTACATTTAAGAAAAATGTTAACGAGTGTCACCAAGTCACTCTTTAGACTTTTAAATGGTAACTTTTTTTTACCTTTATTTACAAGAAATGATAAAGAACTTTGTTAATAGAGTCCCCTAACCTGTCTCCTTGTAAAAGCATCATGTTGAGTTGTTGACGTTAGCGCTTTGATCATTGTTTCTTCTTACCTTTATTTATTTATTTTCTGATGTAAATTTTGATTTATTTTTTACGGGAAATATTGATTTACTAGCAACTTAAAATATTTACATTATCAACAAATCACAATCAATTATATAAATAACTAAAAAAATATTTTTTTTTCCTATCATCATTTCATATAATTACGATTGATCAACACAAAATATGACATCAAACTTGACTATAAATTAAATTAAATAGTTATAACATTTAAAATAAATTATCAAATATAATTAATCATGATTTATCACGTCATTAAATACTATTTTTAATATTTTGAATGATTGATGAACATATTTGGAGGCATAAAAATCGCGGTTAATAATGTTTTTTTAAAGGAATTATTATTGATTTGTGAAACTCTATTATATATAGATCAAATATATTAGTAATTCAATGAACCTAATTTTTTTTAACGGCATATTTACTAACATAACTAACCATATATTTAAACTATTTTTTTATGAATATATTTAAACGATTTTATGTTGCTAATTGAATGTGTTTAAAAAAAATGTTGCTAATTGAATGAATGAAATCCTCATTTTTTTTTTCTATTTAGTATTTTTTTTAACATTTTTATTTGACATTGGGAGCATCTACCGTTCGGTGTTGGTTGTTGTTATTGTGGATTTTTGAATAATAAACATCCTAGGCAACTAAACAAGGCTTTTCCTCCTCCGAGGTTTACGATTCTTAACAAACCTCAAATCACGTCCTGATTCATCCAACGCCATCTTGATTCATTATACACACCGCACAAGAAGAACAAAAAACCAGTATTGTTATTGCGGTGAAGGATTCATCGAACCTAGACAATATATAATTGGTTAAGGCTTGTTCTCACATTGTTTCTTCTATATTTATGTGAGTCACATTCAAAGTTATAAAGTCGAATCTTACACATGAGAAGCATCAATTTCAGAAAGTGGTAAGCATAGCTGTAATATAATTGTTTAATATCTTTTTTCTTCACTTTTATTTCTGTGTGTGATATTGTTCATAATTTCTTAGCTTAAGTTTTAATTTGTCCTTTTACACATATTCTGACAGGTGAGTTTTTAAAGTGCATTCGTGAATAATACTTTTGGCGTTATTATATTTTATTGACATTGAAATCTTCCACTATCAATGGCTTGCATGAGAAGCTAAGGATTGATAGGTGAGTCAATTTTTTACTTTATTCCCTTAAGTTATGATCTTGAATACACGTTAATTAGTGGCTTGTAACAAATGTCCAGATTTTGTTTTCTAATTGAAGAATGTGTTATATTCTTCATGTGCATCCATATTAGAACTTACGAGTAAATGTTGTGAACTCGTAGCATTTCCAATATTTGAATGGTGTGGCTTCATGTGTTATGTTCTTGGTTCTTTTTTGTGGCTTACAAATATTACAATATAGGATTTAAAAGTGTTTATAATTTCTTATACCAATGAAAAAAAAAAGGCTAAATTACACCGTAGGTCTTTTAAGTTATTTAATTGTAATAAATTGGTCCTTTAAGTTCTTGCCAATGAATTGTTCTCTAAAGTGACTTTCATGTCATTAGGGGTGGGAATAGGCTAGGCCGAGCTAGGCTTTGCTAGGCCTAAGCCTGGCCTGCCAAATTTTTTAAGGCCTAAGCCTGGCCTGCGACCTGTCATAGGCTTACTTTTGAGGCCTGAGCCTGGCCTTCTGAAAGTCTGATAAGGCCTGCTAGCCTGTTTAAAAGCCTATATCATATGAACATCTTTAAGTAAGCAATGTGATCTAAGTTTAAATAGACCTAGCGAACTAATAGATAAATTAGATTAAACTCTATTTTAGTAATCAACATGAGTTTTTAGAGAATTTAACTATATATTGCATCATATTTCAATTCTAGTTTATAATAATACATTTGTATATGCGAAAATTAATGTATATTAATAAACTTAAATTACTAACAAATTTATATTTTAATTCAAAGTACAAAATATATTATAATAATAAATAATATTAATCATATTTACTTAAATAGGCCGGCCTAATAGGCTTAAGAGGCTTTTTGAATGGGCTGTGGCCTGGCCTTTTAAGCTAAATAGGCTTCTAAAAAAGCCTAGGCCTTCTCTATTTAAGAAAAAAGCCTGGCCTGGCCTGGCCTGTCGTAGGCTAGGTCGTAGGCCCCTGTAGGCCGGCCTGGCCTATTCCCATCCATACATGTCATGCTCCTTCAATATTACAAAAAATGAAAAAACGTTTTTGTCACTATTGGAGATGCTCTATTAGTATTATAAGATATTTTAGATAGCTTTGTGGATTAATAATCGATCTTTAGACATTCTCATCATTTCTGAAATTATGGACTTCATTACATACTATGATATTGAGTGTATACAAAAATTAACTATGTCACATGTTTTGAAAATATGTATTCTCATACACCACGTCACGAATTATACTAATGGAATCCTGAAATGTAAACCGCTAGTTCCTGTTGGCCAGTCAAATATGTTTTTTTTGTTTTCTTTATTTGTAGTGACTTTTTGGTCAGAGCTTTATTGAGGTTTAGGGATTTGATTCCTTTCTAATTGTTTTTTTTTCTTTCTAAGAATGGTATGTTCTTTTAAATTCATTTTTGTTTTAGAAAGGTACATTACAACTGATCATTTTTGTATCTATGCTTTCACAACAAAGCGGAGCTTTAGAGTGACACTCAACCTTTTTTGCCAAAAGTTTTGTATATCACCGAGGCTTCTGATTGAAGACGTGTCCGGTGACCGACACCGATACGACATCAACACATGTGATTATATTACATTATGTAATTTCTTATGACAAAATTAAACTAGGTCATTTTCGACGTGTCAGTGTCGTGTTCGGTGTCTATGTTAGTGTCCGGACTTCATAGTACCGAAGGGGCACGTACCTAGACCATAAACTAACACTATTCATTGGAGAAAAAAATCACAATAAATTTTCCCATAATATGAACATGATCATAATATTTTCTTTATTGTACACAATATTAGACATAATTGACTTCCTGTTAGATTTTCTTTTTCTTCATCAAATTATTAGTCCCTAGATTTAACAAAGGAAACTAACATATTGGTTTCAAATTTCTCAAATAAAAATTAGTATTTCCAATGAATGATTATAGTTGACCTGGATTTAACTTTGCTGTCTCTCTTTTTCAAACTTCATTACTTTGTGGTGGTTTTCAAAGTCAATGCAACACATTTCTGATGCCTGATTGTCATGTATTTATTTGTCTGCTAGTCTTCTTGTTTTACTGCAGTTACTAAATTGCTATAGGACCATATGACTTAAGAAAATTCCATCTATGGTTATTGTTTGGTAGTGATTGAAAATTATGCATTGAAATTGAAATGCATAATTTGACAAGTATAGGATCCGTTTCACACATTAATTTGTTAAGTTTTCGTTTTCAGCTTGAGATCATTGACTCAAAGATAAAGTCATTGAAGTTATATAATCCACAGCTTCACAACTTCTTTCCTGCTCAATAAGGCATCGTTGATTGAACCAGTGACCATTCAAATCTTTTGTTCAGGTTAGCTGGACTCTTCAAAAAATATTCTCTATGTAGGATCTATCTTTGGCAAATTATAAGTGTTCCAACGTACTTAGATATTTGAAAATCGTTCAAAACATAGTCTTTTGGAAGTAGAAGCTCACGGATGAGTCGAATATTTGACCAGTGTCGGTTAGACAAAAACAAGTAAAAATGAATATAGATGTCTCAAAATTCACCTCATATCGTACATTGTTTTTATCCAACTGACACCGATTAAGTCACTGTCTCAACTATATGAACGAGGAGGACCGTGAGTTTCTACTTCTGAGAAACGCCGTTGATCGTCGTTCAAATTTCAAGTAATTGTTCATTATCAGTCCACCGTAGAATTCGCCTATATTTTATCATCAATCTACATCTCAAATTTTTATATTATGTCTCATTTATGAACTATCTAGTTGAGGTGTAAGCAACATGGTAGACTTTGCATGCAATATTTATGAACCATATTATATTGTAATTTAATGTTACAGTTAGACTTTATTGGCATCACTGGTTATGACTTTTCCCTATATAATAACAGGGTGAAGGTCACTGTTGATGTCTCCAATGGATTCTCCAACTGATAAAGATACAGACAAAAACAAGATGGATGAGAGAAGTTTGTCAGCTTCATATGATCAACAACCATACGCTTACAAAGTTGCAATTCCTCCAAAACAGAACTTATTCAAGGAATTCCAATACACTGTAAAAGAAACATTCTTTGCTGATGATCCTCTAAGATCTTTCAAAGACCAAACTACATCAAAAAAGTTGATACTTGGTATTGAGTTCATATTCCCTATACTTAACTGGGGGAGAAGTTACAATCTTAAAAAATTTAGGGGAGATATAATAGCTGGTCTCACTATTGCAAGTCTTTGCATACCTCAGGTAATTTTGACTTATGATGCTAATACACAATTACAATTCATATTATTATTTGTTACATATTTGATGTTCTTATGCTTGGTTCGAAAAATAGGATATTGGATACTCTAAGCTTGCACATTTGGCACCACAGTATGGACTATGTAAGACTCTTTTCTTCAATTCCAAGCTTTTTTTTTTTTTTTAAGTTTTTTGGATGTTGAATTGAAATTTCTTTATATTTTGGTCTACCCTTTTACAGACTCAAGCTTTGTTCCACCACTGATTTATGCTTTCATGGGTAGTTCTCGCGATATAGCAATAGGACCGGTGGCAGTGGTCTCTCTCTTGTTGGGGACATTGCTTAGTAATGAGATTGATCCTGTTATACATGCAGAAGAATATCGACGTCTTGCTTTTACAGCCACTTTTTTTGCTGGGATTACACAAGCAACTCTTGGGATTTTCAGGTATATCTTACTAAGCACTAACACAGACACCGGATATACATGTACTACCAGCTGCTACTAATGTTACACTAGTTAATATACCATGATGATCTTATAACTGGATCGGTTCTTTTGTTTTTCTGTCAAAAAATCAGATTAGGATTCTTGATTGACTTCCTATCCCATGCTGCTATTGTTGGTTTTATGGGGGGTGCTGCCATCACAATTGCCCTTCAACAGCTAAAGGGTTTCCTTGGAATTAAAACTAAAATGTTCACAACGAAAACTGATATTATCTCCGTGTTGAAGGCAGTATTCTCATCAGCCAAACATGGAGTATGCTCTCTCTCTCTCTCTCTCAACCAATATGAACAAGCAAGTTATTAACTAAATAAGAAAATGAGACAGTGTAAACTAATCTGAAGAACTCCCTGCCTAATATTAAAATTTCTTACCAGTGTGTATGTTTATAAGTGCAAAACTGATTGATGATATAATATTTAACATTTTGCAGTGGAACTGGCAAACTATATTAATCGGAGCTAGCTTTTTGAGTTTCCTTCTGGTCGCCAAATTTATTGTATGACATTAAACTCCCTATTTCATCTTACTATTATTTCTTAAATATTTAGGACTATAAGTTTTTTCTAATTATTTCATGTTGTGTTGATTAGGGAAAGAAGAACAAGAAATTCTTCTGGGTGCCAGCAATTGCCCCATTGATATCAGTTGTGTTGTCCACTTTTTTTGTATTCATAACACGCGCAGATAAGCAAGGAGTAGAAATTGTAAGTATATGTACTATTTCCATTCACATTCTGATTAATACTGCAGAATGTGAGTTGTCACATATAGTCTTAATTACCATAGAACTAAAGTTTTTGACCATTGATATGTGAAGGTAAATCACATAGAGAAAGGGATCAATCCTTCATCTGTTCATGAAATTTATTTTAGCGGAGAGTACCTTGGGAAAGGTTTCAAAATTGGCATCATGGCAGGCATGATCGCACTGACTGTAAGTAAAATGAATAATAGTACCTCTCTTTATGAGTATTTCTCCATTTACTTCAACATTTTTCTAACTAAACCTTTGCATTTTGGTTTTTAGGAAGCCATAGCTATTGGAAGAACATTTGCATCTATGAAGGATTATCAATTAGATGGAAACAGAGAAATGGTAGCGTTAGGAACAATGAATGTCGTTGGCTCTATGACTTCCTGTTATGTGGCAACTGGTAAGATCAAAGACAAGATTTAATCGAGAATTTTCAATTTCAGACAACAATTTTACGTTGTGGTGATTTCAGAGGTTAAATTGTCATCGCCATGCATCCACAATTTTATGGACTGAATTAATGATTTATTCAATATGACCAGAAGTTGAGTGTATGTTTGGACTATTTTAGCATCTGATCTATTTTTTTCCTTTCAGGTTCTTTCTCTCGGTCGGCGGTAAATTACATGGCTGGCTGCCAAACTGCAGTCTCTAATATTGTGATGTCAATAGTTGTTTTTTTGACACTGCAATTCATCACTCCTCTTTTTAAGTACACTCCAAATGCCATTCTCGCCGCCATCATCATTTCTGCTGTCATCAGTCTTGTGGACTATCAGGCAGCAATTTTGATATGGAAGACTGATAAATTCGATTTTGTTGCTTGCATGGGAGCATTCTTTGGGGTTGTTTTCGTCTCGGTTGAGATAGGACTTCTAATTGCTGTAAGTACCAAAACTTAGTTATCCTATGCTCTAAATTGTCAAAGTAATTCCTAATAGGGCTGTACATAAGACATGTTATTCTTCAGCCAACCTTAAATTTTAAGACTAGGACTAAGTACAACAAGCACAAATTGAATTGAAACACAAGCTAAGTAAAACTATTAAATAATCATATATCAATATCAATGTTACAAAGAAAAAAATGTTCATGCAATTAACAAATATATCATATATACATTAAACTTTCACATAGCATAACCGGTGTTATTTACTTTATTATAATTTATGACATTGCTAACTGCTAAGTAAACAAATAATATCACAGCAATTTAAATGCAGAATACATTTTTAGATAAATGAAAATATGAAATAATTTTAAAACTAAAAATCACACATGAGAGTAACTAGGAAGTTTAATGAGACCTTATTTTTGTGACAGGTTTCAATATCTTTTGCAAAGATCCTATTACAAGTGACAAGGCCAAGAACTGCTATTTTAGGGAAGATTCCTGGGACATCTGTCTATAGAAACATCCAACAATACCCCGAAGCTAGTAAGATTCCAGGTGTAATGATTGTAAGAGTTGATTCTGCTATATATTTTTCCAACTCCAACTATGTTAAAGAAAGGTAAAGAATATCTTCCTCCTTTGTTTATACATTTGAAACAATCCAATTTGAACTTTTTCTTGAGACTTAAGATTGTAATTTTTTGCAGAATATTAAGATGGCTAACGGATGAAGAAGCAGTGAAAGGAGACTACCACACAAGAATTCAGTTTTTAATAGTTGAAATGTCACGTTAGTATATACTTATTTTTGTTCTTAATTTGTTTTAGCCTCATACTCCTTGAGTAATTTGTTTTAGACTAACAAATTGTGATTATGTTACAGCGGTTACTGACATCGATACGAGTGGCATCCATGCCTTTGAAGAATTACATAGAAGTCTTGAAAAAAGAGGTGTTCAGGTAACAAAATTAATCATGTCTGCTAGGATTTATCATTTATGTATATGAAGAAGCTTGGTTCATTTATATACTATATAATATAAATTGTGATAGGATAGGACAAGTTAATATGTTAATTCTTACCAAGAGTGTGTTACTTGTTTGAGCAGCTTGTTCTGGCAAATCCTGGTTCAGCAGTGACAGACAAACTTTACGCATCAAATTTTGCTAACATAATTGGTCAGGACAAGATTTTCCTCACTGTTGCAGCAGCTGTTGCAAATTGTGCTCCAAAGCTGGATGTGAACCCATGAAAAATTCAGTTAGGAGAGAAAATTGGAATGTGAGAGTGATGAAATGGACAGTGGCATAGTGGTTTTCATTTCAGCTTAGTAGATGATAGCAAAGTCAAAAGGATGAAAGATACTAAAGATGAGAGATATGATACCACTAACAAAAGTTAGTAGAAAGGGGACTATATATTATACTCCATAGATCCTTATCCTAAAGTGGGGAAATTAAATTAAAGAAAATTAAAGAAACATTAAAGGTGCACTAGTTGTGCACACACACAATAATCATTAACTAGTCCCCTAGATTTTTCTTTGACATATTGTCCATAGAAAGCTAACACGGGTGCCTACATGTATTGTTTTTGTATCATTGTATTAAGGTTGGTCTCATTTCCATAAGAGGTTTTCATAAAAGATGCGTAAATGTCAACTTTGTTCTTCCATTTTGTGTTGGCAATTCTTGTTGAAGTGTGCTTTTGTTTGAGCTTTGAATGACAATAGCATATTAATTTTTTGACAACAATTTCATGAATTTGAGTAGTTGAGAAAGGGATTAAATGTTTGTTTCCAGTAAAATCATCAAATTTTGGCATTGGTCATTGTAATTCTTTGTCAAGTCTTCATGTCTTAAACAATTGTATTTAAGGTAGGGAAATGCTAAAGAGTGTCCTTGGGACATTGGATAAGAGGATAAAAATAGAAATATTGTATTGGAAAATGGTGAAAAGTGATGAATTTAACTTTTTAAAAGTCAAAATATTGATGAATCCAATGCAAACATGCTACTTTTGGTTTCTTAACGAGTGTCCATAACCCTTTAATATATTACTCCATTCGGTCTTGAATGTAAGAAACAAAAAAAAACACAACTATTAAGAAAATGAATTGACTACATTTAAGTCATGATAAAAAGTTACACACCCTTGTCTTGGAAATAAATGTGATTGTTGAACTCAGCATGAGAATTTGAAACAAATTGGATATAGTGACATTTAATGAGGGTGAAATTGGAATATTGGCATTTAATAGGTTAATTTTACTATACTTTTGCTTACATTTGAGTAGGGTGTACATGGGTCGGTTTGGGTTGGGTTTGGTCAAACCCAAGACCCAAACCATATATGGTACTCTGGTTTGGGCCGTTACGTTATTGGGTTGGGTTGGACAAACCCACTAATTTATTGTTTGGGTTGGGTTGGGTTGGGTAGTGGGTTACCCAAAAAAAAATTTCTTCTGTTTTTTTGTTGAATTAAATGACTAAATGACGAGTCCTCGTATTTTTTCATAAAAAATACTCATTTTTTTATTTTTTTAAAAAAATTGTGTAACCTATTTTCACTATATTTTAGCGTCATAAAATAATAAATGATAATATCAAATAATAAATTTCATCATAAAATACTAGCAACAAACTAAAGTTGCATGACATAAATTACATTAGTATAAAAAAAAAAAAAACCAAAAAGTGCAATATCCTAATTTGTAACTCTAGATGATACCTTTCAACATCCTAATTTGTAACTCTAGCATGTTTGAAAATTAAACTTGATTTATGATCAAAATTTTTTGTATTCTCCTTCGTTCCTATGAAAATAAAAATTAAAATGTAGGTATTATTGGGTAAGTGGGTTTATTGAGTACGGGGTCTGGTTTTACCCGAAACCCATTATTTTTTATGGGTTTTCCATTTTTTAAAATCATACTCACCCAATGACCAAACCCAACCCACTTTTTTGGAATTTTTTGGGTGGGTTCGACCGGGTTTTTCGGGTTGACCCAAACCAAGTACACCCCTACATTTGAGACCACCCATTTTTTTTATTTTGTTTCTTACATTCGAGACTGGAGAAAGTACTACTATATGGTTTACAAACATTTGTTAGAGCATTTTGATGAGATGGTACATCATTTCCACTTAATTAAAAGCCTTGAATTTAAATCCAATCCTATTCTCAAGGGAGAATTTTGACATCCATTAATATTTGTAATGTCCAGCAATACTGGTAGATTGTTTATTATACATTTAATCAATATATAAATCCAATTAAACATCTGAATTTTGGTTTTCAAGGTTAACATCTATACACAACCGGAGAGATTATTCTTTTTGAAAATTTAAAGTGAATTAGGTTGTATCTACATAGTAAATTTTCATAAGCATTGAATATTTGAATTGCTCCTTAGAGATGAATACAAAGCTAATTAAATGTGTTTTTCATCTCATTTAAGATCGCAAATTTTCTTTTAGGTGCTTAAAGAGTTTTTCCTACTTTCATTCCTCTCTTTCCTTTTCTTTATATATTTATTTATTTTTTGGTTTTCTATATGCTGTCTATATATAAGCCAACTTTATTTGAGGTATGGTCGGACGTTAAAGTTAGACATCTCTCTTTTGTTGGATTCGAACTTTTGTTGGTTTATACTAATCTCAGAGACCAGCATCCTCCACTAAATCTAATCTCATTGATTCATTTCTCCGATGAATGAAATCCACGTAATAATCCTTGTAAAATCGACAAAATATGGTTATAATCCTTATATATTTTGCATATTAGGCAGAATCACATGTTAGAGTCTAATGTAAATAATATTTATGAATACAAATAGTATGATATTGTTGTCGATCTTGTTGGATAAAACTGCTACATATATGTTCTATATACGTAATTTTCTAGTTTATTTTTTTAAGAATTTAAAATAGAATATATTGTTAAATACCTAGCCACACAAAGTGTGTAAAAAGGATTAAAAAAGAAATCACATACAAGAGAACAAAAAAGATATAAACTAGGTGACTAAACCAAGACAAACAATGCAGTTATGCTAAAAAAAATGTAAATAAAAAGCTGAATACTCATGTTTCGCTTTTAATAAAAAAATAAATAAATCAAATTCTCACTTTTTTTATAGTAAACTAAAATTTACCGTGAGCAAAAAGTTAACACGGACAGACTGATCGAGTATTTTTTTGATCAAAGTCTAATGAGATGACGTTTCTACTTTCTATTCGTATATTTTTTGAACTGCAAAAATTGAAAATCTGATTTAAAACCTTATTTTAATCTTTGAAATAAGCTGACCATGTGTTTGGATCACCACAACTTGTGTTACAGTATCAAATCTCAACATGATGCTTCAGCGTGACCACATATGGGATATGGCCTATGGTGCAACCAACCTCACCAATATTCCAAAGATGCACTTAAAATCAAAATGAAAAGCATTTTTAAATAATTATTGCACTTTCTATATTCGATTCCACACGTTGCAAATTTCTTTTTCTTTCTGACTTTTTTTTACTAAGTTTGGTGGTATGAACCTGGCATTCTTTTGCTACTTCATTCATGCAAGAGCTAACATTTATTTTTTATTTGTCAAGAGCACCACCTACTATGCTAATCGTAGGAGAACTTAGGTTTTATTTTTTAAACTTAAGAACTTTTCGTCCTAGCTTTTCTTTATATTCTGGTTTTTCCAGTTGTAAAAAAAAATACTAGCTAGGAAAAAAATACTTGATGTGTTCTTAATATTAGATCTAATTGATTAAAATGTAAAATAATAGGGTTTCTTAGCCGCATTTTTGTTTATTAAGTGGAAAATTAAAGGACAAGAAAAGCAAACTATGAAATTTTCTACCTAAACTCTCCGGAGATATCAGCAGACAAGATAATATTTAATTGAGGAGATGAGGAATCCACATTTTTTAAAAGTCAACATTAGTATCTAGTAGCATTAAAGTCAGTCAATCAATCAACACATTGGCCGTCTTCTCTTAAAGTATGAGATTTTTTTTATTGACAAATGTTATAATTAATTATTAGATTAATATTTACTCATTCGTCTAATTTTGAACCCAGGACCTCTAGCTTAAACCACTTTGTACCCCTTAACTTAAATCCATTGAGTCTCCCACCACCATAAAGTATAAGTAAAAGTGACCACTCAAGGAACATAAGAGAGCTTTTTAAAGAGAGAAAATAAAGTTGCACAAGGATGAAAGTCATTCGAATTTATATCCATGATCACAAAATCAAAAGAAAAAAATCATAAAACTATTAAAATTAATTGTAATGTGCAAATTTCTAGGGTTAAATATGTTTTTGGTCCCTATAAATATATCAACGTTTCGGTTTGGTCCCTCCAAAAATTTTGTTAGAATTTTAGTCCCTCAAAAAAAATTCATCACTATTTTTTGTCCTTACTGTTTAGTCAACCCATGTCTAACTTTCATATTTTTTAATGAAATTTCCCAAAAATGTGTAGAATATTATGAAAATCACTCCAAAAACATAAAAAATTCATATTAAATTCATATTTTGTTAAAAAATTCTATTTTTTTGGGGAGAGATTGTCATAATATTCTACCAATTTCTGAAAAATTGCATTAAAAAATATGAAGGCTAGAAGTGGTGATGAAAAACTTTTGGGGGACTAAAAGTCTAACAAAAATTTTAAAAGGACTAAAATGAAAAGTTGATATATTTATAGGGATCAAAAACATATTTGACCCAATTTTCTAATAATTAATATTTTTCCAAATAGAAATTCCACCCCAATCACAATGCACCATTATAAAAAATGAAACCTAAAGGTGTAGGAAGTACAAAGGGAGTGCATGCAGCAAATTTCTTTCCTAAATACTAGTAAAAAGTTTGAAACGAAAACATTTTTATTTGGGCTTGGATGAGAAGTGAATGACGGGCCAACCTCATTTGAATGGGCCTAGTGGGCCAGGACTATGGGTAAAGAACACAAAAGATTGGGGGATTGCTCTTTAGTTACCTATCAATTGCTCGCAGTCATCTAAAAAAACACCCCGTCCAAACAATAGTAAACTACCATATTGCAAACAGTGTTGGAACAAAATGTGTTTAACAAGTCTCCTATGAATTAAGGGAAGATTGTTGAAACATTTATGTGTAAACATATCTCTCTTTATGGTTTTGATGATAACAAAGTGTTAAATAGAAAATTGGTTATTTGCTAATGTTTTGTTCAAGTGTTTTCAGAACCATGTGCTTTATGATTATTTATTAAGAATGGTTATGGAAGAACAAGCTTAAAGCAAGGAAGGAGAGCTAAGAAGCAATGTTGCAAAGCTAGAAGGAAACTGGGTCTGAAGAAGTGCTCCTGAAGAAGTGCTTCTGAAGAAGTGCTCCTGAAGTAGTGGTACTGAACTGAGAGCTTCTGAAGTGGTCCTGAAGTGGTACTCCTGAAGTGCAGCTTCTGAGTCTGAAAGCAGCTTCTGAAGTCTGGGTGCTTCTGAAGAAGTCAACGCAGAGTCAACGTGTGAAGCCAGCTTCTGATCCGTACAAGGCAGCTTCTGATGCACTGTTCACACAGAAGCTTCTGAAGCTGATGTGGCATGGAAAATGACCAGTACTGTGCGCATTTAATGCCTGGATGTGTCAGAGCAACTCAATGGAACAGTTGTCTCCCTGACCCAAACATTCTCCAGCTTTTAAGGTAGGCCATTTCAAAAATGGCTGCTGCTCTGTTTTGTTTGAAAAAGTGCAGCACACATTTGCAGAAATCCTAGCTCAGCTTGCAACGACTCTCCTCAAATCAAGCAAATCTTCAACAGCTATATTTCATCTATAAAAGGAAGAAGATTTGTAGAAGAAAATAGTCTAAGACTCTTGAAACAAATTGCTGAACCTGTGCTCTGTTTTCTGTGTAAAAACTGTCAAGTTCAAAAACTCTTAGAAATTCTCATAGTCCTTGTAACTTAGAATTTCTTAAGATTAAGAGTCTTAACCTGTGTTGTATTAAGAGAACACCTCTGATATTTTATCAAGTGTTCATCCCAAACTCCTTTACTTGTAAACCAGTTTGGTCACTAAAGTCTCAGTCTGCATACTGAGCATTTGTAACCTCATTCCTTTGTGGTTTGAGTCAGAAGCCTCTTGACTTAGTGTCTTGAGCATTTGGAAGTCTCTTGACTTAGTGTCTTGAGCATTGGAAGCCTCTTCCTTGGTGGTTGAGCATAGAAGCCTCTTTCTTTGTGATTGAGCAACTGGAAGTCTCTTCCTTAGTGGTTGAGCAAAGTGTAATCTTCAGATTATAGTGAAACTCTCTTGTTGGAAAACAAGGTGACTGGACTACTTCTCACATTGAGAAGGAACCAGTATAAATTCTGTGTGTCTCTCTTCCCTTACCTTTTTAACTTGTTTATCCGCTGCATTAACTTCTGATAACAGTTCAGAACCTGGTTCTGAACTTGTGTTAAGATTTAGAAAATAAAAGAACAAGTTTTTGAGTCACACAATTCAACCCCCCTTCTTGTGTGTGTGTTTTTCTCACCTTCAGTTGGTATCAGAGCTCCGGTTCTGATATTAACACTTAACAGTGTGTCAGTCTTGATCCTGAGAAAAACATGACCTCAACTAGTGGTTCACCTCCACCCTCTCCCAGAAATCAAAGAAATGTACAGTATGACTATGGTACTGAAGAAAAGAAGTCTAGGTCACACAATAAACCTCCCATGTTTACTGGTGACCCAGAAAAATTCTCTTGGTGGAAGAGTAAAATGTATAGTCATATTATTGGTATAGATGATACTCTATGGGATATTATTGAAGATGGAATCTCAATACCAGTAGATGAAGAAGGTGTTGCTGTCAACAGAAGAGCTCTAAGTGATGCAGAAAGAAAGATCTATAGGAAGCATCACCATGTCAGAGGTATCATTGTGGACTCATTACCTCACACTGAGTATCAGAAGCTGAGTGACAAGTCCAAAGCAAAGGCCATCTTCACATCCCTCTGCTCTAACTATGAAGGTAATAAGAAGGTTAGAGAAGCTAAGGCAAACATACTTGTTCAGCAATATGAACTGTTCAGAATGAAAGAGGATGAAAATATTGAGACTATGTTCTCAAGATTTCAGACTCTGGTTTCTGGACTTCAGATTCTGAAGAAGAGTTATACCACAGCTGACCAAGTGAACAAACTCTTAAGAAGTCTGCCATCCAAATGGGGACCTAAAGTGACTGCTATTGAGGAAGCTAAGGATCTGAATACTTT
Organism: Medicago ruthenica; assembly: GCA_018208015.1. Lineage (NCBI taxonomy): Eukaryota > Viridiplantae > Streptophyta > Magnoliopsida > Fabales > Fabaceae > Medicago > Medicago ruthenica. Next base: position 61,254,685 of record CM031373.1, read on the forward strand.
AAGTATTGAGGATCTTATAAGCTCCCTCAAAGTGCATGAACTGGGACTCAATGAGGATGAATCTGTTAGAGAACCAAAAACATTAGCTCTGAAGTCTAAAAGAAAGCCTGCTAAAGCTTTGAAAGCTATTGAATCTGAAGAAGAGTTTCCTGAGGGAAATTCTGATGAAGATTCAGATGCTGATGAGCTTGCAATGCTTTCTAAAAGGCTTCAGTATCTGATGAATAGAAAGAAAAAATTCTCTAACAGAAGCAGCAACTTTACAAGATCTGGTTCAAAGAGGGATATTCAGAAGGAAAGCTGCTACAACTGCAAAAAGCCTGGCCACTTCATTGCTGACTGTCCTGATCTTCAGAAGGAAAAATCAAAGGAAAAAGCAAAGAAGTCCAGCTCAAAATCTAGCAGTTTCAGAAACAAGCTTAAGAAGAGTCTCATGGCAACATCGGATGATCTGGATAATGAATCAGAATCTGATGAGGAAGAAGCAAACTTGGCCCTAATGGCAACTGCATCTTCTGATGCAGAATCATGCTCAGATTCTGATGAAGAAGATGTGGTATACTCTGAACTCTCTAGATCTGAATTGATTGAAACAGTTAATGATCTTATGAGTCATCTCAAAAGCAAGTTAAAAGAAATTACATCTTTGAAAAATCAAACTAACTTGCTATCTGAGAAAAATCTTAAACTTCAGAATCATATTTTTGAATATGATGAAGAAGTTGAAGAACTCAGAAAAGAGGCTCATAAGAAATCTGAAGAGGTTCTTAATGAACAGGAAATAGCTCTTCAGGATTTCATGTTAACTGGATTCAATAGAACTAAAATTGCCTCTATGATGTATAATATGATCAGAAACAAAGGTGAAGGCATTGGCTATGATTTATTCAAACCTTCAAATGAATTAAACTCACCTTTATGTTCTGAAGATATTTTAAAAGGCAATGGTATTTGCTTTGTGTCTGCTTCTGATAATTCTGAGAAGTTAAAAGTAACAGAATCTGAGACTAAGTCTGAAGTTCTGAACAACTCAGACTCTGAAGCTTCTGAACCAAAAGGTAAGATGAAGTCAGATGTTAAAACCCTGCCTAAATCTAAGCCAAAAGGTCCCAAGCCTAAGAGTAAGAGGAAATCAGACTATGAACCTGATAATGTTCAGAATCTGAAGTGTTCAGAACCTGGAACTAGTAAGTCTCAGAATCTGAATAAATCTGATTCAAATTTTTCTAAGACTGGGTTTATTAAAACTTCAAAATCTGTTAAACCAGTCAATGCAAAACATTTTCAATCTCAGAATGCTAAGCAAAGCAAGCAAAAGCAAACCAATCAGTTTTTTGCTTCTAAATGTTTTAAGAAAGGCAAAGCTGAAGCTTGCCTTGTGCCTGAAGCTAGCAGAGTTAGAATTCTGAAGAGATCAGAACCAAAGTGCTCAATGGTTCAGACTCTGAACAAATCAGAACCAAAGACCTCCAAGTCTCAGGTTCTGAAGAAGTCTAAGTCCAAACTTTTGAGAACTCAGGTTCTGAAGTATTCAGGTTCTGAAACTCAGACTTATTCAAGATATAAGGATCCATATCCTAAGTATCAGAGCAAGTCTGAACATCATAACTTCAGACACAAGAAGCTAAAACCTTTCAGGACTAACCCCAAAGGACCCATGAAAATCTGGGTACCTAAGTCTGAGATAATTTCAATTGCAGATATGCTTAACATCCAAAGAAAAGGAAAGGTCCTGGTACCTGGATAGTGGATGCTCGCATCATATGACAGGGGACAAGTCTATGTTCCAAACCCTGACTCTGAAAGAGGGAGGAACTGTGGGGTTTGGAGGAAGTCAGAAAGGAAAGATCATTGGTACTGGTAAGATAGGTAATTCTTCCTTGTACATTGATAATGTTTGGCTGGTAGATGGACTTAGACATAATTTACTTAGCATAAGTCAATTATGTGATAGTAATTATGAAGTCATGTTTAATAAGAACACATGTACTGTAATCAGTAGCAAAGATAAGTCTGTAGTGTTCAGAGGCAGCAGGAAAAACAATGTTTACAAAATAAATTTTTCTGAATTGGTTCAGCAGAAGGTAGTTTGCCTTCTGTCTGTGAGTGATGAGAAATGGGTCTGCCACAAAAGACTGGGACATGCTAACTGGAGACTCATCTCTAAGCTTAGCAAGTTACAGCTGGTCAGAGGCTTACCCAACATTGATTATCACTCAGATGCTCTGTGTTCAGCATGCCAAATTGGAAAATTTTCTAAAACCTCTTTTAAAGCTAAGAACATTGTTTCCACCTCTAAACCTCTAGAACTCCTTCACATTGATTTGTTTGGTCCTATTGGAACAGCCTCAATCAATGGGAAGAAGTATGGACTTGTAATTGCTGATGATTATAGTAGGTGGACTTGGGTTAAATTCCTCAGAACCAAAAATGAAACATATGATGTGTTTTTCAAATTCTGCAAACAAGTACAAACTGAAAGTGATTTGAAAATTTTGAAAATCAGAAGTGATCATGGTGGTGAATTTGAAAATGAACCTTTAGAAAACTTTTGTGAAGACCATGGAATTCTCCATGAGTTCTCATCTCCTAGAACTCCACAACAAAATGGAGTTGTAGAGAGAAAGAACAGGTCTTTACAAGAAATGGCCAGAACCATGATCCATGAATCTAAAATTGCTAAGTACTTTTGGGCAGAAGCTGTAAACACAGCATGTTATATTCAGAACAGGATCTACATCAGACCCATTCTGAATAAAACAGCATATGAATTGTTTAAAGGAAGAAAACCAAGTATTTCTTATTTTCATCAGTTTGGTTGTACATGTTACATACTAAACAATAAAGTCTACCTAAAGAAATTTGATGCCAAGGCTCAAAAGGGTACCTTTTTAGGATACTCAGAGAGATCTAAGGCATACAGGGTGTATAATTATGAAACACATGTTGTTGAAGAAGCTATACATATTAGGTTTGATGATAAGAAGCCTGGTAGTGAAATACCAGAGCTGGTTGAGAGTTTTGCAGATATCAGAATCTCAGAAGAGCCTTCAGAAGCTGAACCCAGTTCAGGTTCTGATGAAGGTTCAGAAGCTGAAAACAATGAAGAATCTGAGAAACTCTCCAACAAAGACACTAATCCTAGAGCTAATCAAGATCAGCATGGCTCTGAACAAATCCCTGATGGTTCTTCAGAAGCTAATCCACCCAGAACCTCATTCAAGTACAAGTCTTCACTGAAGGTGAGAAAAACACACACACAAGAAGGGGGGGTTGAATTGTGTGACTCAAAAACTTGTTAACTTTTCTTTTTCAAAGACTTAGCACAAGTTCAGAACCAGGTTCTGAACTGTTATCAGAATATATGCAGCGGATTAAACAAGTTAAAGAGATAAGAGAAGAGAGGCACACATAAATTATACAGGTTCCTTCTCAATGTGAGAAGTAGTCTTGTCCCCTTGTTGTCCAACAAGAGATTTTCACTATAATCTGAAGATTACACAATGCTCAACCACTAAGGAAGAGACTTCCAGTTGCTCAATCACAAAGAAAGAGACTTCTATGCTCAACCACCAAGGAAGAGGCTTCCAATGCTCAAGTCACTAAGACAAGAGACTTCCCAATGCTCAAGTCACTAAGACAAGAGACTTCTGACTCAGACCACAAAGGAATGAGGTTACAATTGCTTAGTATACAGACTAAGACTTAAGGGACCAAACTGGTTTACAAAATGAAATAGTTTGGGATGAACACTTGATCAAATATCAGAGGTGTTCTCTTAATACAACTCAGGTTAAGACTCTTAACCTTTAAGAAATTCTAAGTTACAAGGACTGAAGAATTTCTAAGAGATTTTATGAACTTGACAGTTTTTGACAGAAAACAGAGTGCAGGTTCAGCAATACGTTTCAAAGAGTATTAGTTCTTTTCTTCTTCAAATCTTCTTCCTTTTGTAGATGAAAATAGAGCTGTTGAAGATTTGCTTGAATTAAGGAAATTAGCCGTTGCAATTGGACTAGGTTACTGCAAATGTGTGCTGCACTTTATCAGTCAGAACAGAGCAGGTGCCATTTTTGAATTGGCCCACCTTAAAAACTGGAGAATGTTTGGGTCAGGGAGACAACTGTTCCATTGAGCTGTTCTGACACATCCAGGCATTAAATGCGCACAGTACTGGTCAAAATCCATGCCACATCAGCTTCATAAGCTTCTCAGTGAACAGTGATCAGAAGCTGCTTCAGTTGTACGGATCAGAAGCTGGCTTCAGGAGTTGACTGTTGCGTTGACTTCATCAGAGGCACCCAGACTTCAGAAGCTGCACTTCAGGAGCACCACTTCAGGAGTACTTCAGAGGCTTCACTTCAGTAGCACTTCTTCAGGACCTCTTCAGAAGCTCTTACTTCAGGAGCACTTCTTCAGAAGCATTTCTTCAGGACCAGTTTTCCTTTTAGCTTTGCAACCATGCTTCTTGGCTTTCCTTCTTGCTCTTTAGCTTGTTCTTCATAACCATTATCAATCAATACTTATCAAGCATGTGGTTCTGAAACACTTGAACAAAGCATTAGCAAATAACCAATTTTCTCTTTAATACTTTGTTATCATCAAAACCATAAAGAGAGATATGTTTACACATAAATGTTCCAACAATCTCCCCCTTTATACATAAGAGAGTTGTTAAACACATTTTGTTCCAACAATCTCCCCCTTTTTGATGATGACAAACATAAGTATTAAAACAGAAAATTGTTGTTAACTTAATTAACAAGTTAACTGCAGGGTGTGAGGTTTGTAAGCTCCCCCTGAGTTTGATCCAAGTTAATTAAGTTCAGTAAAGAGCATAAATGTGAAAATTTCAGAATTGTTGTTTAAGTTTAATTAACAATCTGACTTCAGGAGAGGTTTGTAAGCTCCCCCTAGATCTGACAATCCTCAAGGTTAGGTTTGTAAGCTCCCCTTGATTCTTATCCATGTTAATTAATCTTAACTTAAAACATTATGGTGAAATTTACACTCAGATTTCAAAATGACTTGTTGACTTCAGGTTCTGAGGTTTGTAAGCTCTCCCCCTAAGTCTGATAATCCACAAGATGAGTTTTGTAAGCTCCCTGAGTCTTATCCAAGTTATTTTAAATTCCATTTACTCACTAAGAGTAATGTATCTCACAAAAAAAAAGTATCAAAGCCAGAGTTTCACTTCAGAGGCTAAGAGTTAAGAACTGTTCTCATAAGTTAAATTTAGTCAGAATTGTATCAGAGCTTTAACTTAGCTTAACTGATCAGTATCAGAGCTACCTTAACAATTGTATCAGAGCTTAACCCTAACAATTGTATCAGAGCTTAATAAACTTAGCTTCTGACAATTTTAACTTATTTGAGCTCAGGTGCTTTAATACTTGTTTTACTTTTCTCCCCCTTTTGTCATCAACAAAAAGAATTTTACTTTATCCCCTTAAGACAGAAAATTTCTCTCCCCCTTTGTTCAAGAGAGTTTGAAAATATATCTGTATCAGAGCAGAAAAAAGGATTTTGAAAGCATGTATCAAAGCAGTTCAATTTCCCCTTTAAAAGAGTTTTAAAAGAGTTCTGACACCAAGTTTGAAAGCATGTATCAGAATTGGGGGGGTTGAATCAACCAAGATTGTGAGATATTTGTGCAATCATATGGATAACCAAGTAGCAAGGATAATCATCAGAGCCTACTTGATTTTCAATGAGTATATGACTTGCAGTAAAATTAGAATGTTGTGCAGAAGCAGAAAAAATTTGGAGCTTCTGACCAGGTCATTCTATGTTCAGACATGACTTGTTCAGTACAAATGGTTCAGGATCAGAACAAAAACAACCAAATTGACAATTCAGTGTTGATACCAAGATAAAAAGAGTTCTTAAGACTGAACATGTCTGATACACTTTGGGCTTTTAAAATGTGTCTGTGCTAAACATTTTGAAAATAAGCTGATACCAAATGAAGAATTGTTTGTCAAGCAATTTGATCATTAAATATCAGAGCAGAAAATCACATTTTTAATTTGATTACTTTGGGAGGATTAGAGTATAACTTTCAAAGCTTTAATCATCATTGCCCATAGCTATACTTATCAGATTCTGACCAACATTAGATTTTTATCAGATTCAGAAGTCAGAAAATCCAGGTTCTGATCCTTCAGACTCTGAAGTTTTTCAGGCTTAACTTTATTCAAACTCTCAGAAGATGAGTGTTTGATAAGTCTTAGCTTATGATAAACTCAGAATCAAGGAATTCATTCAAATTCAAGCACATTTTCAAGAGATAAAATGCATGTTCAGATTCTTTTTAATAAAATTGAATCTATCTTCTGTTAGGGGTTTTGTAAATATGTCAGCCCATTGATGATCAGTATCAATGAATTGAATATCTAAAATACCCTTCTGAACATAATCTCTTATAAAATGATGTTTTATTTCTATGTGCTTGGCTCTAGAGTGCAGAATTGGATTTTTAGACAGACATATAGCAGCAGTATTATCACAATAAATTGGAATATTATCTGCATGAATCTGATAATCCTCTAATTGATGTTTCATCCAGAGCAGTTGTGTGCTACAACTTGCAGCTGAGATGTATTCTGCTTCTGCTGTTGACAAAGCAATGGTTGCTTGTCTCTTGCTGGCCCAGGATATCAGATTCTCACCAAGAAACTGACAGTTTCCACTGGTGGATTTTCTTTCAATCCTGTCCCCAGCATAGTCAGCATCACAGAATCCAACTAGCTTATAATTTAGAGATTTCTTATACAGAAGTCCCAAATTAGTTGTTCCTTTTAGATACCTGAAGATTCTCTTGACAGCAGTCATATGAGATTTTCTAGGATCTGATTGGAATCTAGCACACAGAAATACACTAAATAAAATATCTGGCCTAGAAGCAGTTAAGTATAGGAGAGAACCTATCATACCTCTGTACAGCTTCTGATATACTTTAGTGCCATTGTCCTCTTTGCCTAAGGTGCAGGTAGGATGCATTGGTGTTGTCATCAGCTTGCAATCATCCAACTGGAACTTCTTCAGAAGCTCCTTGGTGTATTTTGACTGATGAACATAAACACCCTCTTTGCATTGGTTGATTTGTATTCCCAAGAAGAATTTCAGTTCACCCATCATGCTCATTTCAAATTCATCCTGCATTAACTTAGAGAATTCCTTGCAAAGGGAGGCCTTAGTAGAACCAAATATGATATCATCAACATAGATTTGCACAATTAAGATTTCTTTCTTAACAGTTTTTCTGAAAAGTGTATTATCAACTTGACCTCTTACAAAATTATTTTTAATTAAGAAGTTGCTTAGCCTTTCATACCAAGCTCTGGGAGCTTGTTTCAGACCATACCAAGACTTCTTAAGTTTAAAAACATGATTTGGATATTTTGCATCTTCAAAACCAGGAGGTTGTTTGACATACACTTCTTCAGAAATTACACCATTTAAGAAGGCACTCTTAACATCCATTTGATATAAGATGATATCATGATTAATAGCATAAGAAAGAAGTAACCTGATTGCTTCCAGTCTTGCTACTGGAGCAAAAGTTTCAGTGTAGTCAATTCCTTCTTGCTGGTTGTACCCTTGAGCTACTAATCTAGCCTTGTTTATGATCACTTCTCCTTGTTCATTGAGCTTGTTCCTGAACACCCATTTTGTTCCAATGATGTTCTTCTGATCAGGTCTTGCCACAAGATCCCATACATCATTGCTTTGGAACTGGTTCAACTCCTCTTGCATTGCTACAATCCAACCATCATCAGCAAGTGCTTCATCAGCAGTTGTGGGTTCAATCATGGATATCAGGCCAAGCATGGACTCATTCTGAGTGAATGCTGATCTTGTCTTCCTTGGACTGTTCTTGTTTCCAATGATCAATTCCTCAGGATGTGAAGACTTGTACTTGAATGAGGTTCTGGGTGGATTAGCTTCTGAAGGGCCACCAGGGATTTGTTCAGAACCATGCTGGTCTTGATTAGCATCAGGAGTTGTATCATTGCTGGAGAGTTTCTCAGAGTCTTCATTGTTTTCAGCTTCTGAACCTTCATCAGAACCTGAACTGGGTTCAGCTTCTGAAGGCTCTTCTGAGATTCTGACATCTGCAAAACTCTCAACCAGCTCTGGTATTTCACTACCAGGCTTCTTGTCATCAAACCTAATATTTATAGCTTCTTCAACAACATGTGTTTCAGAATTATACACTCTGTATGCCTTAGATCTCTCTGAGTATCCTAAAAAGGTACCCTTTTGAGCCTTGGCATCAAATTTCTTTAGGTAGACCTTATTGTTTAGTATGTAACATGTACAACCAAACTGATGAAAATAAGAAATACTTGGTTTTCTTCCTTTAAATAATTCATATGATGTTTTATTCAGAATTGGTCTGATATAGATCCTGTTCTGAATATAACATGCTGTGTTTACAGCTTCTGCCCAAAAGTACTTAGCAATTTTAGACTCATGGATCATGGTTCTGGCCATCTCTTGTAAAGACCTGTTCTTTCTCTCTACAACTCCATTTTGTTGTGGAGTTCTAGGAGATGAGAACTCATGGAGAATTCCATGGTCTTCACAAAAGTTTTCAAAAGGTTCATTTTCAAATTCACCACCATGATCACTTCTGATTTTCAAAATTTTCAAATCAGTTTCTGTTTGTACTTGTTTGCAGAATTTGAAAAACACATCATATGTTTCATTTTTGGTTATGAGGAATTTAACCCAAGTCCACCTACTGTAATCATCAACAATCACAAGTCCATACATCTTCCCATTGATTGAAGCTGTTCCAACAGGACCAAACAAATCAATGTGAAGGAGTTCTAGAGGTTTAGAGGTGGAAACAATGTTCTTAGCTTTAAAAGAAGTTTTAGAAAACTTTCCAATTTGGCATGCACTGCACAGTGCATCTGAGTGATAATCAATCTGGGGTAAGCCTCTGACCAGCTGTAACTTGCTAAGCTTAGAGATGAGTCTCCAGTTAGCATGTCTCAGCCTTTTGTGCCACACCCATTTCTCATCACTCACAGACAGAAGGCAGACTACCTTCTGCTGAACCAAATCAGAAAAGTTTATTTTGTAAACATTGTTTTTCCTACAGCCTCTGAACACTACAGACTTAATTTCATTATTGATTACAGTGCAAGTGTTCTTATTAAACAGGACTTCATAATTACTATCACATAATTGACTTATGCTAAGTAAGTTATGTCTAAGTCCATCTACCAGCCAAACATTATCAATGTACAGGGAAGAATTACCTATCTTACCAGTACCAATGATCTTTCCTTTCTGACTTCCTCCAAATCCCACAGTTCCTCCCCCTTTCAGAGTCAGGGTTTGGAACATAGACTTGTCCCCTGTCATATGATGCGAGCATCCACTGTCCAGGTACCAGGACCTTTCCTTTTCTTTGGATGTTAAGCATATCTGCAATTGAAATAATCTCAGACTTAGGTACCCAGATTTTCATGGGTCCTTTGGGGTTAGTCCTGAAAGGTTTTGGCTTCTTGTGTCTGAAGTTATGATATTCAGACTTGTTCTGATACTTAGGATATGAATCCTTATATCTTGAATAAGTCTGACTTTCAGAACCTGAGTGCTTCAGAACCTGAGTTCTCAAAGGTTTGAACTCAGACTTCTTCAGAACCTGAGACTTGAAAGTCTTTGGTTCTGATTTGTTCAGAGTCTGACCTTTTGAGCACTTTGGTTCTGATCTCTTCAGAATTCTAACTTTGTTTACTTCAGGCACAAGGCAAGCTTCAGTTTTGCCTTTCTTAAAACAGCTTGAAGCAGAAAACTGATTGGTTTGCTTTGGCTTGCTTTGCCTAACATTCTGAGATTGAAAATGTTTTACATTGACTGGTTTAACAGATTTTGAAGTTTTTATAAACCCAGTCTTTGAAAAATTTGAATCAGTTTTGTTCAGATTTTGAGACTTACTGGTTCCAGGTTCTGAACACCTCAGATTCTTAACTTTCTCAGGTTCAGAGTCTGATTTCCTCTTACTCTTAGGCTTAGGAACTTTTGGCTTAGATTTAGGTAGGGTTTTAACATCTGCCTTCATCTTACCCTTAGGTTCAGAAGCTTCAGAGTCTGAGTTGTTCAGAACTTCTGACTTAGTCTCAGATTCTGATACTTCCAACTTCTCAGAATTATCAGAAGCAGGCACAAAGCATATACCATTGCCTCTTAAAATATTTTCAGAACATGAAGGTGAGTTTAATTCATTTGAAGGTTTAAATGCATCATAGACAATGCCTTCACCTTTGTTTCTGATCATATTATACATCATGGAGGCAACTTTTGTTCTATTGAATCCAGTTAACATGAAATCCTGAAGAGCTATTTCCTGTTCATTAGGAACCTCTTCAGATTTCTTATGAGCCTCTTTTCTGAGTTCCTCAACTTCCTCATCATATTCAAAAATTTGATTCTGAAGTTTAAGGTTTTCCTCAGACAGCAAGTTTGTTTGATTTTTCAAAGACTTAATTTCTTTTAACTTGCTTTTAAGATGACTCATAAGATCATTAACTGTTTCAATTAAATCAGATCTAGAGAGTTCAGAATATACCTCATCTTCTTCATCAGAATCTGAACATGATTCTGCATCAGAAGATGTAATTGCCATCAGGGCCAGGTTTGCTTCTTCCTCATCAGATTCTGACTCATTGTCCAAATCATCCCATGTAGCCATGAGACTCTTCTTAAGCTTATTTCTGAAACTGCTGGACTTTGAGCTGGACTTCTTTGCTTTTTCCTTTGATTTTTCCTTCTGAAGATCAGGACAATCAGCAATGAAGTGGCCAGGCTTTTTGCAGTTGTAGCAGCTTTCTTTCTGGATATCCCTCTTTGAACCAGAACCAGATCCTCTAAAGTTACTGCTTCTGTTAGAGAATTTTTTCTTTCTATTCATTAGATACTGAAGTCTTTTAGAAATCATTGCAAGCTCATCAGCATCTGAATCTTCATCAGAATTTCCCTCAGGAAACTCTTCTTCAGATTCAATAGCTTTCAAAGCTTTAGCAGGTTTTCTTTTAGACTTCAGAGCCAATGTTTTTGGTTCTCTAACAGACTCATCCTCATTGAGTCCTATTTCATGCACCTTGAGGGAGCTTATAAGATCCTCAATACTTAATGTATTCAAATCCTTAGCTTCCTCAATGGCAGTCACTTTAGGTCTCCATTTGGATGGCAGACTTCTAAGGATTTTATTCACATGATCAGCTGTGGTATAACTCTTCTTCAGAATCTGAAGTCCAGAAACCAGAGTTTGAAACCTTGATAACATAGTCTCAATATTTTCATCCTCTTTCATTCTGAACAATTCATATTGCTGAACAAGTATGTTTGCCTTAGCTTCTCTAACCTTCTGATTACCTTCATAGTTAGAGCAGAGGGATGTGAATATTGCTTTGGCTGTTGACTTGTCACTCAGCTTCTGATACTCAGAGTGAGGTAGTGAATCCACAATGATACCTCTGACATGGTGATGCTTCCTATAGATCTTTCTTTCTGCATCACTTAGAGTTCCTTCTGTTAACAGCAACACCTTCTTCATCTACTGGTATTGAGATTCCATCTTCAATAATATCCCATAGAGTATCATCAATCCCAATAATGTGACTATACATTTTACTCTTCCACCAAGAGAATTTTTCTGGGTCACCAGTGAACATAGGAGGTTTATTGTGTGACCTAGACTTCTTTTCTTCAGTACCATAGTCATATTGAACATTTCTTTGATTTCTGGGAGATGGAGGATTTCTGGGAGAGGGTGGAGGTGAACCACTAGTTGAGGTCATGTTTTTCTCAGGATCCTACTGACACACTGTTAAGTGTTAATATCAGAACCGGAGCTCTGATACCAACTGATGGTGAGAAAAACACACACACAAGAAGGGGGGGTTGAATTGTGTGACTCAAAAACTTGTTAACTTTTCTTTTTCAAAGACTTAGCACAAGTTCAGAACCAGGTTCTGAACTGTTATCAGAATATATGCAGCGGATTAAACAAGTTAAAGAGATAAGAGAAGAGAGGCACACATAAATTATACAGGTTCCTTCTCAATGTGAGAAGTAGTCCTGTCCCCTTGTTGTCCAACAAGAGATTTTCACTATAATCTGAAGATTACACAATGCTCAACCACTAAGGAAGAGACTTCCAGTTGCTCAATCACAAAGAAAGAGACTTCTATGCTCAACCACCAAGGAAGAGGCTTCCAATGCTCAAGTCACTAAGACAAGAGACTTCCCAATGCTCAAGTCACTAAGACAAGAGACTTCTGACTCAGACCACAAAGGAATGAGGTTACAATTGCTTAGTATACAGACTAAGACTTAAGGGACCAAACTGGTTTACAAAATGAAATAGTTTGGGATGAACACTTGATCAAATATCAGAGGTGTTCTCTTAATACAACTCAGGTTAAGACTCTTAACCTTTAAGAAATTCTAAGTTACAAGGACTGAAGAATTTCTAAGAGATTTTATGAACTTGACAGTTTTTGACAGAAAACAGAGTGCAGGTTCAGCAATACGTTTCAAAGAGTATTAGTTCTTTTCTTCTTCAAATCTTCTTCCTTTTGTAGATGAAAATAGAGCTGTTGAAGATTTGCTTGAATTAAGGAAATTAGCCGTTGCAATTGGACTAGGTTACTGCAAATGTGTGCTGCACTTTATCAGTCAGAACAGAGCAGGTGCCATTTTTGAATTGGCCCACCTTAAAAACTGGAGCATGTTTGGGTCAGGGAGACAACTGTTCCATTGAGTTGTTCTGACACATCCAGGCATTAAATGCGCACAGTACTGGTCAAAATCCATGCCACATCAGCTTCATAAGCTTCTCAGTGAACAGTGATCAGAAGCTGCTTCAGTTGTACGGATCAGAAGCTGGCTTCAGGAGTTGACTATTGCGTTGACTTCATCAGAGGCACCCAGACTTCAGAAGCTGCACTTCAGGAGCACCACTTCAGGAGTACTTCAGAGGCTTCACTTCAGTAGCACTTCTTCAGGACCTCTTCAGAAGCTCTTACTTCAGGAGCACTTCTTCAGAAGCATTTCTTCAGGACCAGTTTTCCTTTTAGCTTTGCAACCATGCTTCTTGGCTTTCCTTCTTGCTCTTTAGCTTGTTCTTCATAACCATTATCAATCAATACTTATCAAGCATGTGGTTCTGAAACACTTGAACAAAGCATTAGCAAATAACCAATTTTCTCTTTAATACTTTGTTATCATCAAAACCATAAAGAGAGATATGTTTACACAGAAATGTTCCAACAATCTCCCCCTTTATACATAAGAGAGTTGTTAAACACATTTTGTTCCAACATTCACATCCTGAGGAGTTAATCATTGGAAACAAGAATAGTCCAAGAAAGACAAGATCAGCATTCACACAGAATGAGTCTATGCTTGGCCTGCTATCCATGATTGAGCCTACAACTGCTGATGAAGCACTTACTGATGATGGTTGGATTGTAGCAATGCAAGAAGAGCTGAACCAGTTTCAAAGGAATGATGTATGGGATCTTGTTGCAAAACCTGATCAGAAGAACATCATTGGAACAAAATGGGTGTTCAGGAACAAGCTCAATGAACAAGGAGAAGTGATCAGAAACAAGGCTAGATTAGTAGCTCAAGGGTACAGCCAACAAGAAGGAATTGATTACACAGAAACTTTTGCTCCAGTAGCAAGACTGGAAGCAATCAGGTTACTTCTTTCTTATGTTGTTAATCATGATATCATCTTGTATCAAATGGATGTTAAGAGTGCTTTCTTAAATGGTGTAATTTCTGAAGAAGTGTATGTAAAACAACCTCCTGGTTTTGAAGATGTTAAATATCCAAATCATGTTTTTAAACTTAAGAAGTCTTTGTATGGTCTGAAACAAGCTCCCAGAGCTTGGTATGAAAGGCTAAGCAACTTCTTAATTAAAAATAATTTTGTAAGAGGTCAAGTTGATAATACACTTTTCAGGAAAACTGTTAAGAAAGAAATCTTAATTGTGAAAATATATGTGGATGTTATCATATTTGGTTCTACTAATGCCTCCCTTTGCAAGGAATTTTCAAAGTTAATGCAGGATGAATTTGAAATGAGCATGATGGGTGAGCTGAAATTCTTCTTAGGAATTCAAATCAACCAATGCAAAGATGGTGTTTATGTTCATCAGTCAAAATACACCAAGGAGCTTCTGAAGAAGTTCCAGCTGGATGATTGCAAGCTGATGACAACACCTATGCATCCCACCTGCACCTTAAGCAAAGAGGACAATGGCTCTAAAGTAGATCAGAAGCTGTACAGAGGTATGATAGGTTCTCTCCTATACTTAACTGCTTCTAGGCCAGATATTTATTTAGTATATGTCTGTGTGCTAGATTCCAATCAGATCCTAGAGAATCTCATATGACTGCTGTCAAGAGAATCTTTAGGTATCTGAAAGGAACAACTAATTTGGGACTTATGTATAAGAAATCTCTAAATTACAAGCTAGTTGGATTCTGTGATGCTGACTATGCTGGGGACAGGATTGAAAGAAAATCCACCAGTGGAAACTGTCAGTTTCTTGGTGAGAATCTGATATCCTGGGCCAGCAAGAGACAAGCAACCATTGCTTTGTCAACAGCAGAAGCAGAATACATCTCAGCTGCAAGTTGTAGCACACAACTGCTCTGGATGAAACATCAATTAGAGGATTATCAGATTCATGCAGATAATATTCCTATTTATTGTGATAATACTGCTGCTATATGTCTTTCTAAAAATCCAATTCTGCATTCTAGAGCCAAGCACATAGTAATAAAACATCATTTTATAAGAGATTATGTTCAGAAGGGTGTTTTGGATATTCAGTTCATTGATACTGATCATCAATGGGCTGACATATTCACAAAACCCCTAACAGAAGAAAGATTCAATTTTATTAAAAAGAATCTGAACATGCATTTTATCTCTTGAAAATGTGCTTGAATCTGAATGAAATCCTTGATTCTAAGTTTATCATAAGCTAAGACTGATCAGACACTCATCTTCTGAGAGTCTGAAGACAGTTAAGCCTGAAAAACTTCAGAGTCTGAAGGATCAGAACCTGGATTTTCTGACTTCTGAATCTGATAAAAATCTAATGTTGGTCAGAATCTGATAAGTATAGCTTTGGGCAATGATGATTAAAGCTTTGAAAGTTATACTTTAATCCTCCCAAAGTCATCAATTTAAAAATGTGATTCTCTGCTCTGATATTCAATAATGAAATTGCTTGACAAACAATTTTTAGTTGGTATCAATGTTTTTCTTAACTGTTTAGCACAAACACATTTTTTCAAATGCTCAAAGTGTTTCAGACATGTTCAGCTTTTAGAACTTATTTTATCTTGGTATCAGCACTGAAATGTCAATTTGGTATCAGACTCTGAGATAAACCTTCATATTTTGAAATCAGGTTCTGATACAAGTTCAGCAGTCTTAAAAAATGTCATTTTGGTATCAGACTCTGAGATAAAATCCTCAATTGGTATCAAGCTCTGATATAACCTATCAGTTGGTCTATGATCTGAACTATTTTGTTTTAAAAAATGAGTTAGACCTGCTCTGATCTGAACTATTTTCTTTAAACCAGCTCAGATTTGCTCTGATACCTTCTTGCAAGATTTGCTCTGATACCTTCTTGCATTTTTGCTCTGATACTGAACACAACTTGGTTGTTTTGTTCTGATACTGAACAAAAATATACTGAACAAGTCATGTCTGAACACAGAATGACCTGATCAGAAGCTCTAAACTTTTTCTGCTTCTGAACAGCATTCTATTTTTAATGCAAGTCATATACTCATTAAAAATCAAGTATGCTCTGATGCTCATCTTTGCTGCTTGATTATCCATATGATTGCATAAATATCTCACAAATTTTTGTTCAACCCCCTCCTATATGCTCTGAACCTTTTTGCAATGTTTTCAAATTCTTTTAAAAAGAGGGAGATTGAACTGCTCTGATACATGTTTTCAAACTCTTTTAAATCTCTTTTCTGCTCTGATACAGATGTTTTCAAACTCTTTTGACAAAAGAGGGAGAAACTTTCTGTGTTGGGGGAGTAAGTAAAACTTTTTGTTGATGACAAAAGGGGGAGAAAGTAAAACAAGTATTAAAGCACCTGAGCCCAAAAATATAAGTTAAAATTCTGTCAGTATATTAACTTATGAAAGGGGAGTAAAAGGTATTAAAGCCTGAGGCTCTGAACATAAGTTAAAGCAGTTAAAAGCTCTGATACTGATTAGTTAAAGCTCTGATACTGATTGAATCTAACTTATGAGAACTGTTTTTTTAACTCTTAGCCTATGAATTGTAAGTCTGGCTCTGATACCATTCATGTGAGATACATTACTCTTAGTGAGTAAATTGAATTTAAAATAACTTGGATAAGACTCAGGGAGCTTACAAAACTCATCCTGTGGATTATCAGACTTAGGGGGAGAGCTTACAAACCTCAGAACCTGAAGTCAACAAGTCATTTTGAATTCTGAGTGTAAATTTCATTATATTGTTTTAAGTTAAGCTTAATTGACTTGGATAAGAATCAAGGGGAGCTTACAAACCTAACCTTGAGGATTGTCAGACCTAGGGGGAGCTTACAAACCTCTCCTGAAGTCAGATTGTTAATTAAACTTAACAACAACTCTGAAATTTTCACATTTGTGTTTTTAACTGAACTTAATTAACTTGGATCAGACTCAGGGGGAGCTTACAAACCTCACACCCTGTAGTTAACTTGTTAATTAAGTTAACAACAATTTTCTGATTTAATACTTATGTTTGTCATCATCAAAAAGGGGGAGATTGTTGGAACAAAATGTGTTTAACAAGTCTCCTATGAATTAAGGGAAGATTGTTGAAACATTTATGTGTAAACATATCTCTCTTTATGGTTTTGATGATAACAAAGTGTTAAATAGAAAATTGGTTATTTGCTAATGCTTTGTTCAAGTGTTTTCAGAACCATGTGCTTTATGATTATTTATTAAGAATGGTTATGGAAGAACAAGCTTAAAGCAAGGAAGGAGAGCTAAGAATCAATGTTGCAAAGCTAGAAGGAAAGTGGGTCTGAAGAAGTGCTCCTGAAGAAGTGCTTCTGAAGAAGTGCTCCTGAAGTAGTGGTACTGAACTGAGAGCTTCTGAAGTGGTCCTGAAGTGGTATTCCTGAAGTGCAGCTTCTGAGTCTGAAAGCAGCTTCTGAAGTCTGGGTGCTTCTGAAGAAGTCAACGCAGAGTCAACGTCTGAAGCCAGCTTCTGATCCGTACAAGGCAGCTTCTGATGTAGCAGCTTCTGATGCACTGTTCACACAGAAGCTTCTGAAGCTGATGTGGCATGGAAAATGACCAGTACTGTGCGCATTTAATGCCTGGATGTGTCAGAGCAACTCAATGGAACAATTGTCTCCCTGACCCAAACATTCTCCAGCTTTTAAGGTAGGCCATTTCAAAAATGGCTGCTGCTCTGTTTTGTTTGAAAAAGTGCAGCACACATTTGCAGAAATCCTAGCTCAGCTTGCAACGGCTCTTTCCTCAAATCAAGCAAATCTTCAACAGCTATATTTCATCTATAAAAGGAAGAAGATTTGTAGAAGAAAATAGTCTAAGACTCTTGAAACAAATTGCTGAACCTGTGCTCTGTTTTCTGTGTAAAAATTGTCAAGTTCAAAAACTCTTAGAAATTCTCATAGTCCTTGTAACTTAGAATTTCTTAAGATTAAGAGTCTTAACCTGTGTTGTATTAAGAGAACACCTCTGATATTTTATCAAGTGTTCATCCCAAACTCCTTTACTTGTAAACCAGTTTGGTCCCTAAAGTCTCAGTCTGCATACTGAGCATTTATAACTTCATTCCTTTGTGGTCTGAGTCAGAAGCCTCTTGACTTAGTGTCTTGAGCATTTGGAAGTCTCTTGACTTAGTGTCTTGAGCATTGGAAGCCTCTTCCTTGGTGGTTGAGCATAGAAGCCTCTTTCTTTGTGATTGAGCAACTGGAAGTCTCTTCCTTAGTGGTTGAGCAAAGTGTAATCTTCAGATTATAGTGAAACTCTCTTGTTGGAAAACAAGGGGACTGGACTACTTCTCACATTGAGAAGGAACCAGTATAAATTCTGTGTGTCTCTCTTCCCTTACCTTTTTAACTTGTTTATCCGCTGCATTAACTTCTGATAACAGTTCAGAACCTGGTTCTGAACTTGTGTTAAGATTTAGAAAAGAAAAGAACAAGTTTTTGAGTCACACAATTCAACCCCCCCTTCTTGTGTGTGTGTTTTTCTCACCTTCAAACAGAAGTTTCACCACTTTTTAAATCAGTTTACTGATTAAAAAGCGCATGAACAATAATTAACTATGAATGAGGGTGTTTTAACTATGAGTGATGATATTTGTCCATCCATTTGATGACAACTTTATCTAGGGGTGGGCAAAAAAACCAAAATACCGAACCGAACTGCTGAACTGAACCGAACCAAACCAAAAAAAACTGAACCATTACTAACAGTTCGGTTCAGTTCAAAACAGTTCGGTTCGGTTCGAAACAGTTCGGTTCGGTTTTACCTTCTAAAATTCGATTTTGTTTGGTTTTTTATATTTTTTTCAATGGTACCAATAATAACAGTTCGGTTCAGTTCGGTTCGATTTGGAACAGTTCGGTTTAGTTCAAAATCCAAACAGTTCGGTTCGGTTCAGTTATTTTAAATTTATCAAACTGTTCAGTTCGGTTCGGTTCAGTTTTCATCCCGAACCGAACCATGCCCACCCCTAATTTATCGACAACCTTGTTTTTCTCCCTTCTTATTCGTCAAAAACAATGGAGAGAGAAAATGGAAGAAAGGTGATAAGAAGATCATGTGAGTATGAAAAAGAAAGTTGTTTAAAAGTTGTCACAAAATGGTTGTACAAATATAATTTTTCTTTAACGATTTGGGAGCAATTCTTAAGTGTCTAAAGAGCAATCTCCAAAAGATGGTTGTTTAGTGTTTACAAACAACACAAAGTCGAATGACAAAGTTACGACTCAACGGGTTAAGAGACACTAGCAATCCAAATGGCCTATTGAGCAACCTTGGGAACAAAAATATCCATCAACGATAGACACAACAGCAAGAGCAGATAGCAGAACCAGAGCCATGACCATGGCTATGTATTCTTTCCGCATTGTATTTCGTCACATACTACACACCAAATCCAATTACCGTTTCTTCACTCCACCAACTCCCGCCACGTGGCGTCATTCTCTTCTTTCTTCTCGTATTTCATCTTCAACTAATTACAGTTACAACGTTATCACGAACAAAGACGAACGGTTACTCGAACAAATCGAGAACGAAAAAAACAACACCGACGTTGTTGCAAACTCAACAACAATTGCAGCCATTGTAACATCCCTAGGCGGTCCCCCAGCCGCGGTCGGAATCGTTCGGCTTTCGGGTCCTCAAGCGGTGTCTATCGCGGGTCGAGTTTTCCGACCCGTAAGGAAGACGTGGCGGCCTACTAGTCATGTTGTTGAATACGGCGTCGTTTTGGATTCCGATGGAAATGTTATCGATGAGGTTATAGCGGTGCCGATGTTAGCGCCGAGGTCGTATACTCGTGAAGATGTTGTTGAACTTCAGTGTCATGGGAATGAAGTGTGTTTGCGTCGTGTGCTTAGGATTTGTTTGGAAGCTGGAGCAACACTTGCTCAACCAGGTTAGTTAATTAATTGTTATTATTATTAACCTAATACTTACATTTCCCCTAGGTCTATCTCCATCGATTTATTTGAGCTTATCTATTAGGGATACAGTTTATCACATGTCTATAAGTTGTTTTCCGCTTCCAGGATAGCTTATGAATGTAGCTTAAATACCGCATGATTAACTTGTTTATTAACCTAATCCTTTCACTTACTTGGGGCATGTTTGGATTGACTTATTTAAGTTTATCTACCAGCATAAGCAAGCTGTTTGTTTTCAACTTATTTCCATAAGTTTTTCAGTTAAAATATGCGTAGGTTAAGTGCCTTGTGTAGATTGATTTATTTGAACTTATCTAGTGACATAAACACTTGTAAGACTGTTTGAGAGACTTTATGGTTGAATTTAGCTATTTCCATTTTTTTCTTGATTGCCGGTCACATGTATAGGAGACCAACTGGGCGAAGAGAAGGCGAAAAAGCGCCGCCAAAGCAGCATGAGCAGGCTTCTATTGCTACGCAACAAGAGAGCTGGATAGCATTTTGCGACCACATGTTTTAATTTTTTGGTAAAAAGCTCGCTTGTTATACGGGATCCGACGCATCCAGCCTCTAGTCTCAGTCCCTTGCTTGTTCCTTTTGTATCGAGATCTTAATAAGACTGGAATCAATCTACCGAGGAACTTCTCGCTAGGGAACTGGTCATTAAGTTGGGAGTTTGGAGGGGAGAGAAGGGGAGGGCTTTGAGGTGTTCATTTTTCGTCATAATACAAAATGCTCATATTTCGGGGGAACTCAAAATTTGTTTTGGAGGAGGATTTTAGAGGGTTTTGGAAGGTTTATTTATAAATTTTTTAAATTCAATCTATTTTGTTATAATATTGTCAAAATTAAAAATATATTAATCATAAACATTCATTTATCATTCTTTACAAAAAATACTCTTCAAAATATGTGAAAAATTTATCTATTTTTCCCCTCTACTCTCCCCTCCCCAAAGCCCTCCAAACTCCCAAACAAAAGCCTATAGAAATAACTTATGTCATGTCTGATGTCCATAAGATGTCTTCATCTTATTTCCATAGGTTGTCTAGTATAGCTTATGAAAACAGCTTATAACTTATATAAAAATAGTTTGGCCTTGTTTTATCTCTTGCTCTAGAAATAATTTTTACATAAGCACCTATATGATAAGAGCTTATGTTAAAAGTGCGTAATTAAATTGTTTATCGAAACAGTACATAAAACATATTACATATATGAAAATAATTTGATTTGATTTTATATTTTGTTACAGAAATAGCGTATAGATAAGCACTTATATGATAAGTCTATAAACACTTATTTAAGTTGTTTATCCAAAAAAGACCTTGTTAAATGAAAGCTTCATTAATAAATTCTGTACTGCAATATTCACATTTATGTGCATATTAAGTGGATATATATGTTAATATGTAGAATGAAGTACAGTGCAATTTGGTGATTTATGTTTTGTTCTTTCAGGAGAGTTTACTCTTCGTGCTTTTCTAAATGGTCGGTTGGATCTCTCCCAGGCTGAAAATGTTGGAAAACTGATTGCGGCCAAATCTGTGGCTGCTGCCGATGCAGCACTGGAAGGAATCCAGGCATGTCTAGCTCAACCGTGTTTTCATCTTTTTATTACTGTATCACTATCATGATGTTATGTCCTTGTGTTAGACGTCAGACTTTGTTCATTGGCTTCATCTATGAGTGTTGGTGTCATTCTTGTTACTGTTCGATGTTGAAAAAGATGTTATCTTCTTGGACAGGGTGGTTTCTCTTCTCTTGTCAGATCATTGAGAAATCAGTGCATTGACTTGCTCACTGAGATTGAAGCTCGTTTAGATTTCGAAGATGAGATGCCACCTCTAGATTTGAATGGGATTATGGATAAAATACACCATATGTCAAAAGATGTTGAGAATGCATTGGAAACGGCAAATTATGACAAGCTTCTGCAATCTGGATTACAGGTATGATACAGAAGATAGGTTTTGACTTTGTAACAAGTGCTTATTTGTCATACAGTGCCCTTAGGTTGTAACAGGTGTAGAACTTCTCTTTTAACCAAAACAATTCTATGTGGGTCTATTTTTATATGAATTTCATGATATCTGTTCTTTACTTCCCTATTATTAATCTTAATATGGAATTCTTGCAGATAGCAATTGTTGGCCGTCCTAATGTTGGCAAGTCAAGTCTTCTTAATGCATGGAGCAAAGTATGTCCCAATTACTTTACTTATTTACTACTATAATTTGATAATGTATTCATTTGGTAAATCTTTTGTGTAGATATTAGTATTAGCTTTGGTATTAAAAGATTGAAACAATTTACCTCATCATTAGTCTATGATAGTTAATTGGCTTCTGACTCCATAATTTATTTAAGGTGTGCAACTAGTAGATGTTCGTGTGTTTGGGTAAAAGGGAAGTCCATAGTTAGTAATCATCTTGACATATTTTACTTCATGATTATTTAACTTATTGATCATGATTTCTTGTAGCATGCAGAGTGAGAGAGCAATAGTTACTGAAATTGCTGGAACAACTCGAGATGTGGTTGAAGCAAGCATCAACATTAACGGCATCCCTATAACCCTTCTTGATACTGCAGGCATCAGGGACACTGATGACATTGTGGAAAAAATTGGTTAGACTTTCCTTCTCTGTAATCTGTACTGTATGCTGCAGGCTGTTTGATGTCCCATCAACTGTGATTTTATAATAAGTAAATGGCACACTTAATAAATAATAAAATAAAACTGTGATTTTATAATGCCTATAACTGAAATAAAACAGCTTAGTTTAGTTGTTTTACAATTGTCTTCAACTTTGTCAATTAAAGAAATAGAATTATTTACTAAAAGCTGAATATTTTTATATAGGCTTGCAAATAATTCTCAATTTTTTTAAATGGAAACTCCTGGAAAATCAAATGAGATTAGTTAGATACAGGGCCAGCAACTTTGCCTGATTTGACTAAGCAGTATTTAGAGGTATCTGGTTGCCTGCCTGTCCATCAGTGTTTTGCTACTTTAACCATATTGCTCCACATGTATCTATCCTCTTAAAGGTGTAGAGCGATCTGAAGCTGTTGCTAGAGGTGCTGATTTAATTATCATGACTGCAAGTGCTGTTGAAGGGTGGACTTCTGAAGACATGAAACTTCTTGAAAGGATTCAATCTGCTAAGGTTTTGGCACAATTATCTTTGTTCCATTTACTACTCTTGTTCATGATATTTAAAAATTTGATGAAGATAAAAATATAAATTTTCTTATATGGACAGACATTTGAGAGGAATGTTAGTATCAAGATAATGCTTCCTAGTACGCAGCATTGAACTAGACAGCTTACCACAGATATTTTTCTTAATATATCTTATCAGATGATAAGTGAACACACAAATTCCTTTCGTCACTACAATAACAGAAATCTTTTTTTTTTTTTTTAAATAGAGAGATCAACTACATGGATCAAACGATACTAGTTCCTCAAAAATGCCGCTTAGATGCTATAGCTACACCACAAGAAAAAGACATCCTGTAGCATAAGCACCAAAAACACTATAGATTTTACATTACTCCTGATATCTCTGTTGACATTAAACTGGTTCCTAGTGTTATTTTCCACCATGCTGCCAGACAGTAAAAAATGCATGTTAGTTTGTATTCTTGATTTAATCTTTCTGTAACAACAGGAATCAACTGGATCCTCAACCCCAGTAATCCTTGTGGTCAACAAGATAGATTGTAAGCCTTGTGCTGAGACTGAATGGGACAAAGGAATGCACAGTCACAAAATTGTCAGCAAACAAGTGTTTACATGTGCTGTAACCAGTCAAGGATTACAAGACTTAGAGAGGGCAGTATTAGAGATTGTGGGTATGGATGGCATTGCTGCTGGCGGTCGCAGATGGACTGTCAATCAGGTATGATATCATATTGGCTCTGTTTCTCTCACAAAGTCTAGCTTCAATTTTTTTTAACCTTTTCATTGGGAAGGAATCAATTAGGTGGTGAGAGAGCCTTTTACCACGAATCTATGTTTTGGTAAAAATCAAACTAGATGTAAAAGGCGAGTTTATGCTTTTTTGTGAAAATGGGTAGATGGAAAATAACAACTAAATAACTGGAAGCAAAGTCTAGCTAGTTGCATTTCTATTTTCTATGACTAACCAAACATGCCCAAGTGTTGATCTGTTTGACACATTGATGTTGCAGAGACAATGTGAACAACTTGTCCGGACCAAGGAAGCACTTGTGAGATTACAATCATCAATAAAGGAAGAACTACCTATGGATTTTTGGACAATTGATTTGAGGGATGCTGCATTGTCCCTTGGACAGATAAGTGGAGAAGATATATCTGAGGAGGTTTTATCAAATATATTTGGCAAGTTCTGTATTGGTAAATAATAAACAGTTCCCTCCCTACATGGTGCTAAGTGATTTTTTGCATATTTTCAATCTTGTAAAACTCTATCTGGGCCAGTACACGTACCTCCATGGATTTAATATTTTAAAGCCGTGGGGATCTGTTTTGTTGTATAATTATAATTATTATGCATTTTTGCGAGGAATTTATTCCACCCTCAAATCAAACAGTTTTTGTGCAATCTAAAAATGTACTACTAGATTATTATTATTATTATTATTATTATTATTATTATTATTATTATTATTATTATTATTATTATTATTAGGAAAATGCTAACTACTGCCCATAGGCAAATATGGTAAAACTTTCTTGAAAGATGTGTAGACAAACTTTTAAAAGTATAAAAAGTGCTCATTTTAATGCAAAATTTTCCTTTTTTGTTTCTTTATTATTTATATTATTATTATTAATATTATTTTTATTTATGATTGAGTCTTTGTTCTCTAAAGAAAAAGTCTTTGTATCAATATATAGAGATTAGTATTTTCTACTTCGTATAAGCATTTAATCCGTTGTATTCTATTAGAATCCCAACCTTCTTTTGTTTTCCTCTCTTCTCTTTGAATTCATATAGTTAACAATCGTTAATCAATGGTGCAAATGAAAGTAAATTAAGAAGCAACCAAATTATGGGTAGACTAATAAACTCAAGAACGTCTTTACAGAATTTGGAGTGAATTCCATTTATTCTTTAAGAGTAAAATTACTCTTCCCTCCCTCTAAACATAAAGACATTACAACCCTTTCTATGTTCCAAAACATACACAATCCTCCTTCAAAGATGCAAAGTTATATATTTTGATCTGAATTTATTATATTTTCCCGTTAACTTTCATGTAACCTTGTTAAACAATTCTTTATTTTACCAAAATGACGTCCATTGTTTGTTTGATTTAATTGACATATACCTCCCTTGCAAGTTAATGTCGTTAGTACTATGTTAACATAAGCTTAATAAGTCACAATGCTTCACAATGCTTCTTCTTCTACAGTTTAGGCAGAAGCAACTCCCTTGAGATTCAAGACAATATTTTGGAGTTTTACATTCACCATAGAATGCAGTGCCTAGCGGTGCTTAAGCTTGAGGAGGCTAAAGTGCTTATATGTAATGGATTTTGCAGCGATGTGCATAGCTAATCACAACGATGTACTTGGTCGTACGCGATGGCTGGCGTGAGAAATGAAGGGTGGTGCTTGTGAGCATAGAGACAGTATTGTTGTTCATTGGAGTGGAAACTTGTGGCAGTGTGGAGTCGTATTGTCGTGGCAACTCCTTGCGTGAAAACATTGAAAAAGGAGACGTACTCATCTTCTGGCGATTGGAGGAAGGTACACTAGCAGTGGAGCAGTGATTCATATAATGGATAAGGATCACATGGTAGTGGAATTGCGTTAGAGTAGAAGGAATCAGAGTTGTTAAGAAAGAAAATATGGAAGTTGTAGGCCAACAACGTTAATTTATAAGGGATAGGCGTTTCTTAAAAACTAGAGGGAGTTTACGTGTTGTTTAAGGAAACCTCGAGAGAGGTTTGAGTCATTTTTGTTATTTAAAATGACAATATCAAATAATAATAATAATAATCTATACTATATATAAAGAAAATAACTATTTTTGTGAGGATTTTGGGTTGGTTTTTTTGTTATTTCAAATATACCTTTAAACAAATTTTCATATAATAATGTTATATTGTTGGTGTTATTAAAAAAGATAAGAATTTTTATTATATTTGTTATATTATTACTGTCATTGAAAAAGATAAATATGATTTGTTGAGTTTGTTACATTTAAAAGTCACAAATATTTATATCTATACTTATAATTTTAATATATATATATATATATATATATATATATATATAAATTTCTATAAAATATCGTTGATATTCTACACGTGTTAGCGCAATAAAAAGAGTGGAAAGACGGGCACGTGAGTGCCCGTCTTTTCGCTAATAATAATAATAATAATAATAATAATAATAATAATAATAATAATAATAATAATAATAATAATAATAATAATAATAACAGTAATTTATACTATATATTTAAGAAAATAGCATGACTATTTTGGGTTGGCTTTTTCTCTTTTCAAAATTACCAACAACTTTCAATACAAATAAAACATATTAAAATAGATAAGAGTAAATTCAAATATTAAAATAAAAGTGTAACAAACACAATATGATTATATATATATATATATATATATATATATATATATATATATATATCAAGTTTTATATATATATATATATATATATATATATATATATATATATATCAAGTTTTATATATATATATATATATATATATATATATATATATAAAACTTGATATATATATATATATATATCTAGTTTTTTTTCCTTTATCATTTAAAAAGTGTAACAAACTATGAGTATATCCATACTTATTTTTTCATTATCCCAATTATACATTTAAACAACTTTTTCTATAATAAAGATCGTTGTTGGTGTCATTAAAAAAATATGAATTTAAATTATATATTTTTATATTGTTGGTGTCATTGAAATAGATAATCATGGTTAGTTACTTAAGTTTGGTTTGTTATAATTTGAAAGCAACAAACATTTATATTTTTAATTTTAATCAAAATTAGAATTTCATAAAAAAACAAATGTTCATAATTTTCAAACGTTAAAAGTAATTTGAAACCACTTCTATAAACTAAATTTTGGCGTCTACATTATTTTGCAGTTTTCTCTCAATTATAAACAGACGGTGTTTTTTGTGATGTGACGGTGTTCAAAGTTGGCGAAAATGCCCGTAAATTTTCCAAACAAAACTTGTTGGAAGCTTGATATTTTGGCTTAAAAAAATTCATAAATCCACAGACGATTAGTGACTATAAACTTGTTGGGAAGCATATGTGACTGCCCAAAACTTTGTTGTTCATAAAAAATAATCAATGTTACAAATTATTACATGTTTATTCAGATACACGCAGAGAATCAATCAACCAGCAAATAAATAGACCAAACATGGTGATGCTGGCTGTGATCCTCTAACTGCATAAATTAAATATTTATCCAAGACTGAAGTCATTTACAGTTTGATCCCTCAAGTGCAAGTCCATTTTCTGAGGGACGCTGCTACTTTGATGATAACATCGTAAAATGGGTACATTTCTATATGGTCACATATCAAAGATGTGAACACTACAACATGAGTACATGGGTAGATCACAAGAGCATTCACTGTCTACTAACCAAGTACCTTGCGAAGTTCATTGGTCAACTTATCGCGACTTGATGCTTCCAACTGCATGTGAAAATTCAAATAATCATATATCCATGTTCTGAAACACGATGAAGCAAATGATAAACTGTAAACAGTTGATGTAATAACTAGATAATAACGAGTGTTTTTACCTTGCTTAAAAGGGCGGCAAGACCTTGAGGTAGAGCTTGTAAATCTAGAGCCGAGTCGCCAATATTTGTCAACTGAAGCAGCAGTCTCTGGACGCGCAATTCCTTTAGTTTATCCTCGTAATTTGCTGGATCATCCCTCCATCTGAAGAAGGCTTCATCATCCAACCAAGCATCTTCTCTACCTTTGGCAATATCAGAATTCAGATACCATTCTTTGAGCAAGTTCATGGCAGAAACATATGACAATTGGTCCCCAGCAGCATCTCTCACACTGTTGATCAGTGAGTGCTCACCGATTCTCCTCTGCAGTCTCCGATAGAAGACAGAACGCGAGTTACGCCAATCAAGAACTTCTCTGATTACACCCTTTGCTTTCATTCTTAATGAAGTATCATGGAGTTCAGCAAATTTTGTAGCTATCTGAGTATACAAAGGCAAAAGCTGTTTCTCACGGAATCTAATCTGCTGCTGCAGAGAATCATATGCACCAAAGTCCTTGTTACTCTTGGCTTCAGAAAGTTTTTCCTTCAAAGTAATCAATTGTTGATCAAGTCTTCTCATACACTCCAACAATTCTCTTGTTCTAAATTTGATCTCGATCATTCCTTCCGGCTCAAGGACGTTACCTTTAGCCGTTCGCTCGGCATACATTTCAATGTGGTCTGAGTTGATTCGGCTGTCGACAACAACCCAAGCCCCGCCTCGGAGTTCACCCATCATTGGGATGTATACAAATATGGGCTGCTTGTATGTCCTAAGGTTCTCCACAATAGTCGAACCAGCCTGAAGAATTCCTTCAAAAAGGTCCCTTTGTCCACCTGAAAAGCCTCTCCAGTTTGCGATAATGAAAAGTGGGAGCTCTTCTCTGTTGAAATCCAATATTGCTTGGGCCGTCTTGGTAGCAGAATCAGGAAACCACACTTGCCCGGCTTGAGGAACAACCCTCTCGTGAGAATCAAGTTGGCCTGGATCAGCAGGTATTATTTGCATAACTGTTTGTGTTTCCACCGCAACAATTCCCACTGGGATTCCTCCAAGCTTTGCCCTTCCTGTAACAACCGTCCTAGCCCATCCTTCTAGTGTCTCCACAAAGCTGTCCTTGTCAAAAATTCCTCCCAGCCACTTTCCATTAACATCCAGAGTTCCGGAAATGGCAGCACGAGGATCACATGAATTTTCCGGTAAATACTCCACTTCCCTCTCTGGGGGATCAAGGGGCTTTACAATGGGAAGTGCACCACCTACATGAGAAGGAACGTAGCTAAGCCACTTCAAAATAGAAGAAACGCCTTCAAGGTCGTCCGAAACTGTGAGATGAACGACTCCATTTGTTGCCATGATTTTCGGTCCACCAAGTTGCATGTGAGAGCTGTACACCTCCCTACCAAGAAGTTTGTTTAATGCTGAAAACCCGGTAAGAATTATAGGCTGATCAAGCCTCTGTATGCACCTCATCCCAAGCCTAGCAAGATAAGCACCGATTCCGACAGTCCTACCGGTAACATATGTCAATGTAAAGGTTTCCTTGTATGCCCTTGAATAGGCACCGGCAATGGCCCCACTACCACTCAAGTTTTCAACTCCCAGTCCATCTTCTTTGCCAACAATGGTATCTATAACCCATCTGGTTTCTCCACTTTCAAGCTTTAGTTCATGTGCCATCACTGATGATCCGATTCGAGCATAATCCTCAGGTGTTAAATATACATACTGAAAACCATGCTCAGGTTTAGATTCCTCAGACCAACCAACTTTGAAACAAGATTTGACTTCCTCGGCAACACCTAAACGGGCACCAGAATTTGCTGCCAAGTAAATTAAAGGTATTTTCTTTGCACAGGCAAGGTCAGTTACTTCTCTAAAGAATGCATCCTCTCTTGGGCCGAAAGAACCGGCCTTGAAGGTCACGTCATTTGAAACAACCAATATTGTCCTTCCAGATGGGAATTCAGGCGTACGCATTTCCATCAACCAGGCTACCATGCCAACATCATTGAGTCCAGGAAGACGCTCTGCAGGAACAAGAGAAGTACCCCAACTACCATCTTTCTCGGAAAATTTAAGCTCTGTTACTTTTAGGAGATCCTTATCATTGGCTCTTTGAATTCCTGTCTGCTGAATTGACCAGGACTGTTCCAACGATGTTTGAAATGCCTGCACAAAGTATTTCTCGTCAGATAACCTAGTTTGACTTGACTTGTCATCCACTCATTAAAAGGATATGGTGTACATATGCAAACAGACAGACAAAAGAAACATCGACTAAATTTATTAAATATCACTTACAAGGGGGAAATCATAGCAGTATGTGGTGCTGTTCTTTCTTGCTGCAAGACGTTTTCGGTCAATAACTCCCAAAGGTTGATAGTTTTCATTCACCGGTACACCGTGCAGCGGACCCTTTACAGTGACTGAACTGTAGACCACTTTATGAGTGGTGGCATCCTCCATCTCTCGATATATCTGAATTTTAGAAATTATGAAAATCAAATCAATATCTACAAATAATCTCCATTAATATAGAAGGTGAAAGTTGTGGCATGCAGGAAGCTTTCCTCGAGACTTCTAAGAAAATAAAATCTTACATGTACAGTGCATGTATGACCAGTCACATTGTTTACAATGACCCTCCAAGCACCGTTTGCCTGTCCACATGCTGTAATCCAGAGCTTGACTTCCCACACAAAAACACCTAATCTGTGCATTCTTACACCAACAGAGGAATGGATTTCCTGTGCCAGTTCTTCCAAGATTGCCTCAGCTGTTGTTTCTTCTTGACCAGCTTCTATGTTAATTTTCCTGGTATCAACATCCAAAATGTAAGAACCAGATGAAATCTTCTTTATACATGCTAATAATAGAATATATATGTGTGTGTGTGTGTGTGGAGAATTTTGTAGTCATAATTACTTGGAATAAGGCACAAGATCATCTATTTGCTGCTCGCGTATGATATAGAGGTACATATGAGCATGTTCAGATTTGATGGTGGTATTGTGTGAGTTAAGTTCCAACTCCTCCATCGCGCCCATTAGGGACCTTAAAATGCTCCTTGAAGTAGAAGACATAGCCAACTGGGTACGAGACGTTTCTGCATCCAGTCTTTGATAAGAAGAGTATCCTTCATTTGTGGTTGGCTGTCTGATAAGTGTTCGAAGAAACATTCTTTGAATTGGTTGTGGCTTGGTATCCACAACCGTGTAGAGGTGCCATTGACGATCTCGGGATGGTGTATAGCGAATATTCTCATAGCATTTAAGCTTGTCCTATAATCAGACAAATATTAATGAGTTAACGAGCAAGCATACAAGTGGAATATGCTTCTTTCCTACATTCTAAAATAAAAGGACTTGAACCGTGAAATAACTAACCAGTTCAAGATAAATGGATAGGGGAGGCTCCAGATGGCGCAACAGAGGTTCCTCTTCATAATATAGCTTTTCAGCTGACCAGTGAAAGGAATGCCTCATTGGAGCACGCCCTTCATCCCTCTGTATGATACAGCTAATATCTCCAACACCTGCAGCATGTATTATGGACCCTACTTCCTGCTCTCTGAGTATTTTGGCCAACTTATCGATTCTTTCTTGAGCCTGATCCTCATCACCACTGCAAAAGACCAAAAAGTTAAGCTATACTATGCTACAACCATTGGTGCTGACAATTAAAAAAATAATAATACTAAAAAATCAGGTTCAAAATTAATTTCCGAAACTGTACCTGTCTTGAAGTAAACTCATTTGGTTGTTGATGCCCACTAATCCAATATGCATCATATTACCATGGTTACTTGAGTCACCAGAACCACTTTTAAGTGGATCGTGAAAGTTATTGGTTGCTTCTCTTAATGCAGCACTGATAATTGCTGGCAAAAATTGAAGAGATTTAATTACAACCATCACTCCCCATTTCTTCTCACTATGTTTCTCCACCAGTGTTTTGTCTTCAACCCCAATCTTCCGTTCAACGTGTTCTTCTAAGAATTCCCATGTAGCAATAAGGCCAGATCTGTGCCACTGCATCCTGATGCTTCCTTTGACAAGATATGGCTGATAGAGCCTACGGATATAAGTTTCCACAACTCTCCTTTGAAGGGTGTGATCACTGTGATCAAATAAACCAACAAGGGCATCTTCAACAGCCAAAGGAGCGCTCACAAGGTCCTCCATTCTGTCATTAATGGCACTCTTCCTCTTTGGAGTATCAATATTTTCACCATCCTCGGTAAACATTTCTAGTTCAGAAAGACTCCTAGCAATGCTGGATCGAAGTTCACTGAGTTTAGTTTGCTCCAACAGTTGACTTGCCTTAAGAGCCAACTGCATCAAGATGAACACAAATCAGGATTCGAATAAAAAAAATTTAAAGAAATAAATTAAAAGAGGCACTGTGACTCCTTAAAATATAACATGATGCAGATCATAGAACCCTCTATATAGCAGGACTAACCTCAGAATAAACTATATGGTTGAGTTGGGAGAATCGGATTAATTGATCCCTATAGGCAGCAGGATTAGGGTAAACCAGTTTATCCATTAGTCGCAGTATCAGCTTGTTTTTGCTCTTGACACCCTGAAACCCAAGAAACGCAGTTAATATAATTTCTGTTCCATGTCAACAGGACGTCAAGGAAGTAAATCACTCGAGATGAGAAGTTATAAAAGTTTATACCTGATGAGAGAGCACGATATCTACAATCTTCAACAAATCTTTCTTGTATTGAAGACGGAGTCGTTCAATTACATCAGCCTAGATGACAGGTGAAAGGGAAAATGTTGTGAATATTAAGAGAAACTGAATGATTATGAATTCATATTTTATATTAAAAATAGCTTCTTAGCTTCTAAGTAGCTGAATGATAAAGGAAAAGTTAGTTCGATGAAATGAACATGGAAATGA
Source organism: Medicago ruthenica (assembly GCA_018208015.1). Taxonomy (NCBI): domain Eukaryota; kingdom Viridiplantae; phylum Streptophyta; class Magnoliopsida; order Fabales; family Fabaceae; genus Medicago; species Medicago ruthenica. Next base: position 61,287,152 of record CM031373.1, read on the forward strand.
AGAAAAATAAATAACTGAAAATAACAGAAAAAAAAAAAAACCAATCACGCATTCTTTGAACATCGTCGAGAAAAACCAATTTGGCAGGTAGAAGCCAAAAGGTCATAGCACATTAAATTGCGCAAATAATATTAGTACAAGCTATCATATAATCATACTAACCTGTATATTATCACTGAATAGTTCTTCAACTGAAAGATACTCTTCAAATAGAGATTGAACAATTTTATGAGCATGGCTCTCTCTTCCACCCTCATAAGACTTCACAAGACTCATCAGCGGTTCTACTAGTCTTTCTAGGGCTCCTTTTTCGTTTTCAGGACAGGAGGAAAGATGAGCCTGCAGTACAAAACACACCCCATGAATTTATTTATTCATATTAAAGGGGGAAAGCATCAGAATGAGTAATTCAGGAACATCAACTCACTTCAAGGATTGCCTTCAATAATTTGGCAGGGAAATCAATAGTTTGGGAGCTTGAAATAATTTCGAACTCCTTATATTTAGCTTCCAACTGAAAAACCACATACATTAGTTTAAACACTAGTTCAAGCGCAGGTCAGATCACGTCAGAAAACATTAAATTAAATGGAATAACTGGCAAGGTGTCCCTTTACCTCATTTCTTAGATCTTTAGGAAGACGGGTTGCCAAAACTGCAAAGCACTCTTGCCATTGAAGGAAAGGCAGTTCAGGGCTGTCAAGGCAATTGAGCAAACTTTGCACAACCTGAGACAGATATCTATCTTGTTAATAAGAAAGGCATATACAAGTCTCGAATAATAATGGAATCCAAAAATATTGTCAGATTCCTTTGTAAATGAATCAAGGGGAAAGATTTACTCACGTCATCAATATTGTGCTCATAGCCAGCAAGAATCATCCGTGCAGCGTTTAAGCTTGCTGCACATTTTTGATGAACTTTACCTGAAATTGCAGTAGGAGGGCCCAGGATAGGGAAGCTCCCAGTGAAGGGTTCTGCCTTTCTTACTGCAGAAGGATCGTCTAGATCAAGCTTTGCTATAAGTTCACCAGCCTGCATGGCTTGACCTTCAGCCATTCTGAAATGAATAATCCCAGAAGCAGGGGAAAGAAGAGGCATGCACATCTTCATGACCTCAACTTCAGCATATGGTGTGTCTGCATCAATGTGACTATCATCCGCAACCAAATATCTCAGAAGCTTGCACGGTGTCTCTCCAATTAACTTTGATGGATCATGATCATTCTGCATATGAAAGGGGTTTAGTTACCTTAGCAACAATGAAAAGAAATAGAATTTTTAAAGGTAGAAATAAACCAGTTTTACCTGAAGCAAGCAAGTCCTTCCATCTATTAAAAGCCGAGTTCCAGCTGCTTCTTCCTCCGCATATATTACATGACTGTTTCCATCCAACTGTAACAAGTGGGAATCACCGGTTAAGAAATCAAGAATCAGATACAGAACAAGGACCGGTATAAAACACTAAAGGGAGCGATGTCCAGGATAATTCTGTAGTGGTGAGAACTACAAAAGCACAAATACATGGGTTGTTCAGAGAACAAACTTGCCTGCATAAGCAAACCCCCATCACGTAAAGTGTGTATCTCCGCTTCTATCTCCGATTGATTCAATTTCAATTTGTAACTTCCAGGTCCTCCTCGCATCATGTCAATCTAGAAAATTGTTTTGGAAGATGAGTTATGCAAATTGAGCATTGCCTATGATAGCATAAGTCCCAAACAAAGGTAAGGGAATTATAAAGAATGTACATACCGTGTATTTGCTTCCTTCAATGCTCAAAGAAATTTGAGAATGGACAAGAGAAATGTGCTGGCATAATTATCAACAGACATTAGTATCACTAGAAAATAACACTAGAGTTGGATGCACTATAAATCACATGTTCCTCCCATTTGAATAAAATACCTTAGGGCTGGCATAATTATCAACAGAAATTATCACTAGAAAATAACACTAGAGTTGGATGCACTATAAATCACATGTTCCTCCCATTTGAATAAAATACCTTAGGGGGGATTTGCCCCTTTTCAAGATAGCCAACATAGTCTGAAACCAAAGCTGCACTGCTAGCAGAAGCTTTCTGCATTAATTGGAAGCACAGGTCATGAATTCCATGATAAGAAACTAACAAAAATTCGAGGAGAAAAATATATTAAAAAAATAAGTTTGCTTACATAGAGTGCCCCTCCAACAACAGACAGATACCAGGGAGGCCTCTCTGCTCTAACCCGCATTGCAATTCTACTGTCTAGCCATCCTGTGTGAATTTTGTTGTCTCTGTAGTCTGAAGCCTGAGATAAAGCATTGTAATAATGTCACTTCTGCATAATAAAAACTTGCCATAAAACTAATATGTCATCATGGTAGTGATTTACATTCAGAAGATCAATTGTGTAATCAACGTTGGTACGAATTTCTCCTCGAATTTGAATTTCCTTCAACCCCAGTACCATATTTGCAATTGCTAAAGCTCTAGATTCTCCAAAAGCAAAAACATGTCCTGAGGTAAAAACATAGGATATAAGCATCTGATAGAAGATAAGCCATAATATTGGGAACTGTGTAAATACATGTATGCAAGAAAAAGAAAGAAAGCATGAGTTGCCGTTTGTCGTCATCATTTGAAGATCACTAACAGTTACTACTTACCAAATTGAGAATCTGAGAATTCATGAATTCCTCCTCCGGACTGCAAACATAAAATTGCCAAAATTTAGCACCTCGACATTCAAATTAAACAAACAAAATTGAAGAAATAGAAGACTTACCTTAACAGAGAAGTAAGCCCACACATTTGGCTTGCTTTTAAAGCTGAGCTCCTGTACAAATATTTAACTCGGTAAGTGTTACGGCATGAATAAAGGAAAAGATGAGATTGCTATTTGATTTAGTGGTTAACCTGCACTTTTCCTCCTGTAGGCTTAAAACCATCATCGGGGTCCTCGCTGGTCACTCGCACAGCCACACAATGACCTTTTGGCTTTGTAGATTGTGCTTTGTCAAAATCAAAAGGGGTAGCTAACACTGATGTTTTCCTCCAACCATCATTTCCCCCACCATGTTCCATCCCATAGAAACGCCTAATCTCTGTTAAGTGATAGTGTGAGACACATGAAAAATATGTAAGAAATCAAGCAAATAAGAAGAATGCAATAATAGTAAGAAATATATATATATATATATATATATATACATATATATACATATATGTGTGTGTGTGTGTGTGTGTGTGTTGTGTGTGTGTGTGTGTGTAGCTGTACCAGGAATTTGCCAGAGTGGGATACCCATCCCGACTGCAACTTGTGCTGCTGGCAGATTTATCTCAGCTATCCATTCAGTAACAGGATGCTCAACCTATATATCAACAAATGCAAAACAAAATATAAGAGCTCAAATTCTTATGTCAACGCATAAATTTAAGCATTATCATAAGGAACACAGTGCTTCTACATCCATTTTCAAACAAAATACTAGCATATCAATCATAAACAACTGGAGAAACCAGAGTCAAAAGAAGAAGCAATCAAGTTATAAGAGAAAAAAAATTAATTACGGTGTGACCTAAAATCAAGGTTATAGTACAACACCTGTAGTCGGGGGTTCAACTCTAAAAAGTAGTACTCGCCAGTTTCCATGCTATAAAGATATTCAACGGTAGCTGCCCCAACATAATTTACAGATTTAGCTAATCTTCTAGCCGCCTGTTCAAGTTCCTTCACCGTTTCTGGAGGTGCTACAGTAATGGGACCCTCTTCAATAATCTGTTACAAATAATTGATTATGTCATTACCGAGATTCATTCCACCATGACAATTTGGTGTAGTAACAGAAGATTTGCATACCTTTTGATGCCTTCTTTGAACACTGCAATCACGGCTGTGCAAAGCTGCAACATTTCCGTGCTGATCACAAATCAATTGGACTTCAAGATGTCGGCTCTATTTGAAAACAAGAGATTGTCATAATATAATCAAGACTCCAGGAATGATGCTCATTCAGATCAAAGTTCGGTGGTTTATCTAACCTGGGAAGCAACTTTCATTATAAATATAGGTGAGCCTGGTACTTCACCTTGAACTTGCTTGAACAGTGCCCTTACCTCATCATCATTATGAACCTAAAATATACACATGTCTGTCAGTTTCTAAACTTTTCCGACAAAACACACCAAAAATATGATTGGCACAAGATTATCAACATTGATCTATGTAGCAACGAGATTTCATATTGAAGTTTCTCCCTCTGACACTGACACGTGTAGTTTTTCTCAAATTATTATCAGTTTCAACATGTTAGTGTCTGTGTCAGTGCTTCATAGGCATTGATACTATATGATTTTCTACATGCTACAGAGTTGACCACACAAGAAGCAAACCTTTCTTATGCCTTTACCACCACCACCCCAAGATGCCTTGATCATTGCAGGGTAACCTACTACTTGACAACTTGCAATTGCTTCTTCTGTTGTATAAACACATGCTGCACGGTAAATTTCATCAGGAATAGTAATCAAGGAGCTTTCTGGAGGAATTTTCACCTGCAAAAAAATTGCAAAGTCATGAGTTATGAACCCCATACAAAAGAAATAAACTACAGCGGGAGATGAAACTTACATGAGAACCACTCCATGGAAGGGTTGGCACGTCTGCTGCCTGAGCAATCAACGAAGAACCAATTTTGTCTCCCAATGCTGCCATAGATATAGCAGCAGGTCCAAGGAATACAATTCCTTTTGCTTTTAATGCATCTGGAAGCTCAGGATTTTCTGATGCATGACCCCAACCAGGCCACACCGCATCAACATGAGTAATCTCAGCAATCTGTGAAGTTCATTGCATGGCCGTCAGCGAAATTTATAAGTTATGTAGGTCAAAATAATCATAACTACATAAGCTGTGAAATCATTTGAATGACAAGAAAGATAGCAAGCAACTCCGAAAGTATGAAAGTATATCTTTCATACTTTCTTTTTTCTCTATGACATTTGAATTGAAAGCATTCATATAATGCAGAATAGTACAGTACAAATAAACATGTCCAAGCACAAAAAACAAAATTCATGCTTTGTTACTCATTACACTTGACAAAATCCACTTTAACAATTACTTGGGAGTATCAAACCTCATGAAGCCAAAATCACGCACCTCTAGAATAAGCTGCACATTGGCGTAGTTATTGTTATTGGTCCCACCAGGTACTTCCACAAATTGATCGGCTATTCTGATATGCTCTGCATTGATTCTCATATCCTCTGGAGTAGCCATGGCAACCAACAAGATAGCTTTTTCTGTGCCAAACGTCTCATAAGCCCAACTCCTAACACTACGTATAAACTTGACTGCTGCCATTCCATTGTTTGCAATCAATATGCTATGAATCGGCTTGTTTCCCCCAAGGGCATTGCAGTATTCATCTACTTCAGTTGTTGTAGCAGGGTGCCTACTTGGTAGCACGCCGTTTGAGTATCCATTTCCACGCCCTGCGCTAGCCATTATTGTTCTCCTTCTAGCTGTCTCCAATATACTACACAGTAAAAATAAATAAAAAATTGAAGTTAGTTTTATTTTTCTTTGCTCCAATTGATATTGCTTCTTCACTAATAAAAATCCAGAAAACTTTCATGAGAATTATTAATGTAGAGCTTCTTGTATAGAAGAAACTCAAGATAAAACATATAAACAAGCAATAGAAAGAAGAGGAAAAAATTCATCTTAACTTATCTTGCAAGATTGACACAAAGTAAAAAGAAACAAATAATTAAAAATTGTTAGGTTCTGTTTAGTCAACCATATATGGACTTGCTAAGAAACTCAAATTTTGGAAGCACTCATAACTATAGCTGATAAGGTGAACTCATTTTGAAAAATTAGAACACTGCCCATTAAATCCTATTACTTAAAGCTTTCACTAAAACATAAAAACAGCCAAACACAACCTAATACTTCAGCATCTCTGTCTTTCTCTCTCCATCACTCTCACTTTCAGATGGAATCAGTAATCCCAAAAAAAGCAGAATCCAATGATTGCAATCAGTAATCACTCAAACTTTTTCAACTAAATATTCACCCCCACCTTGTGATTTAGCATACCATAGAAAATTTAAACCAAACAAATTGGGCATAAAATTTTTCCCTTTTTTCCTTCATAAACAATATCAAATTCACCTAAAGCATAGAACTTTCTAAACTTTATCAGCATAAAAAATAATCAACACTTAATCACTATAACAAAAAGAGATAAATAGAAGAATGAAGAAAAGGAACAAAGACACAAACCTTGGAATAAAAAATCAACAACTTTGTAATATTAATTTGCTACAGAATTTTCTTGTAGGTGTTTGAGAAAAACAAGCATTGAATTTGAGAGGTTATAGAAGGTGAAAAAAGTGTTGGGATGAATGCATGTAAATGATGATCATGCAAAAACCAACCAAACTAACAAGAGGGTAGGTTTGGTTTTGGTTTAACGTTTGATGGATGTCTTCAATACTAATGAATTAAGATAGCACGTGGTACTTGTCTCTGCCACAACACCTCTCTCTCTCTCCCCTAAATATTACTAGTAGAAGTAGTTCCCAGCTACCCACTTTCTCTCTCTTACTATTGAAAACAGTAATAATAATTCATTCAAATAAAGGGTAGTAAAAAAAATTTGATTTTGATTGGTACTAAGAAATGGGGTTGTGGATTAAGAATGAAATGCACGTAGTTGTTGTTGTTGTATAATGATAATAATTGAATAAATAGTGTTACGGGGTTGAGGTGGTAGTTGAATTGATAGTTTTGTTTTTGTGTATGATGAAGTGATGAAGATGTGTGTGGGTGGGTGCCTCTCTTGACTATGCGTGTGCTGGCGGTAGCACCCACCAACCCTTCTTCCTATTCAGTCAAATTTGGATGGATAGATTATACAATTTCATTTCATCCCATCCCAACAACAACATTCATCACCCCTTTAACTATATCTTTCTTTTGCCTAATTCATGTTTTTCAAGATAATAATTTGCATCTACTTTCTATTTATTTTTATAAATAATAAAAGTTTACATTAATTAATGTATGTATGGTTATTCTTTTAAAAAAGTCATAATTCATTTCTCAAGTGTAGAATTGATTTTTAAAATATTTGGTTATTCTCGGATAGACGTGGACTAGTTGAATCCATTTTGTTTTCAAAACTAATTCTAACTTGAAGTAAAAATTGCATTTTAAAAAAAAAAGTGGAAGTAGAAATTTGAAATTTTTATTCTAGAATTGACTTTTCCTTCAACTTATTTTTAATCAGAATCGATTTTTACATAATCATTACAATCAAAATCAATTTTTATCACTGCATAATCAAAAACACAAGTGAGTTATGTCGTATGCCCTCATCCAATATCAAAGAGAATCATCAACATACTCAAGAATTTAATGTGAAATTTACATCTAACCTATCAATTACGCGACGAGAGATACTTACTTAGGGACAAACCTAAATTTAAAAAATTTAGGCACACTCACACAAATATTTTTCTTTTTAAAGATAAAATGATTTAATGATGTTGAACAATGTGACTAATTTCTTTATCATTTCATTTTTGTCATTGTTGTGTATGTACCCAAATAATTTTATTTGTATTTGTAACAATGTAAGTCTTTCTCTTACGCGACTTCATACATAAACTTAAGGGTCTTGTTAACGAGTGTCCCGGGGTACTCTTTAAACATTCTAAATTAAGTAATTATTTTTTAAAAATGTCAAACTTTTCAATTTTCAATGCACTGGTTACACATATTTCAATAAAAAGTTACTATTTAAAGGTCTTAAAGAGTGTCCTAGGGACACTCGTTAACATTTCCCTAAACTTAAATCAATGCAGGAACATCCTACCATATGTGTTAATGGTATGTTGTCATGTTCTTCTCTTTTTTTGTACGATGTACTTTTTACTTTATTATTAACATTTTTAAGGTATAATAATGTCTTTCAAAATAAAATAAACTTCTTGGAATATTGATGCAAAAGTGAAACAAAAAAATTAAGCGTTGACCTTTGAAATATGTATAATTTGTCATGCATGTGAACTAATCAAATGTTAATCGTTAATTTATTCATCAATTATTAAGATTAGTTACTTTACTCTTTAAAATAAGTTGTTCATTAAGGAGATATGGCTGTGTTTGTTTTAAAATAAGAGCATATTTCTGATTTTCCTCGACAAAGACATGAAATTCAATATTTTAAATAACCAACAATATCAATCACTAATAATTATTTTTAAAAACAACCATTATTAATGTTGAATAGTAAAAAATAATTCACTAAAATAAGTTTAATGAGAAAGGATAATATTATAAGAATAATATTTCTTGCACTTACATAACATCCGTCACTATCATTTCATCTGTATATTATAGGGGAAATTGTTATTCTCCTATTTCAAACATATGACATTTTTGGTGTTGAATGTTTGATGTATCATATCATTTATATGTGATTATCATAGCACCTGTTGAGAAGGTTGGGGAAGTGAAAGCAAGAGGCTGGACCATTTAATAGTAATAAAGATAAGAGGGAGATGAATTAGCATAGGTAGCATTTCATTTAATTAAATCGGTGGGAGGTTTGATATCAATATTGATTATAGCATGGGTTTGGATTATAGTTGGAAGTTAGGTTTATTCATGTCATCCTTACCTCCCTTGTTGCCTACCTGGGGCTATTACTCTTTATTTTATTTCTTTGAGTTAAATATATCCTCTCCACGTAGGCAAGCTTGGGTATTCAATGCAGAGTTGAACAATTTAATTAGGTGATATCTACCTTATCTCTTGATAAATTGGGAGTAATTTACTCCCTAATAACAAGTAGGTTAGATTCTCAAACAAAGGAGACATATATCATATGTTTTTTCTTTTGAAAAGATTAGATGGAGATCACATGTTAAATGAAAGATATAAAGAAGTTTGATATTCTTGAGATAAAAATGGTATCTGATTGTAAGAAAAAAAACTATTTGTGAGACCTATATTACCCCTTGATGAAGTTAGGGTAATTTACATCTAATGATAAGTAGGATTTGATTCTCGAACAAAGGATATGAAGATCACATGTTGAATGAAGATAAAGAAAAAGGAATTTTTCTTTGATAGAAATAAATTACCTCAAATCCATCAAGGAGTAATGTAGAAAAAAAAACCACTTAATTAAGGCCAACTCAACTCACAATAACGACAAATTTAGCATAAATAAGTAAAAGGGTGTGAGTGTTACTTTGGCGTTAAAAATTTAGCATTATCATTTTAAGGGACATAGTTCAAATGGCCTAGATATGATTGTAAAATGATTGCTTATATTTTCACATTTTCCTCATTTTTTTTCAAAAATAATTTGTATTTATAATTTTTGAAATTATATTTTAATTCAATTTTTTTGCATTTCAAAATTTTTAAAATTTCGGATTTTATTTGTGAAGTGTGGGACAAACAATTTTCCCACAAGATATGTGGTGTGGATTCGAGTCTAACTAAATCGAGTATTTATGTTTCACTTTGGTTCAGCCCCTTCCATTAAAGTTGCATACCATTGTGGGGCAAACCATATTAAGATAATATTTGGAGAATTAGAAAAAGATTTCTTGCTAAGTTGGAGAGGGTTTGCGACATAGGGTGGTCAATGTATCGCTACTCTATTTTATAAGTTGTGTGTGGATCATTTAGAGTGTGTTTAGGACTTGGAATTTATTTTGATTGCTCAGTGGTGGTGTTTTCATTTGGATGTTTTTGCTTTGATTTCTTTTTCTTTCTCAAGTGCTTGTGGTGTACTGTACTCTACTTTCTTACTTGTGTATTTTTCATTTTTGGTGTATTTAGTTTGAGTACTAATTCTCTCAAAAAATAAAAAAGTTTGACTACTAATCTTACTCCCTTCATAATACAATTCATCTTTGTTGTTACAAAACATGTCTTTATTCCACCCAATAATGTTACATTGTTTCTTTTCAACATATTACAGAAATCAAAGAAGTAGTAAGATAGTTTTTTTTTTTCAAAATTAATCAAATAGTTAAAGTTTGTATTCCAAAAGGAAAAAAAAAATGAAAAGTTATTTACACCCACATTTAATAAAAGAATTCAATTAACAACACATTTTTACCACTCTTTTTAACCTAAACTCTTTTATTTGGTAAAACTTATATCAACTACTAACTTTATATGGAATACACGTTTTTATTATATAAAAGGGAGGCCTTATAGGCCGAATTACATGAGGACTATGTGATTAAAATAACCACTAACAATATCCTGTCATAAGAGGTAAAACAACCGACATATATATGATTATTAAAGAAATGGGTACCCCGTAGAAATGGAATACACATTTTTATAATGACTATTACTTTCTCACTTTATGAATTTCTCATGTGTCATATTTGAATTCTAAAATTTGAAATGTTTTAAAGTGTTTTGGAGGTTTTTGTAAGAGTGCTTACGTCATTCAGATTCTATAATCCAAACTACATAAGTGTGCGATAAATCAAATAGGAATTTGAATAAATAAAATAAAATTACATCACAAAATAAGAATTTGAATTATGAATGTTCCAGATCTTCCCTTTCTCAAATAAACCATATTCAAGATATCAAATCTGGCTTCCTTTTTTTTCTTCCTTTTTTTTAGTGAAAATTCACGGAGAAACGTGAGTTTTTTACTAAAAAAAATATCTTTGGTTTTATCAACAAAAAAAATATCTTCGGTAATTAAAGATAATAAAGTCCTTTAGAATTAGAATCACCAAGTGCAGCTAGCACCTCTGAAATTGAAAATATCCCCGATCTTACTTGTTTCTACTCTAACCTAATTTTTTCTTCATTAAAAAAAAAAATTCATCTAGAGTCGTTTATCTAAAATTACAAAAATTCAGCTTTAAAATTGATTAAGATGATTGATGAATGGCTAGTTTGTTTGTTTGTTTGAGAGTTTTGAGACCGCGAATGGGTAGAAGGAGCAATAACCAAGATTTCACTAAAAGTATTTTGAGAAAAGAAATCTTCCCTAAACACGCAAAAATCAATTGAACAGTTTGAGAGAGAAAGAAATAGATGAAGTATATGATAGATGTGATATGTTAGTCATGTGATAGGAAGAGAGAGGTAGAGAGAAAATAAGATGTTGAATGAGTGTATAAAATTTTGGAATGTTTAAATATAAGAGTCATTTGATAATTATTATTTTGTCATGTGTTGACATCTTAAAGAAAATTCTCCATTTTCACTATGTTCATCTTTATGTGCCACATATCATTGTAGTACTTGTGTAACAAATTCAATCAATATAAATTCTATGAATTTCTTCTAATCATGTAACGAATCATACAAATTTCATAAGATTAAAAAAAAATAGAGAACAATAGTGAAAGTGTGGAACCTGATAGGTTGGAGTTTGTCACTGTGGGAGGGGTTGGAAACAATAGAGACTGCATTACTTTTGCCAAGAAGATTCAAGAATTGTGCTCCTCGTCGTTGAAGATATTGGCCAAGCTGATGATTTGAATTCTGCAATTTCCAATTGACTTTTGGATCCAAGTAACCGATCTTAAGTCGGAACATAGATGCCATTGTTAGTAGATCAGTCACTTGTTTTCAAACCACAAAATTATAAGTGCCTCATCAAACTACTATATGTGATGGAAAACCAATGTAAACTAGCCCTAGGGAATGTGATTGAGTAGTATTGTCATTCTATGTAAACTCCTCGTATAAATCTTACTCAACTATTATGGAATAAAAACCCATTAATTTTTTAGTAAATATAGAAATCATCGATGTCAATAATCTCATTAGTTGCCTACTACCATGATTTGATTGGCCCAAGAAATTAATTAAACGATTAAACATATACGTATTTCGTAAAGTAAAAGTATTATTCGATAGAGAATTTTTTTTTATAAATAGAAAAATGTTTTTTTTTGAAAGAATAAATAGAAAAATGTTATTTGTTACGATTACAAAGAGTTTTCAGTTTTGTTTATGAAAGATGCAAACAAAAGAGCATTTTTTTTTTTAAATTCTGCACACAAAAATTGTAGATTGGAATTCTTTGATTTTAATATTTGATTTTATATACACATATGTTAATAGGTCAAAAAATATTTTTTATTTACCTAATAATTATATGAATGTGATTTTTATTTTTTTCCTCTTTTTTCAATAATTTAAAAAAACAAAATGAAAACTAATTATAAGATAATATTAATAATAATGTATCGTTTTATAAATAATCACCAAGAAACAATTCTTGGTCAATCTTGTAAAAAAAAAATTTCTTGGTCAATGGTCAAACTTTACTACCCAAACTCCATATTACAATGGATCATTTTTTTTCTAAAAATCATATTATTTTTATGTTTATGTAAATAGAAAAAATCATGTCAGAATATATGAAAATAGAAAAGGTTTGTACAGAAAAAGGAAAAGAAATAGGAAATAGTGGAGGAATAAACGCAATTAAAGTATTACTATATTGAATTGTAATACCATTAAAAGATATTACAACTGTTTTTGACTGGCACTCACTGCATGCGTTATATGCATGAACATAATTTCTATTAATTATTTTTTAATAAATAATTGGAGAAAAAAATGTAATTAAAAAAAGTTATCAAAAAAAAAATGGACAATCTTAAAATTAAAAGAGTTTTTATGTATTAATAAATAGTCATATAAATTGCTTCAAAAAAAAATAGTCATACAAATCAATTGAAACATAATGGACAAATTATGAATTGTGAATTAGAAAAAAGTATCTGTACGTCCCCGTGAGCTTAGCTCAATTGGTAGGGACATTGCATAATTTATGCAGGGACCGGGGTTCGAATCTCAGACACCCCACTTCTCCACATTTAAATGTGTGAGCTCTAACCACTAGGCTACTAAACCAAAAAAAAAAGTACCTTTACAATTTGTATGGTTGTCGATGTGTGTGACTGACTGTGCAGACATAAGTTTGATAATTTTGAAAAATTAGAATATGAAATAGCATATTGATGCATTGTATTTAATATAATCGGATGATAGATCAGTCAGTATATTGAGCATACCTGTATTTCTAAGGTGTAGATGATAGTCAGCACTTCCTCAGAAGAGAAGTCTGTCAAAATTGAAACATATATAGTTTCTAAAAAACAGTCAAAGAAAAACTTTATAACCAAAATAAGCCTAAGTGGTCAAATTGAATTAGGGCTACAAAAAAAAATATTATTGGAATAATATATATATATATATATATATATATATATATATATATATATATATATTATTTTGAGTGGATTTACATTATTGCATGTTGTCGTTGGTTTTGTGCAGCACTAGAACAATGCAGTTCTAAAAACGCTTCTTCTCACTCTTGATAATTTGTTAACCTTAGAAAATACCCACATAATAACTCTCATGTTCTTTAAAAAAAAAAGAAACTCTCATGTTTGCAAAATAAATCGTAAGTATCACTTTCAATTTTCAGTTGACTTTTAATTGATCGTCATGCTCTTCTCTTTTCTTTTTCTTTTAAAATGCGGAAAATAATGAAATGCAATGGTTATTGTGGGAGGGATTGAGTATTAAATTGAAAATGAATGTTTTCATAATATTTCTCTTATAATATTTTGTATTTGAATTATACAATTTGGAGATTTTAGGTAATTTACTATTATAGTCAATTGATGGAGATTAATTAATTACCATATTGTATTTTTCAATTTACAGTAATATTATTTATGGTGATTTGCTGTTGTCCATTTAGGTTGCTGGGTATTTTAAATTTGAAAAGGCTTTCATTTGGAGATAAACTGTGACATATTGTTCCTGAAAGTTTAGCCCTAACACATGAATTGTAAATTTTTTTTTCCTGAAAGATTAGTTAGCCCTAACACATGAATTATAAGGTTTTTTAATCGGGTATCATTATGCGCAACTGCAATGACTAAGATTTTTAGGATTGTATTCAAACTCAGGACCTCTGGTTAAGCTGAAAAAGATTTCTTATCATCTCATCTAAGTGTTCTTAGATAAAGATGTGAATCAATGTATGAAATGTTAACAATGATTAAATTTGTTCTCCAAGCTATTATGTCATATGTTATGAGTATTTTTTTTGCTCCCTAACACGATGATCGATGCTATTGAGAAAATGATGAATGTTTTTTGGTGGGGTCATATGCAGCTACTCATAGAGGTATACATTGGCTATCTTGGGACAAGCTTACTATTTGCAAAAAATTTAGAGGTATGGGTTTTAAAGATTTGACAACTTTTAACTAGGCAATGTTGGGAAAGCAAGGTTGGAAATTACAAACTCAAACGGATCGTCTGGTATCTAGGATTTTTAAAGTTCGGTATTTTCCAAGTAGTAACTATTTTGAATATAAACTTGGACGCAAACCAAGCTTTGTTTGGCGAAGTATTTTTCCGCAAAGAGAGTGGTCAAAACAGGTGCAAGGTGGAAAATAGGTTCATGTGTGTCTGTCCCCATTTTTTATGCTCCATGGCTTAGAGATGGAGCGTCTATATCAAGTGAAGGCCAACCACTACCAACGGGTCAACAGGCTCGTGCACATATATGTTCATTAATCATGAAAATCATGCGTGGAACCATCATTATGTGCAGCAATGTTTTGATAATGCTACAGCTCAGAGTATTTTGAACACACCTTTATTCCCATCAGTAGTAGAGGACGAGCTTATTTGGAGAAAAGAAAAAGGCTAGGTGTTATATGGTTTAAAAGACATGTTGTTTTTGTTTGGAGGAAATTGCGAATAATTCCTATTTGCATCGACCTAGCCAACAGACGGGTATTTGGAAGTTAAAGCTGCCTCCAAAGGTAAAAATTTTGATTTGGAAAATATATCGAGGTTGTCTCCCAACAAGGGCAAGGCCCAGAGATAGAGGAATAAATTGTCTGACGGAATATGTGGTATGCACCGGTAATTACGAAGATGCAACACATATATTATTTGATTTCCCATGGTCGTGAATGTTCGGAAGACTTGCGGCTTATGGCAGGTTATAGAGAAGGAGATGTGGCAAGATTATATAGTTGAAACTATTGTTAGACCAAAATTGGTTAATTGAACAAAGCCCTCAAAGTTTTGATGATAACAAAAGCAATATATGAAGCATACTTTAGAACAATTAGGATTCTCTAATGTGTGTTTAAGTATGCAGGAAATTCTAAGTACAAGTGAAATATTGCCTCTGCACCAAGTCAAAGCTCTGGACATGAAGTCAAAGTTTTGCACATGGTCAAAGCTTTGGACTCGTGTTGCTTTCTACGCTAAGTTTTTGGAAGTTCTGGACCTTGATGAGCATTATGTCATAGATAAAGACAAAGCTCTGCACCAAGATTATAAGGTCAACTATCGAAGTTAATGATATTCTACAAATCTTCTGGAGTAGGATCCTCTGTACCAAGCATATGACACTGTAAAGCTTCATCGATGCGCGCAATGGTTACTAGCTATCTCAAACAGGAAAGTTTATTCTGACTTATGCAAGGGAATAAAACTTCTTTGATATCATCATTGATGAAATTGAATGACTGAAGCGTTGACCTCCAAATCTCCATGATATCTCAGCATTCATTTAGGCATTCAAGACAAGGATTTATTCCTCAACGGTCATCTATTTCATCTCTATATAAAAGACCAAGGTTGATTGAAGAAGGTTGCGACACCTACAACATTCAAGCATATAAAAAGTCTAACATGTTCATATATACTATTGTAATTATATACATAATTTTTTATAGTATATACCTTGTCTAAAAAAGAAAAATAAAGTATTTGTACGGTTACACTCTGAGTGTATTGAGCTTCATATCTGTTTACTACTCCTACAATTTGTGTAAACATTATTCATTTGTAAAAACAATTTGTTGTTGTATATCTCTAGATTGAGATTAGGAAGTCCTCTAGGTTGAAGCAAGGAAATTTAGAACAAAGTTGTATTAATGGTTTTGTTGTAATTAAGATTTGATTATAGTGATAAATCCATTGGAAGTGTAAGGGGACTGGAAGTAACCCCGGGTTGCGGGGTGATAAATTATTTGTGTTGTCTCTTTACCTTATCTCTTTACTTTTCGTTGTTATATGTTCCTTCAAAAGAGTTGCAAAAGCGGCAAACACAATTCAACCCCCCTCCTTCTTGTGTTTTTCTCATCTTCAACTATTATATTCTCACTTTTGTAGGTTATGTCACAAGTGCAACGCTAGAGGTTCGTGACTATCACTTGGAGTCTATGGAAGAGCTGGAACAAGAAAGTGTGGCAGCAGGTTACTGAGATGTATAGTCAAATTATGGAGCGCGCGAAACATTTATAGGAAGATTGGTTGAACGCAAAGATAACGAAGAAAGCTAAAAAAACACAACAACAACATCGGCCACCTCTAGTAACTGTAACAACAAGGACAATAAGCAACTCACAACAACAGTTGCCTCATTGGTAACCACCACCAGCAGGCGTCTAAAGTGCAACATTGATGCCTCTTTCTCCACCATGTTGAATCGTACAAGGTTTGGCATGTGTATAAGGGATAATGAAGAAAGATTCTTGCTTGCTCGAACACTATGGTCACAATCTATTTACTCAACAGAAATTGGTGAAGCCTAGGGATTACTTCATTCCATCAATTGGGTGTATGATCTACAACTTAACAATTGGATCATGAGTTAGATGCGAAGATAGTTATAGACTACATCAACAACGCTAACCACAACATCACAAAATTGGCACTATATTAGATGAATACAAACGTTGTTGTAGCTTATTTTTCACAAACTCTCGTGTCGATTTTAGACAAAGACAAACAAATGAGGTAGCTCATACATTAGCTAGATAGGCCGCATATTCTTAACTAGTCATCATACTTTTGTTGATGTACCGCCATATATTATTGAACTGATATCTGATGAAATGATATAAGCTTTTTTTTTTCCTTTAAAAAAAATACTCATCAGCATATATAGAATAAATGGAATATTGAGGGGAAATTAATTCAATATCAAATTATGAATGCATCCTTCAAAAAAAAAATTATGAATGCACTAGTTTGGTTCTGCGGTGATAAGAAATGATTTTGTAAAACTAATTGTGACTGAAAGTGAGTTGAAAGGTAAAGTGATTTTTCTTTGAATACATTTATGTAAAGTGGATTGAACCATAAATTTATGTGTGAAAATCAATTTTAGAATCAAAATATACAAATCTTAACTTCAAGTAGAATTAATTCTGAATGCAAAATCAATTATACTTGAAAGTAACCAAACATATCAAAATCAATACTACACACTCAGAATCAATTATGACCTTTCTAAAAGTGGAACCAAACACACACTAAAGTGAGGGCTGTATTGTCATTTTATGGAATTGGGTGCAAAAAGCCCAGTTTTCTTCTCTTAAACCCTAAGTAACCATATGGTATAAATAGAGACCCTTGCACACATTGTTATGGATTCAGAAACATTGACGGTCAAAACAACAGTTGAGACACCTCAAGAAATCTCAGTTATCGATAACTCAAAAATACTACTAATAGTTTTTTTTTATAAGAGTAACTAGTGTACATAAAAGTTAAGTTATATATATTACAACTTTAATACGTGGAACTCTTTAGACAAAAGCTGCACTTATTGATACTAGTGCATATTTTATATTATAGTTAAGATACTCTAGTCAACATAAGTTCTACCTCCAAACCTTACTACTACCGTCCATATTATATGCACCTAATACATGTACATATTTTTTTTTTCTTTCAAAATGACTCATAGGAAGAGTAAATATATCTTTTCAAGTCTCCTTTAGGCCGGTTCATAATATATTACATTATTGACCCATTTATTTAACTAGACCCTCTAGGGGTTAGAGGTACATATAGTCTCTGGATACGGCTCAATAGAAGCATACACTGAAGTGGTCCACATATCAGCAAGAGGTAAGTAAAAAGACAAAGTCACAGTACGGTGACGAGTTCTAATAATGAAGTTGGGGTATTCGTCGGTAGTGATGTTAATGGCAATTACACCATCATAAGCCACAATAAAATTAGGATAGTCGGTGGTGTATGTTCCGTCGACAAACTCCAGACGAACTGAAGGGCGGGGATCGTGGTTCTCCATCTTTAAATGATTAAAATATAAAACAAAACAACAAACAAGGGGTGAGTTCACATCAACAATATTACAAGTAGTAGAATCTTTAACAATTATTATTATTAGAATATATGCAATGAAATGCAAATACATTAAATTCATCATGTATGTGACTCTTTCCTACTCCATGGAGATTCTATATGAGAGGAGCAATCGAGAAGACATGTTACGTCTCAATTCTCATTGGTACATTTCTCTTCTCTTTTTATACTTAATATATTTTTACCAGAACACTCTACCACCGATCATGAGTTCTTGCAGTGTCACGTCAAGTTCGTCACTGTGAGGCATCGAATACCACGACACAGGGGAGCTATTACCTGGTCACTTGTGGGGTTTCACACTGTGACGCCCTCAAGGTCTCTTAAACCTTCACTTACGCACTCTCGCTTGTACCAAAGCATGACTCCCTCTTGAACTCATGTGAATTTATTTTAAAAATCTCTTCATTATTTCTTGGTTTAGGATGTACATTTATTCTACTTCTTTAATTTATTTCTTATAACTAAGAATGATCGTTTTTTCAAAGAAAATGCTTCACCTGCATAATTAGAGTAAATAAAATATCTTCCATGACACTTTAAAATACATTAATAGGTAATTAGTACCTTCAAACTATAATGGTTGACAATAAATTTTTTTTTTTTAGGAAACGGTTGACAATAACTTGAATCTTACTAATCCAAATATATAAATTCTAGTTATTATTTTTTATTTTTTATTTACAGTGCACTTTTTCTTATGTATACTTGTTTACTTGTAAACTAATCTATTTTGATTTATTTTTGTTAAGTTTCTGGATGTCGCTGGTTCTTAAGCTAATCAATCTTATCACCCCTTTTATTATTATAATTGTTATTATTAATTAGGGTTAATAGGTTTTTATCCCCTGTCATATAAGCGAAATTTGGTTTACCCCCTCTAAAAAAATTGGAGATCCCCCGTTGTAATTTAAAGATTCTTTGATTTTGGACCCTCAGTGCATATGACTGTGCATTTTTGCTGATGTGGCAGGGGGTAAACCAAATTTCGCCTATATGGCAGGGGGTAAAAGCCTATTAACCCATAAATTTTTGCACAGTCATATGCACTGAGGGTCCAAAACCAAAGAATCTTTAAATTACAAGGGGGGATCTCCATTTTTTTTACAAGGGGTAAACCAAATTTCGCCTATATGGCCGAGGGTAAAAGCCTATTAACCCTATTAATTATTAGGTTAAATACCATTTTTGGTCCTTTAAGTTTTACAAGAATACCAGATTAGTCTTTTAAGTTTTTTAAGTTTCAAATAGGTCCTTTAAGGTGTTAATTTAATGCACCTATTTGAAGTTTTTTAAGTTTTTAAGTTTCAAATAGATCCTTAAAAGGGTAACGGTGTAATAAATTAACAACTTAAAGGACCTATTTGAAACTTAAGAACTTAAAGGACTAATCCGGTATTTTTGTCAAACTTAAAGGACCAAAAGAGGTATTTGACCTAATTATTATTACTACTACTTTTAGCTTTCATTCTAAAAGAGTTATTATACAATGTTGTTATTAAATTGAAGAGAGCAAAATCGTACAAAAACTTACTCACAATACCATATACTAGTTATTGCTACACATTTCCAGAAAATATTATGTCATTATGCCTTGCAGTACCTCATACTACTTGTCACTACACATATTCAGAAAATATATTATGCCAATATGCCTATACAACAACTACAAGAAATTTAACCTTAACTACACACATTTGTATAGTAGCCTGGTTAGAATATATAATGTTTGCAGTACATACTATACACACACATTCATAGCAAAACACATCTATAAATATCATAGATAAAATTAATTTATGATTAGTGCAGATTGTAAAAGCCATTTAAAAACTAAAAAGAGTTAGGGTCACTCTTGACTCAATTGATTCCACCCTACTATCATTGTTGAGATTCCTCACCCCCCTACCTTGATAGTTTCTCTTCTCGTTGCAAATTATTAGAATCTACTCAAATCTAAAGAAAAACAAAATTTTATCAAAATGAGTTTTTACCTAAAGAAAAGAAAAGCATAAACTAAATGTGTAGTAGCAATGAATATGAGAAAATTTCACCCTTAGGATCTACTAGTGAGATGCACAACTTCAACTTTAATATTTTTACTTTATGATGAGATGAAAGCTTGAAGATGATACTAGTTGAAATTCTGGCAATTCTGGTTCTGAACCAGTAAAACAGAGTATGAAAAGTAAAGTTCAGAAGCAGAAAATTAAAGTGCAGAAAGTAAAGGAACACAGGATATTTGTTAACCCAGTTCGCTGTAAACTTCACCTACATCTGGAGGATACCAATTCAGGAAGGAAATCCACTAAGTAGTATTAATTCTAAGACTCAACTCACAGCCCTTGTTTTTCCAGCCTTATCACTTAATCACTACCCGTATAGATTTCTACCTAGGAACACCTAGGTATAAGAACCCACTTACTTCTCAACCAAGTAATCACAACCCAGTGATTATCAGACTCAACAAAAACAACAAATTGAAGACACTCTTCAAAACAGAAAACAGTCACTTGTGCTTAAAAGCTTTAAGTGCAAACAAACTAAACAAAACAACCAACTCTAACAGATGAGTGGTACAAAACAAAGCAATAGCTTACAGACTCAAAAACTCAAAAACTCTGATTTCTGGTTTTTGATTCATAAAATCTCCAATAGCAATGCCCTCTTTAAATAGTCTTCAGCAACAACATAATTCTGAACACAATCTTCAAAGATATACTCCCAGAATTATTTTAGAAGCAAATAGAAACACATATATTTCTGAATTATATTTTGCAAAGATTCCTTTGAAAATATATTCATCAATAAAATAAACAAATCTGCAAGAAAGATCTTTACACGAAATAATCAGCCTTCTAGAAACAGCAACCTCAATAAATCTTCAAACAAATCATCAAAAGATACTGTAAGAATTAACAGAATTCAGACGCAGAAATTCAGCTTCTGAAATGCAGCTTCTGAAGGTCAACAAAAGTCAACGTCTGAAGGCAGCTTCTGAAGGTCAACAAAAGTCAACGTCTGAAGGCAGCTTCTGAAGGTCAACAAAAGTCAACGTCTGAACAGTGCGTCTGATGACCAGTTCAGCGTCTGATGAACAATACCAGCGTCTGAAGACCATTCCAGCTTCTGATGAACAGTAACAGCTTCTGAAACCCAATTTCCAGCTTCTGAAGACACAAAATAGCTTCTGAGGACGCTTTGCTTGCACATTTTGATTTTACCAAACATGTAGCCAACATCCAAATATCCAACACTAGTTAAGGAGGCTAAGGAAGGTGACTAATTCATATTTAGTTGTTAGCTTATATAGTGGAATATTGTTGGTTTGCTGTGTTAGTGACTTAAGCCAAGGGTGTAGGTATTTACGGTGAAAGTGGAAGAGTAAAAAGTTCATCTCATGGGTAAAATTAGTGCAAAGTGTCATTCAATTAAGTTACCACACCCCCTTTTTATTTTTTGCACCTCCCTGTTATTTCTTTTATTTTTCTTTGCATTTTTATTATTTCTTTTTTATTGTTTCTTTTATTTCTTAGCATCTTATTTACTCATATTTAGTATCATCTCATGCATTTTATTTTATTCGTCAATTTATTTTCATTTGTCATTTTATTTATTTATTTACGCCATTAGAATGTATTTTAGGATGAATGTAAAAAATATAAATGAGAATATGCATTGCATTCATTTTCATGCCGGATAGTTTAGTTCATAATCCAAGGAAAAGGGAACTTTCATTTTGATCCAACGTCATTATGAAATCCCTCGTGTTTAGTTTATTTTATCACTCTTAATCTTTTTTTAGTTCCAAGTAAAAAACCATAAAAAAAAACATTCAAATATTTAAAACTCCATCAAAAATATATTTTATTAACAAACCTTGGATTTCAAACCAAGCGGCTTTCTTTTAATCAAACTTTAATCAATCTTAATCATATTAGACTTTATTTTCTACAATTAAAATCAATCAACTTCACTCTTTTGCCACTTTGGCTCGTCTTATCTTTGACAACATTTTCAAACTTTAAAATCAATCAAACAAATCACTCGGCTTTTTACCCCGAACTACGTGATTTTGATCCCGCTCGAGTATGTAGGCAAAAAACTTTGTCTTTCCAAATCAATAAAAATAACAAAAACATTTTTCTCTTCAACAAAATAACAAAAGCATTTTCTTTCTCTTTAACTCATCACTTTAGTCTTTTTCACACTTAGGCATTTATTTACAAACAAATAATCAATTTAGCATAAAGATAAAATAAAACGAGAGGTTCCTATAGAGTACTATAGACGTTTAGGGTGCTAATACCTTCCCTTTGCGTAACCAACCCCCGGACCTTGATCTCTAAAAAAAAGGGTTTTTCGAACTTTCTCCCTTTTCCTCGGAAAAATAAAAGATCGGTGGTGAGCTTAAAGTTGCGAGTCAACGCTATTAATGCGAGTCAACGCTAACCAATAGCTTGATCTCCGAAATCACCGCGACAGAAATGGCGACTTCACTTGGGACGACACTCCTAAGTGGGTTAAACCTATCTTGTTTTTCTTTATCTTTATGCTTTATTTCTATTTGTAATCGTAAATACGTGCTTAAGTGTTTATCTTTACGTGAGTGGTGGGATAAGTCCTACACCCGGACTTGAGGGAAACATAAGATAGTATGGTGGTATAATCAAAGTGCCATACCAGGAGTAGTCTTGGGTTTTGGTACATGTGATATAACCACACTCAATGGAGGTCTCTTAAAAGTAGTACCATGTCGACATGAGTAGTCGTGTTTGGCATTGTTATTTTTAAGTGACCTATGAAGTTGAGGACCTTTAGAGTTACCTTTAACCCATCTTGGCCTTTTAGGACGTAGTGCGATGGCTAGTCAACTGTAGTCTTGAATTGGTTGATACGCGATACTACACTCAAACGAGACTTTCCTACGAACGTCGTTGGACCGGGAGTAGTCCCGTAATCCGACAATATTCGGAAGTGGTCAATGACTTTGGGAACTTGGTAGAACCCGTGATACAGGTACATGTTAAACCATAGTCCTTACCCAAATGGCGTATTTACCCTTGACTCCAACATGATGAACTTAACCTCACCATGTTTTCTTCATTCTTTAGCAAAATCATGCATACATGCATTCATTCATAAACTTTTTTTCCCATCAGTATCGAAAGACTTAGACAAGTTTTGTTGTAAACATCGTAGGTATGAACTTCACAAAAAGGAACACTCACGAACATAACTTTAAAAAACCCGGATTTAACAAACTTAAGGAAGCTAGGATCTTTAGTGACTAATCCGGAGGATTTTTCAAGCTCGTTATGGGAGATCACTTGGCATCCTCAAGTTTTAAATATCGGGGTTTTTCAAAGATTTCTATTGACGAACTTTTGAGCATATTCCTTGGCTTTGTTCCTAAAAAAGGGGATTGTTTGTAATATTTTATTTCTAATATGAATTTTCAAACTATGATGTTTACAATTACTTCAACAAGCCCGTCGATAACAAATCTTTCCTTTTTTTGCATAAGCATAATCATGCATCATACTGCATTCATAGTTTCCAATTCGAGTCTCATCCTCTGTTTCATCACAAAAAGGTTAATCTGCCGCCGTCAAAGAAAGTGGCCTGACGCATACCTTACAAACCTACTCGCATCTGCAACACTCGGGCACATCGAAGAAAGAGAATGGATCTGATTGAGCAGGAAAACCAAAATCTCTGGGAAGAGGTAGCCAGTCTCCGGGAAGGAATGGAGAAGTTGACCTCCATGGTGAGCACTTTATTAGCTTCTCAGGCTCAAGCTTCGGTTCCTCAGCCTGCTGTCACCACTTTTGAACAGCCAATCTCGTTTGCTTTACCAACTTCTACTGTGTTTACTCCACCGCCCGACATGTCTAGAGCTTACCCATGAGGGATTCCTTTCCCATCCAATGAAGAGTCTCGTCCTATTTTCTCTGAAACTTCAACACCACTTGTCCAACAAGTGGTACTGTTTCCTCAGCCCGGCCCGTCATTCTCACAAGCAGCGGTAACCTACTCAGCACCTCTTATCAACACTGTTAAACAAGAGCCGGACCCTATCTTTCATGCTGAAAGTGTCGGGGCTTTCAACAGGATGGATGAACTTCAAGAGAGATTTGACGAGATGCAGCGAGAAGTCAAAACTCTCCGCGGGAAAGACTTATTCGGGAAGAATGCTCGTGAACTCTGTTTGGTTCCCAACGTTGTGATACCACTAAAATTCAAGGTCCCTGACTTTAGAAAATACAAGGGGAATACATGTCCACGAAGCCATTTGGTGATGTACGCGAGAAAGATGTCTGCGCACATCGACAATCATAAGCTCCTCATTCACTTCTTCCAGGACAGTTTGACCGGGGCAGCCTTGAGGTGGTACATGAATTTGGAAAGCGCTAATATCCGAACTTTCAATGACTTAGGGGAAGCCTTCATTCTCCAGTACAAGTACAATCTGGACATGGCCCCCGACAGAGACCAGCTTCAGGCTATGGCCCAGAAAGAAAAGGAAACCTTCAAGGAATACGCCCAGCGTTGGAGAGAGATTGTTGCACAAGTCAGCCCGCCTCTAGAAGAGAAAGAGATGACAAAGGTTTTCTTGAAAACTCTCGGCCGATTTTACTATGAGAAGATGGTTGCCAGTGCACCGACAGATTTCACCGAGATGGTAAATATGGGAATGCATCTAGAGGAAGGAGTCCGAGAAGGACGTTTGGTTATGGAAAGTACTTTTGCTGCCAGCAGTACAAAGAAGTTTGGGAATGACTTCTTAGGAAAGAAAGAGCAAGAGGTAAGTATGGCGGCCCATAGGCAGCCCCAGCAACAATATCAACAACAACCTCAACAACAGGCTCCCCAACAGTTCACCCAACAGAATCGGGTTCAGCAGATATCGCAGTTTGATCCAATTTCGATGGCGTATGCAGAGTTGTTTCCCGCTTTGCTGGAGAAAAATCTTGTTCAGACTAAGGCGCCTCCTCAGGTACCTGAAAGGTTGCCAAGATGGTATAAACCTGATCTCTCTTGTGCTTTCCATCAAGGGGCACCCGGTCACGACATTGAGCATTGTTACGCCCTGAAAGCTGAAGTCCAAAAGTTGATCCATGCTAATATCCTGTCCTTCAAAGATTTGAATCCTAATGTGCAAGCTAATCCACTACTGGATCATGGGACCTCATCTGTTAATATGGTGCAAGATTGTTCAGAGGCTTACCCTGTTGAAGACAATCTTGAAAAGGTGGCAGCTAGTTTTGTGACACATGGCGGAGTTTGCCACAGTTGGATCGTTGCTGACGTTCCTTCCGCTATTCCTTTTTTCAATAACATTTTGTTGTTTTCGCTTTTCAAAAAAAAAATCCTTTTGTTTCTGCCCGAGACGAAAGTGAACTTTTGTAGGGCTTTTTGCTTCATGCATTCCCATCATCAAATAAAAAAAGTCGTTTTTTCCCCGACTATGTCTTTTTATTCTTTGCTTTTTTCTGGAAAATGGTAACACAAAAAAAAACTTATTTTCTTTAATCAATTTCCAAATATCTGCATTTACTTGTTTACTAAAACTAATCATGAATCATACAAAAGGTTTAAACACCAATAAACCCGTTGAACACTGGAACCATGTGCTCTATCCCAACTTTGAGTTCCCTGCCTACGAAGCTGAAGAGGAGGAGGATAAAGGGATTCTCAAAAACATCTCAATTACTAGAGTATGAAAGGAAGGTCATTCAGTCTCATAAAGAAGCACTGGAGGTGATTAACTTGGGCTCTGAGGAACTGCCACTAAAATATTCCTGGTAAAATTGTAGATGAATGGTGTCATTGAAGCTGCAAAAAAAAAAACACAAAAAAGAAAGCAAAAAAAACAACAAGAAAGAAAAAATACATCAAGAAGATAGTGCAGAAGATGGTAGTCACCTACAAAGACTGGCATAAGATGCTCTTGTATGCTTTGCACAGATATCGTACCTCCGTACGCACCTCAACAGGGGCAACCCCCTTTCTCTTTGGTATATGGCTTGGAAGCGGTACTAATTGAAGCCAAGTTGTCAGAGGCTGAATGGTGCCAAAACAGATATGATCAGTTGAACTTGATTGAAGAGAAACGCATGAATGCCTTGTGTCATGGGCAGTTATATCAAAAGAGGATGAAACAAGCTTTTGACATGAAAGTTTGTCCCTGTGTGTTCCATGAAGGAGATCTCGTGCTCAAGAAGGTCTTGTCTTTTCAACCCGATTCCATGGGCAAATGGACGCCTAACTACGAAGGCCCATATGTCGTCAAAAGAGCTTTCTCTGGTGGCGCAATGACTCTTACGATTATGGATGGTGATGAGCTCCCCCGTCCTGTAAACGCGGATGCAGTCAAGAAATACTTTGTCTAAAAAATAAAAGAATAGGTCGGTAAGTCGAAAACCCGAAAGGGTGGCTTAGGCAAAAATGAGTGTCTCGGTGGAATGAAAACCCGAAAGGGCGGCCCAAGCAAAAATTAGAGACATAAAACAAAAAAACAATCATCCTGATAGGTCGAAAACCCGAAAGGGCGATCTATGCAAAAATTAAGGATCAAAAGACAAAGTAACTGCATCGGGTTAGCCACGACTCACTTGGGGCACGTTAGCTGTCAAAGAGACTCTGAATCTGAAGCATCTAGACAGTGGAATTCAAAGTTGTCAGGGGGAATAATGGATATTGTGTTCAATGTACTTTTCCCTTATATTTACCATTTTCCAAACTTTGTGAGATCCGTTGAGCCACGTCTTTGGCTGGCCACCACTCTATTAAATAAATTTGAGCCTATGTCCTTTTATTTTGAATTCTCATTTATTCTATTTGCAAAATTTTCTTCTATTTTTTATGGTAATACTTGAAGCAAAACATTTTTCAAAAATCATAAATATTTTTTCTTTAAGTCTTTTGAAAAGCACAAACAACAAACACATTTTCTCTAAACTCATGAATAACTGAACTGTGCGTCAACATCCGTCCTAAGAACGGGTAAACTCTGCAGGTTGTACATGGTCAATTGCTTAAAAAAAAAAAGAGCTCGGTAAGTCGAAAACCTGAAAAGGCGGCTTAAGCAAAAAATGAGCGTCCCGGTGGATTGAAAACCCGAAAGGGCGGTCCAGGCAAAAGTTAGGGATTCAAAAAAGAAAAAACAACAAAAGATAAGCATGACCACAGAAACACCAGTTCTTCTGCCAGGTTTTTGGATTGACACGTTCTCCCTAGAAAGTGTTTACTCCTCATCAGTTGTTGCGTATGTCGGGCTTTACCCCGTCAATGTTTTGATATGTCCCTAATGGAATCATCCTCAATGAAGATTATCGAGTGTTTATAATGCGACGTCGGTCCACTTTCCATCTTACCTGTCCAATCTTGTCTCATCAAATCCATCAGTTATACAATCACACAAGTTGTTCCTTCATACAATCATACAAGTCGTACTATCATACATACATTCATACATTCATGCATATACAACATACAAACAACATCATTCTTACATGGTTACATTAACCACCCTGAGTCTTGCATTAACTATCTTTTCATACCAATCAATCGTGAACAATTTGTAATCTTCTCCTTCCCCCCAAGTGTCATCCCCACTATGTCTGGTCCAAAGATGTCACCCTCTTTATGCCAAGTGGCAGTTCTTTAACGAACAACTTGTGCAACTTTTATCTTGTCTTGTCGCCAAGTGGCAGTTATTTAACGAACAACTTGTGCATCTTTTATCTTGTCTTTAGGCCAAGTGACAGTTCTTTAATGAACAACTTGTGTGTATCTTGTCTTTTGTCGTCAGTGGCTAGTTCGGCAATATCCCGAACACCTGACATTTACATTTTACCTTCATTAAGCTACCCTCACAACGGTAGTAGGTAAAATAGTTTATCCGTCTTCATTAAGCTATCCTTACAACGATAGTAGACCATGTCTTTTCATTTACATTTTACCTTCATTAAGCTACCCTCACAACGGTAGTAGGTAAAATAGTTTATCGGTCTTCATTAAGCTATGCTTACAACGATAGTAGAGCATGTATTTGTTGGAACAAAATGTATGAACAACTCTCTTTTGGGTTTTGATGATAACAAAGTGTTAAATAGAAAATTGGAATTGTTAATGCTTTGTTCTAAGTGTGCAGAACCATGTTCTTAATGTTTGGTAATTAATACTGGTTATGGAAGAACAAGCTAAGAGCAAGAAGGAAAGCATAGAAGCCTTGTTGCAAGTTTGAAGCAAGACTGGGTCTGAAGTAGCTTCTGAAAGACTGAGTCTGAAGACTGCGTCAGAAGGGCGCTTCTGAAGGCAGAGTCTGAAGACTGCGTCTGAAGGGTGCTTCTGAAGACTGAGTCTAAAGGTCAACAAAAGTCAATGTCTGAAGGTTGAGTCTGAAGGTCAACAGAAGTCAACGTCTGAAGGTTGAGTCTGAAGGTCAACAGAAGTCAACGTCTGAAGGCTGAGTCTGAAGGTCAACAAAAGTCAACGTCTGAAGAAGTGCGTCTGATGAACAGTGCTTTTGAAGGGTGAGTCTGAAGACCTGCTTTTGAAGTACTGTTCCTGAAGAAGCTTCTGAAGTCTGAGTTCTTTAAGGAAAAGCAGTTGTCTCTGTCAACAGTAAAGCCTGCAATGTCAGAACAGCTCTTTGGAATTGTTGCCTCCTTCACAGAACATACCCCAGCTTTTAAGGAATGAATTCAAACTTTGTGTGCTCTGTTTTTACGCACACAAACTCAGCTGGACCTAGCCTCTCTTTGCAACAGCTCTTTGCTACAACTCTGGGCAATCTCAACAACTCTTTTATTATCTATAAAAGGGTGAAGTTTTGAAGAAGAATTGCCAAGACTCTGTACAGAAATACACAACTGCAAAACCAGAACTGCAAACACTCTGTTTTACGTTTTCTGTCACAAAACAACTTAAGAATTCTTACAATTGTTTATCTTAGAATTCCTTAAGTGTTAGAGTCTCATTTGAGTTATATTTTGTGAACACCTCTGATATTTGATCAAGTGTTCAACACAAACTTATTTTCTGTTGTAAAATCAGTTTGATACCCAAAGTCTTAGCCTGTGTGCTAAGTAATCTGAAGTCTCTTTACTTTGTGTATTGAGCAATTAGAAGTCTCTTAGCTTTGTGCTTTGAGCAGGGAAGTCTCTTGACTTTGTGTCTTGAGCATTTGAAGTCTCTTGACTTTGTGTCTTGAGCATTGGAAGTCTCTTGACTTTGTGTATTGAGCATTAGAAGTCTCTTACTAGGTGTTTGAGCATTGAAGTCTCTTAACTTTGTGTTTTGAGCAATTGTAATCAGTTTGATTATAGTTAAATTTCCTGTAAGTGATAGGGGGACTAGACTACTTCCGGTTTGTGGAAGGAACTAGTATAAAATCCATTGTGTCTTTCTTTCCCTCTCTCTTTACTTCTTAATCCGCTGCATAACCAACTCTGAAAAAGGTTCAGAACTGATCTATATCAGATTCTGAACTTAAAATAAGTTTTGAGAAAGGAAAAGATTTTACCCACACAATTCAACCCCCCTTCTTGTGTGTTTTTCTCACCTTCAGTTGGTATCAGAGCTCTGGTTCTGATATTCAATCACTTAACAGTGAGTCAGTATTGATCCTGAGAAAAACATGGCTTCTGGTAATTATGGAGAATCTACATCCAGAAGTGGTGGTGGTGGCTATGGTACAGATAACAAGAAATCTCACTCACACAATAAACCCCCTATGTTTACTGGTGATGCTGAGAAATTCTCATGGTGGAAAAGCAAGATGTACAACCACATTATTGGTATTGATGACTCCTTATGGGATATAATAGAAGATGGAATATCTATTCCAGTTGATGAAGAAGGAGTGGCTATTAACAGAAGAGGGTTGTCTGATGCTGAAAGGAAAATCTACAGGAAGCATCACAATGTTAGAGGAATCATTGTGGACTCTTTACCCCACAATGAGTATCTCAAACTGAGTGACAAATCAACAGCAAAAGCAATCTTCACTTCTCTATGCTCCAACTTTGAAGGAAATAAAAAAGGTCAGAGAAGCAAAGGCAAACCTTCTAGTTCAGCAGTATGAGCTGTTCAGAATGCAGGAGGATGAAAATATTGAGGCTATGTTCACAAAATTTCAGACTCTAGTTTCTGGACTTCAGATTCTGAAGAAAAGCTACACTACTGATGATCATGTGAACAAGATCCTCAGAAGTCTGCCATCTCAATGGAGACCTGAGGTGACTGCTATTGAGGAAGCTAAAGAATTAAATACTCTAAGTATTGAAGATCTTACAAGCTCTCTCAAGGTGCATGAACTGGGACTCATTGAAGATAAATCTGTTAGACAGTCTGAGTCTGTATCAAAATCTGATGAAGAATTTTCTGAGGAAAGTTCTGAAGAGGATTCAGAAGCTGAGGAGCTAGAAATGCTTTCCAAAAGAGTTAAGTTCTTGCTGCAAAGACAAAGGAAATCTTCTAACAAGAGCAACAACTTCAAATGATCTAGTTCCAAGAAGGAAGAACAGAAAGGCTGCTACAAATCCAGAAAGAATAGTTCAAAATCAAGCAACTTCAAAGACAAATTCAGAAAAAGTCTTTTGGCTACTTGGAGTACTCTTGACCAAGAATCAGATTCTGAAAATAAAGATGAAGATGAAGAAGAAGCTAATCTGGGTTTGATAGCTATAGTATCATCTGATGAGGAATCTGGATCAGAATCTGACAAAGAAAATGAAGCTGAATCCAATTTGAATTTAGTTGCAAATGTATCTTCTGATACAGAACCAGATTCAGACTCAGATGAAGAAGATGAGGTATATTCTGAACTATGTCATTCTGATCTTGTTGAAACAGCTAAGGAACTTATGAACCACCTCAGAAGCAAGTTAAATCAATTTAAAACTTTGAAAAAGAAAAATAACTTGCTGGCTGATGAGAATCTTAAACTTCAGAATCATATCAATGATATTGATGAAGAAGTTGAAAAGCTCAAAGAAATGGTTCATAAGAAACCTGATGTAGTTCCTAGTGAACATGAAACTGCTCTTCAAGATTTTATTTTGGCTGGAATCAACAGAAGCAAAGTTGCCTCTGTGATTTATAATATCAGCAGAAACAAAGGAGAAGGAATTGGTTTCAAAAACGATTCACTTAATTTTTCAAATGAAACAAACCTTCCATCTTGTTCTGAAGATATTATGAAAGGCTCTAAAGTATGCTTTGTGCCTGCTTCTGACAGTTCTGAGATAAAGAAGTTAACAGAAATTGAGACTGCTAAGTCTGAGGTTCTGAACTGCTCAGAATCTGAAGCTTCTGAACCTAAGGGAAAGATGAAGGAAAAATTTAAAACTTTGCCAAAGTCTAAACCAAAAGGTTCTATGCCTAAGACTATGAGAAAATCAGATTCTAAACCTGAAAATGTTCAAAGTTTGAAGAGTTCAGAACCTAAAACAAGTAAGTCTCAGAGTCTGAAAAATTCAAACTCAATTTTCACTAAAGCTGTGTTTATAAAACCTTCAAGGAACACTAAACCAGCTTATTCAAAACCTTATAAATCTCAGAATGTCAGGCAAAGCAAACAAAAGAAAGCCAGTCTATCATCTGTTTCTGATTGTATTAAGAAAGGTCAAACTGAAGTTTGCCTTGTGTCAGGAGCTGGCAAAACTGAAGTTCTTAAGAAAACAGAACCAAAGTCTTCAAAGGTTCAACTCTAAAGAAATCAGAACCAAAGACCTTCAAGTCTCAGGTTCTGAAGAAATCTGAGTCAAGAACATTGAAAACTCAGGTTCTGAAGAACTCATTGTCTGATACTAAGACTTATTCAAGATTAAAGGATTCACATCCAAGGTTTATGAACAAGTCTGAGTATTATAACTCCAGACATAAGGTGCAAAAGACTAAACCTTTCAGAACTAACCCAAGAGGACCCATAAAAATATGGGTACCTAGGTCTGAGATTATTTCTGTTGCAGATATGCTGAACAACCAAAGAAAAGGAGAAATCCTGGTACCTGGGCAGTGGCTGCTAGCAATACATGACAGAAGCCAAGTCTATGTTCCAAACCCTTACCATGAAAGAGGGAGGAACTGTGGGATCTGGAGGAAACCACAAAGACTTGATCACTGGTACTGAGATTCAGCTCTCAGAGGACACTTCAGAACCTGAACCAGAACCTGAGTCTGAAGAATGTCCAAAAGTTGAAAAGCCTCTCAGAATCTGACACTTCTCCTTAAACCAATCAAAGAACATTGTTGGAACAAAAATGGGTGTTCAGCAACAAATGAACAAGGAGAGGTAAATTAAAAGCTCTACTGAGGTATGTTGTGTTCTCAGTTATTCTTAATGGATTCTATATGAGTTGAAAAACTATCAGATTCATGAAAACAACATAACCTTCTTTGTGATAACATTGCTATAATCTGTATGTCTAAAAATTCCAATTCTACATTCAAGAGCCAAGCATTTTTGAACTTAAACGTCATTTTATTAAGAGATTTTGTTCAGAAGATAGATTTAAATTTATTAAAAAGAATCTGAACAATGCATTTCATCTCTTTGAAAAATTTGCTTGACTCTGAATAAGAAACTGAGAATCTGAGCTCATCAGAAGCTAATACTTAACAGACACTCACTTTGAGAGTCTGCAGAAAGTTCAGCTTCTGAAGACATCAGAGTATGAGTTTCAGAATCAAAGTTTTTGGTTTCTGATTAACTCATTTTAAGTGGACATTTTTCACATGACCCACTAATGAAAATGAATCTGGACTGTTGTTCAACACTTGGTCAGAATCTGATAAGTAATAACAGCTGGGCAATGATGAAATAAGCTTTGAAAGTTACACTTTGTCCCTCCCAAAGTCATCAATTTGAAAATGTGTTTTTCTGTTTTCAATTCTGAAATGTTTTAACAAAACACAGACACATTTTTCATCATAATTGCTCAAATGAGTATCAGACATGTTCAGTTTTTCAAATCTATTTAAAAACTCTGAATAGTTCTGTTTGAAAGTCTCATTTTGGTATCAGGCATGTTCAGCTTTTCAAACATATTTAAAAAACCCTGAACAGTTATGTCTGGAAGAGTTCAGAAGCACTGAGCTAAATGCAATATTTTTCAGTTTTCTGAAAAGAGTTCAGTTGTGCTAAAACCTTCAGTTGGTATATGATCTGAACAATTTTGTCTAAAATAGTTCAGTGATACTAAACAGAATGTACTGAACAAAAATGCTCTGAACAAAATGATTTGTTTTCAGTTTTCTACAACCAGTTAAGTGGTACTGAACAATTCTGAACAGATTGTGTCTGATCAGAATGCTCTGAACAATCTTTTATGTTCTGAAAAGCATTCTCTGATTTTCAAATGCAATATTATATACTTCATGTATGATCAAGCTTGCTCTGATGCTTATCTTTGCTGCTTGATTACCTATATGATTGCATTTTTATCTCACTTGTTTTCAAACTCTCTTAAATTCTGAAAATTTTCTTTTTGTTGATGACAAAAGGGGGAGAAAAAGTAAACAAGTATTAAGGCTCCTGAGCCCAGAATATAAGTTAAATTCTATCAGTTAATTAACTTATGAGGGGGAGTAAAAGTAATCAAGTATTAAGACTCCTAAGCTCAGAACATAAGTTAATTTCTGATTAAAATTAACTTATGAGAACATTTTTTAATCTCTTAGCCTCTGAATTAATTGCTGTGAGATATACATTACTCTTAGTGAGTTGAAATGAATTTAAATAACATGGATAAGAATCAGGGAGCTTACAAAACTCATCCTGTGGATTATCAGACTTAGGGGGAGAGCTTACAAATAATGGACATATGACTTTTATTGAAAAATTATGATTTTGGTCATGTGCATGATGATGTGTTAATTTTAAATTTCTGTGTGGTGCCTATGTGGCGGGATTTTATTTCATTTTCATCATCATGGCATAAGCATTTCTGTGTGCTGCCTATGTGGCGGGTAAAATATTCTGTGTGGTGGCTATGTGGCGGGTTAAATATTCTGTGTGGTGCTTTAGTGGCGGGCTGACTATATCCGGATCATTTAGTTCTCAGGAGCATGCATGACATTTCATTAGAACCTTTATATAAAAGAGAACGATTTTTTTGAGTATTTCTTTCTTTTTCACCGTTTATGTATTGTATGATTTATTTTATAATATTGTACCGAATGTTTGGTTTGATTTGTATGGTTTGTGGTTAAAGGAAGCTGACCCCTTACACCAACATTTTAAGTACCAAAGAAGAATTCCAAGGTTGATGGTGTTTGACTTGTTGAAGCGCGTACGGGGGCAAAAATAGGGTTTACAAATAAAAGAACTCTTGTAATAAAGTCTGTCATACTACTTATCTTATTTTGATTTTTAACTTCGTATGTTGTTTTTAAACGCAGAGATGGTTTATCTTCTGCTAGAAATAAATAAAATTTCGTTGAGTTTTTAATTAAAATAAATTTAAGAATTTTATTTACATTATTTTATGAATATAGAAATGAATATTTCTTTTCCTTACAACAAGTTAATGTTAAGAACTAAATAAATCTTTTAGTAAATTAGTGAGATAGGACATTCTATTTTATAAACATTTCGCCGGTCTTCATTAAGTTATCCTTACAACGATAGTAAACCATGTATTTTCTTAATATTTTACCTTCATTAAGCTATCTTTACACGATAGTAGGTAAATCATTTTGTCGGCCTTCATTAAGCTATCCTCACAACGATAGTAGACCTTGTCTTTTTCTTTACATTTTACCTTCATTAAGCTACCCTCACAACGGTAGTAGGTAAAATATTTTGTCGGTCTTCATTAAGCTATCCTTACAACGATAGTAGACCATGTTTTTTCCTTTACATTTTACCTTTTTTAAGCAACCCTCACAACGGTAGTAGGTAAAATATTTTGTCGGTCTTCATTAAGCTATCCTTACAACGATAGTAGACCATGTCTTTTCCTTTACATTTTACCTTCATTAAGCTACCCTCACAATGGTAGTAGGTAAAATATTTTGTCGGTCTTCATTAAGCTATCCTTACAACGATAGTAGACCATGTCTTTTCCTTTACATTTTACCTTCATTAAGCTACCCCCACAACGGTAGTAGGTAAAATATTTTATCGGTCTTCATTAAGCTATCCTTACAACGATAGTAGACCATGTCTTTTCCTTTGCATTTTACCTTCATTAAGCTACCCCCACAACGGTAGTAGGTAAAATATTTTATCGGTCTTCATTAAGTTATCCTTACAACGATAGTAGACCATGTTTTTCCATTTACTTTTTACCTTCATTAAGCTACCCCCACAACGGTAGTAGGTAAAATATTTTGTCTGTCTTCATTAAGCTATCTGCACACCGATAGTAGGCAAGGACTTTTCTTTTTTATATTACCTTTTTTTAAGCTATCAATACACGATAGTAGGTAATACATGTCATCTGCCTTTTTTATATTTTGTTGATAGTAGACAGTGTCTCCTTCTTTTACCTTATTTAAGCTATCATTTACACGATAGTAGGTAACATCGGTCTTTGTTTTTGTTAGGCTATTGTTCTGAATCAGTGCGATAGTAGACAATCCCTTCCCTAGTGAAACCATGTTATCCCTAGTGGAGTCGGATCCCGTTCTTTGACGAACGCGGTATCCTTTTGTTTTGTTTTATCCCAAGTCAGGTCATCTTCGTCGTCTTGCATTCATACTTGTATTACGAGCATCCTCGGTATCTTAAGATCAAAAATGGTGTATTCTGTATTTAAGTCTCTTCTTCCCGTCGAAGTGAAGATTTCATCTTCATATCTCCGAACGAAGAAACTTAAATAGGGGCATCTGTCATACTCCAATTTTTGACCTAAGATTCCATTTTTTATGTCTTTTGGCCCGAGACTTTTTTGTTTCGAGAAAAATTTCGGCATAAAGGTATTTTAAAATACCTCATTTTTGATCCGTTTTAGGGTCACTTTTTATCTTTTTACTTTATTTACTTCTGTTCTCATTTTTATTTATTTTTCATTATTATTCTTTCCTTTTATTATCATTATTACCATTTATGTATTCTTCTTTTATTATCATTATTAATATTTATTTATTCTTCTTTTATTATCATTATTACTATTTATTTACTTTTCTTTTTTATTGTTGTTATTTTATTTTATTTTTAATTAAAAGGTCAAAGCCACTGTGCCTGTCAGCACCCTTTTCTTCTGATTTCTTTCATCATCATTTTGCCCAAAATCAGCCCCAAATCTTCTCCAAAATCACAAGGCAGGTCACTTCTTCCCCTTTTCAAGGAATGTTAACCATTTTTTTTGCCAAAACACACACCAAAAATGCCTATAACAGGGACGAAAATCAGGCACAAAGGAGGGGGGATTTTCCTCAGAACAGAATCAGAAAAAACAGCAAAATCACAACATCAAAAGTTTCTACAAAAAAACTGTAATTTTTCTAAAAAAACAAAACAAAACCACAACCCAAAAACCACCCACCTCCTCTTCCTAACCCACACGGCCGCGCCACTCCTTCCTCCCAAACCACCACACACAGCCGCGCGCCCCCTCCCCTAACCCACACACAACCGCGCCTCTACCCATCCCCAAACACACAAAAACAAACTCGGCCACCCCCTTTCTAAACACCACCGCCAATCCGAACAAAAAAAGAAAAAAGGTAGATTTTCAAAGATTTTAAAACTTAGATCTAGGTGTTTTGGAAAGGTTTTTGATTTTTTTAGTAGTAGATTTAAAAAGAGGGTGAGAAAAGGTTTAAGAAAAACTATTTTTTTGAAAAAAGGGTGGAGTTTTAAAACTCCGGCACGGTGGCGCCGCCGTCTAGGCCGGCCGGCCACCGCGCCGGAATTTCTTTCCGGCCACCGGTTTTTTTTCAGAGAGAGGGGAGAGAAGAGAGAGGGGGCGGTAGAGAGAGAAAGGAAGAAGAAGAATGAAAATTTTATGAAGGAATGGGGTATTTATACCCTCCTGATTCGGTGCGAGTGGGTGCACGCTTTAGCGTGTACCCTCGCCCTCCAGGCCCGCTGATTTAAATCAGACGGCCATGTTTGTTTCCCTCTGTGATTGGATCAGGCCCCTCTGATTAATCAGACGGTCCAGATCTAATCCTGTTGGCACAATACATTTCGGCCTGTCTTTTTAAAATATGATCTTTTTCTTGCTTACCACACCCCCTTTTTATTTTTTGCAGCTCCCTGTTATTTCTTTTATTTTTCTTTGCATTTTTATTATTTCTTTTTTATTGTTTCTTTTATTTCTTAGCATCTTATTTACTCATATTTAGTATCATCTCATGCATTTTATTTTATTCGTCAATTTATTTTCATTTGTCATTTTATTTATTTATTTACGCCATTAGAATGTATTTTAGGATGAATGTAAAAAATATAAATGAGAATATGCATTGCATTCATTTTCATGCCGGATAGTTTAGTTCATAATCCAAGGAAAAGGGAACTTTCATTTTGATCCAACGTCATTATGAAATCCCTCGCGTTTAGTTTATTTTATCACACTTAATCTTTTTTTAGTTCCAAGTAAAAAGCCATAAAAAATAAAAAAAACATTCAAATATTTAAAAATCCATCAAAAATATATTTTATTAACAAACCTTGGATTTCAAACCAAACGGCTTTCTTTTAATCAAACTTTAATCAATCTTAATCATATTAGACTTTATTTTCTACAATTAAAATCAATCAACTTCACTCTTTTGCCACTTTGGCTCGTCTTATCTATAACAACATTTTCAAACTTTAAAATCAATCAAACAAATCGCTCGGCTTTTTACCCCGAACTACGTGATTTTGATCCCGCTCGGGTACGTAGGCAAAATATTTTGTCTTTCCAAATCAATAAAAATAACAAAAACATTTTTCTCTTCAACAAAATAACAAAAACATTTTCTTTCTCTTTAACTCATCACTTTAGTCTTTTTCACACTTGGGCATTTATTTACAAACAAATAATCAATTTAGCATAAAGATAAAATAAAACGAGAGGTTCCTATAGAGTACTATAGACGTTTAGGGTGCTAATACATTCCCTTTGCGTAACCAACCCCCGGACCATGATCTCTAAAAAAAAGGGTTTTTCGAACTTTCTCCCTTTTCCTCGGAAAAATAAAAGATCGGTGGTGAGCTTAAAATTGCGAGTCAACGCTATTAATGCGAGTCAACGCTAACCAATAGCTTGATCTCCGAAAATCACCGGGACAATTACTAAGATAAGATCAAATTTATTATTGGATAGATTCATTGCACATGTGCTTAATTACTACATTTTTTTTAATTCTAATTCCATACATCTAGTTACTATATTATCAGTCCTTGAATGCATGTAGTTACTACTATCGGTTCATTTGTAAGAGAAGTCTAGTCTTTAGTAAGTGTATTTACTTGTCTTAGTTGCATGGTACCTTACGTCATATTATTTCTAAATTAATTAATAAGTTTTAGTTACTAAATGTTCCATATGTTTATATATATATATATATATATATATATATATATATATATATATATATATATAAATTGTATGACTAATGAAACCTCATATTTTGAGTTGCTAAATATACTACAAGTAATATATATTCTCAAGCTAATACTAATTGATGCTATAATGTATATTTTACTAAAAAATTATCGAGTTTTTATTGCAAAAATTTAATGTCTTAAAATGGAATGTTACAACGGTCAAGCATTAGAGTTCCAAGGCAGGAATTCTCCTTCTCTTGTTCTCTCTAGGGTATGTTTTTCTATTGTTTTATTATGATGTTTGTTGTCATGAGCAACTAAACCTCTTGATTAGGGTTCCAAGATGAACCTCTTCTTATTTGTTGGAATTTATTAATAAAGTTTCCATTCAGTTTATGCTTTGATTGTGCTCGATTTAAATTAGATT
The DNA here is from genome assembly GCA_018208015.1 of Medicago ruthenica. Taxonomy (NCBI): domain Eukaryota; kingdom Viridiplantae; phylum Streptophyta; class Magnoliopsida; order Fabales; family Fabaceae; genus Medicago; species Medicago ruthenica. The sequence goes on from CM031373.1 coordinate 61,326,309, forward strand.
ATGCTTGTTCTTTAATGCTTTGTCAATTGGTTAACTACGAGTGTAACCTTGGGAATTGAACCGTAGGATAAAAGTAGGCCTTGACAACCCGAAATTATATCAGTTCGATTGACTTTTCTAATTTCCACTTCTTATAGCGGTTAGGAAGTTTCAGGTTTGAACTCCTTCTGTCATTACTCTTTTCTTTAGACTACGTAGCATATGATCTATAACTAGGTTGGCCCTACAATAGTTATTTAAACAAACTTCGTATGAGTTTTTACCACTGGATTCATTAAATCAAAGTAAGCACCACATAAGATGTTTGTTTCTTAAAAGTTAATTTCAATAAAGACGAAGGGGGGATTCAAGGATTCCCTAATCACCGTTAATCATCTGAATCACAAACCTAATCTTGTATTGGGCAAGGCAATTCAACCCTACAATTCTATTCACTTTTATTTAACTTCCGCCTTTTGAAATAAGTTTTATTAATTATCAAGTTGAACGACAATCCCTGTGGAGAGCGATAATCTTACTACTTTATTACTTGTTATGATTTGGTGCACTTGCCAATTTTGTCCATCAGTGTTCCTTGCAGGCTTTCCGCACATTCTAGAGGGGAAGGTTTTTATATGTGGGTCCCACCCTAAAACAACTTTCTTTCCTCTCTGACACGCCAACCAAACGATGAAAGCACACATTTCAATAAACTTTCATTCTTTGGTGCTATCTCTTCGTTGCAGGAACGAATGTAATATATGGCATGGTGTGGCTATAGCCACACCAAACAAAAATTCAAAAATTATTTACATATGAAGGATGTCTATAAAAATGAAGTGTTAAAGGAAGTTTGTGGCTCATTTTATTCCAATTAGTAACTGTTAGGGATACAAATGAACTTGTATTAGTAAAACTAACTCGAGTAAAACTATAAAAGTGTTATTTTGGTTTAAATAGTACACATTTTTTTGATTTTATTGGGAAAATTTTTATGACACTTATTTTAGCCACCCTATAAACTTAACCCTAGATTCGCCCCTACTTCGTTGTCTTTCCTTAGAACCGAACACTGCGTAATCCTTTATTTGAGGCACAATTTCATGAATAAAAAAACAAAAGCATGATATGAACTTCACTTGCACCAAAAGAATATTGTTTTTTTATCCCTATGTTCTTATGGAAAATTAGCCTAGTAATAATATGGGTGCAATAATATGTATATATGTATTGAATTGAATACAAATCCTTTGTGGTTATTACACATATATCTTTTTTTGAAGCTGGTTATTAGACAAATATCATGAGCTGTTACAATTGTTCGCGAAGATAGAAACAGTATATTGATATGTTTATTGAATACAGTATATTAATGTAGATAGAAACATGGTGAATACATTGTTATATATGTCAGTTGGTAGAAACAATGCATTGTTATATGCATGTGTCGAAGTTCAAATCCTGGATACCCACTTATTCACTTTAAAAAGTGAATTCTAGCCACTAAACTATTTGATAAAAAAAAACATGGTGAATACGAATCAATCATGCTTTTAATGATGAATTGAATCCACAAAAAAATTAGTCTTAATTACAAGGTCTTTTTGAGAATATTTTTTGACCCTTTTTATAAGATATTTGTTGTATTTTTAATTGTATTTCTTTAATAACATACTCTTATTTATTTTACATATTTTACTTTAATCAACAATAAATAATGTTGAAAACATAAACTAAATATCTCCCTTAAAAAATAAATTGTAAAAATATTAGTATTTACGAACAAATTTAATATTACTATCAACTTTCTTAATTCTCGTTATTTGGTCAAAAAAGTTCTATATTTATACACGTAGGTAGAATGTCAGTGTAGATAAATGAGCCTAGAATGCGTCTATTAAATACAAATCCGTATTGGTTATTTTCACAGTCACGTCACAAATAAGATTATATATGGTGAAGGAAAGTCGTCGAAAACAAAAAGAATTTATTGTGTTTTTTTATAGATAGATGAAATGTCAGTAGACATTGGAGACACACATAAGAATTGGTTCGAACCTCAGTCACGACGTCCATCCTCGCAATTTCAACAATTTTATCAATTGAGTTAGGACTTGTGAACAATATACTATTTTTTAGTATTGAGTTAATAATATAATATTAACCGCATATGATTTTTTTTAAAGAATTTAGTTTATATATGCATTGTCATTGTAGCAAATCACGACAAATTAAATGAATGACTTTAAAATTAGTTAGGAATAAAATCAATATTTTTAATCATGTGACAATTTAAAACATCTATGCATTTTGTTCAAAAGAAACATTTTTACACTAACAATGTACACTCTTCATTTCTAACAGTTTATGAAAAAATAAACATAAACAAATTTATAATAAAGAAAACAAACATAGTAGGAAATAATATTTTGGCAGCACAAATTTCAGTTGGGTTGGAATATGTGTCTTATGGAAATTTTATCTTATACTTTTACATTTGTGTCTTCTTCACTCCTTTGGATAGATTAGGGTTGATCACTAGGTCTGATTTATAATGTTGTATACATGTTTGGGTTGTACCTGAGTCAGGTCTAATGTCCCACCAGTCTCTGTATCGATCTCTTTCTTTTTATTTAATTTAATTTTCCTTATGACTAAAAAAAATGTGCCTTCACCCCGTTAAATTATAAAAAATTCTAATATTACCCTTTCATTTCTTCACCCTCCCTTTAAACATCTCGGAATCCATATTAGTTCACCCCCACAACGAAGTCCAAGTAGTATTTCCTGAAAACCTATTTTGAAAAGTTTACGATTGAAATCACAGAAAAACGATTGGTATATTTTTTTTCTTCAAAAAGCACCGAAAAGCCATTCTTATTCGAATCATTAACGAAAACTAACATTTACATTTATGGAAATTGTTTTAACCCTTTTTCGGTTTATTTATTTTAAGGTTATTATGTCAAGTACGATACTTATCCCCCTCCTTTAGAATCATTCTTTTGTTTCAATAGAATTTCTTATTTTGTCAGCTAAAAGGTGGACCAAGAAATCTTTTTACACTGAAACCTTCCATTGAGTATTCTGAATTCAACATCTTAACCGAAAAAGTTTCTATGCGTAAACGAGATTCGAAGAGGAAACAATTCTTCATGATTACAAAATAAAAATCAAAGGAAGACGTTGATGATTATAGATATGAACCGAAAACTTATATAAATGATTCTAGAATGTAAAATGTAGGGGTGAAAAAAACTGTATTTTAACTTTATATATAAGGGTAAAATATGTATTTCATGTAAAATGCAGGGATGTAGGTATAAATGTATGGATATTAGGGTAAAATTTTCGTGTCTTGTTGGGTCTGGCCCAATGTTAGTGATTACTTGAGCTTTATAGTTAAGGAACCAGTCCGGAAACAAAATAATAAGGGGCCAAATTTTTCCTTGTTAGAATTTTAAAAAGACAATTTCTGTAACACTCTATTTTAATCGATCAATTAGAACCCTTTATTTTATTTGTTAAGTTTGTTCATTCTTTAGGAGTTTATTATGGTTATGAAGATAGTCATTAAAGATCATTAGTAAACTTTTAAAAAAATAGTAGTAATTAAAAATTGTTAGTCAAGCATGTGAGGTGGCTACATTCTATATTATATACACTTAATAAAAATGGGATATTGGACTTTGCTAATCCGTTCCTTTAAGCTATTTAGCTAGATATATAGTATATTATAATAATTAAATAGTTAAGGAAATAAAATTGAAGGGTGGCATAATGTTTTTGAGTGGTCAGTTCTAGAGTCTCAAAACTAATGCTTCACATGGAAAACTCCTCATATAAAATTAGTGGACGGTGCTTGTTTCAAACCTCATTCTTAATGTGCCTCATGTGATTGTGTTTGGACGGTACTATAGCTTGCTGAAAGCTGGACGGTACAACATGTGAATTAAGTGGTAAATTCATTTAACTTGCTGCTGATTTAGATAAAAGTGAAGTTGGAATTAACAATGCAGAAACACGACATTGTTACCATCGAAATTAATTTAGACCTATATAAATTAAGTTCCTAATGTAAAGTGTTTCATCCTTTCTCCCTCGACCCATCCATAACCCATTACTTCTCAACTTCATCTTCTAAGTCTAGAAACGTATTCTTTGAAGATTCTGTCTCTCTTCCCTTGCGAGTACTTGTTTTAAAATACCTCATTTAGGGTTCCGAAGGTGACAGTTTTAAAATACCTCATTTAGGGTTCCGAAGGTGACAGTTTTTTTTATTTTTTATTTTTTATTCCTTTTTTATTATTATCATTATTATTTTTTTCTTTTATTATCCTTTTTATTTTTTATATTTTTATTTTCGGATTTACTATTTTTTTATTATTTTATTTTCAAAAAGGTTTGACTGATGTTTTGATGAGTTTTGATGACCATTTTAATGGTTGCCTTATTGGTCCTTGGTTGACTGCTCATTTTTATTGTCCATCAATGACTTTCAATTGCATTAACCAGCATCGCATGAATAAAGAGGGCACACACGGCCAAGCACAAAGGGGAGGAGAAACCAACCATCATAATGGAAACACAGAGCAAAATTCGGCCAGGCTTTCACACCACAACAAACCCTGAAATTCAGTCACAACAACACAGCAAACTTAATATAACATCACACAGCAGATTTAACACAATATCACAACAATCCAGCGCCACCCACACAATCACAACATCACACACACCATCCCACCCAAATGTAAACCTAATCAAACACTCACCCAAACAGAACACAAACACGGCACTCCCACACCCAAAACATAAACTCCTACAAATCACTCCTCCACCCACTCAAACACAAACCAAAACCGGTTCCAAACTCACCTTTCCCCCAAAACCGAATCTCACAAACTCACCCTCACCCAAAAAATAACAGACCGTACCAAAACCACCAACCAAACCGAAAAAACAAAAGGTAGTATTTGTTTTCTAAAAAAAAAAATCAATCATCTCATGCATCTTTATTTTCGGTCGTGTTAGTTTTATCCGTCATTTATTTTCCTTTTATAAGCTTTAGAATGTATCTAGGACTAATGTAAATTATAAATGAGAAGAAATCATGCATGTGTCCTTTTATTTTATCTACTTATTTCGGTTTACAAAAAAAATGCAAAAATATTAGGTTAGTTTAATTTCAAAGGGATTTCGTGGTGATCCAACGTCACCACGGAAATTCCTCGTGTTTAGTTTTTTGTTATGTTTTTTAGTCTTAGTTAATTATTAAAAAGAAACAAAAACATGCAAATAATCAAAAATTCATAAAAAAATCTTTTCCTAAATAAACCTTGATTTTCAATCAAGTGCCTTTTTTTTTCTTTCACTTTCTTAAAAAAATCATTAATCCACTTTAATAACATTTAAATCATTTTCAAAAAATAAAAAAATACAAACAAATTTCATTTTTTGCCGCTTGGCCTTATTTTATCTTTAAAACTTTTTCAAAAACTAAAAAATACAAAAACAAATCAATCTGTTTTTTTACCCCGAACTACGAGGTTTTGATCCCTCACGGGTACGTAGGCAAATGACCTTGTCCTTCCAAATCATAAAAAATAAAAAAACAATTTTTTTCTCACTACTCTAATTCTTTCTTTTTAAAAAAAATATAAGCAAGTTATAGCCAAAAATAAATAAATAAAATCAAGAGGTTCTCGTAGAATACTACGAACGTTTAGGGTGCTAACACCTTCCCTAAACGTAACTAACCCCCGAACCCTAAATCTTTAAAAAATGTGGTAATTTAGAACTTTTTCCCCTTTTCTTTTGAAAATTTAAAAGTTCAGTCGTGAAATAAAATTAGTGAGTCAACGCTAATCAATAGCTTGATCTCCGAAAACCACCGCGACAGAAATGGCGACTTCACTGGGGACTTCCCTAGGAGGGTTGAGCCTAACTGAAAATTATTTAATAATTATTTTGTGCTATAACTTGCTTAAAATAAAAATAAGAGTGTAAATATGTGCCTATGTGTTTTTTTTCCTTTTACGTGAGTGGTGAGATAAGTCCTACACCCGGACTTGAGGGAAACATAAGATAGGATGGTGGTATAATCAAAGTGCCTTTCCGAGAGTAAATCTTAGATATGGCACGTGTGATAACCCCACTCAATGGAGGTTCCTTAAGAATATAGTTATGTAGTCATGAGTAGTCATGGTTGGCATTCTTATTTTTGAATGCCTATGAAGTTGAGGACCTTTAGAGTTACCTTTAACCCATCTTGTCCTTTCAGGACGTAGTGCGGTGGCTGATCAAGAGTAATCTTGAATTGGTTGATACGCGATACTACACCCAAACAAGACTTTCCTACGAACGTTTTTGGACTGGGAGTAGTCCCGTAATCCGACAATATTCGAAAGTGGTCAATGACTTTGGGAACTTGGTAGAACCTGTGATACAGGTACATGTGAAACCATAGTCCTTACCAAATGGTGTGTTTACCCATTGACTCCAACATTATGAACTTAAACCTCACCATGTTTTCTCTGTTCTTTAGCATAATCATGCATACATGCATCCATCCATAAATATTTTTTCATCCAATTACCGAAGGAATTAAACAAGTTTATTTTGTAAACATCATAGATATGGACATTGCAAGGAGAAGCACTAAGATGTATCATTTCAAAAAACTAGATTTGTCAACATTAAGGGAGATGGGATCTTTAGTAATTAGTCCGGGAGACTTTCAAACTCATCATGGAAGATTGCTTAGCATCCTCAGGTTAGATGTTGAAGAAGGAAGCTTGGAGACCTTGGTCCAATTCTATGACCCTCTTTACCATTGCTTCACGTTCCCCGACTATCAACTTGTCCGCACCCTTGAAGAATATTCATACTTGGTTGGTTTATCAGGGCCTAACAAAGTGCCCTTCAACGACCTTGAACCCATTCCTACACCCTCAACTATTGCAGCTGCCCTTCACCTTGAAGCCTCCATCATCAAAGCAAACCTCACCTTCAAAGGAGGCCTCCTAGGTCTACCTACCGATTTACTTTACCAAAAAGCTTCCACATTCGCCGAAGTAGCCAGTACCGATGCATTTCACTCCATCCTAGCCCTACTCATATACGGCCTTATACTTTTTCCGAAGATTGACAATTTTGTTGACATTAATGCCATCCAAATCTTCCTCACCAAAAATCACGTCCCTACATTATTAGCCGACACATACCATTCCATCCATGACCGAACCCAAGCCGGCCGTGGAACTATCCTTTGTTGTGTGATGACACCTTGTCATTACGTAATTTATTAAGAGTTTATGTTAGTTTTATCATCTTTGGTCAGCATTTTGAGACAGTTTGAGGTACAAAAGAGCAAGAAATCATCAGAGCCTGAAGTGACTGCATCGTGACACGATTTGGGAATCGTGTCACGATTTCTTAACCAGAGAAGAGATCAAATCCTGCCTACAGAATCGTGTCACGATTGGGAGATCAGTTGCGAAATCCTTGGGAGTTTTAATGAAGGATCGTGTCACGATTTCATGGATCGTGTCACGATTTTGCGATCAGAATTTCCTATTTTAGCTGATTCGTTTTCAGAAACAAGGGTTCGGAAACTTGGAGAATAGAAGCGCGATTTTGAGAGCAAAGAACTGAAGCGGTGGCTTCCCCATCCAACTCACAGTCAGTTTTTGTATGTTCTTATGTTATTATTGATCATGCTATTTTGTAATTCAATTATGAGTAGCTAAATTCTCCATTGTTAGGGATGAGAACAGCTAGATGATGACTCTTGTTTTGTAATCCTAATCTGATCTTTGAATGAATTTATTGAATCATGTTTCTTATCTTCATGCTTAATGCTTTTATTGATTGATCATCTTTAAATTGTTGTATGATTCATATTGTGAAACGGAAGTGGAATTTATGAATGCTTAAGATAAGAACTTCTCGCCTTTGTAATCTAGGAATAGATACAAACCCTTGAAACCGTGCATTAATTCATGTCCATTCATGCTTAATTCTGAATTGTAAAACTTGCTAAGGAATTAGGGTTTACTTTAGAATTAAAGTTTCTGTCGCTAAGGAATTAGGGCAAGATTAATTAAGAGAATTAGGTCATGATTCATTAAAGGAGTTCAATGATCGTTGGTTAGGTAATTAACCTGAGTTCGGAGTCTAGTGAAGCTCATCCCTGACAAGCTTTTATCTCTTGATTTCAAACCAATTTACCTTACGCATTTTTCATTATTTGCAATTAAACAAACTTCGTACCCTTTTGTTCAACTGAGTAATCAAAATTACATTCGATTCGTTAACGCAGTCCTTGTGTTCGACACTCGGTTTACCGTTTTAACTTTACTACTTGAACGATTTCGTACACTTGAGAAAATCGCCATCAAGTTTTTGGCGCCGTTGCCGGGGACCGCCAATTAACCGTTGAATTGTAATTTCTTTTGCTCAATTGAAATTTTTTGCTCTGCAATAAAATTACTTTTGCTGTTACGAATTTTATTTTTACTTTTAATTTTTGTGTTCATTCTCAATAACTCACGATCGTCTAATCTTGTATGCGAGGCCAGCCCTCAGCTGAACTTCTCTTTGACGCAGAAATTGAAAAGACTTGCCGTGCAAATCGCAAAGCAGCTCAATTAAGAAAGCAACGAGAGAAGGAAGGGACGAGTGAAATTGAGATAAACACAGACGAACAGGTCACCGAGGAGCTAGAAGTTGTTGAAAGGATGGCTGAGCTAGACCCACCACCTCCTCCACATGAAGAGAGACTTCTCGGAGACTATGGTGCTCGTGATCGAAACCGCAACAGGTTGACCATTGCTAACCAGCCTGTGACGGTTAACAAGTTTGAGATCAACCCAGGACTACTCCGTGAATTGAAGGAAAAACAGTTTGCTGGGAAGTACAACGAAGATGCTAACAAGCATTTGAAGAATTTCTTTGTGATCTGTGAGACAACAAAAGTGGATGGTAACTCGGAAGAAGCCAAACGGTTGCGGTTGTTTCCATTCTCCCTAACTGATGATGCCAAGGAGTGGTTTGATTCTTTACCAGCTGGAAGTATTACAACATGGAATGAGATGGAAGACAAGTTCTTGGAGCAGTTCTTTCCTACAGCATTGTTTGTGCGCAGACGTCAAGACATTTCCAACTTTCAACAGAAGGATGGAGAATCACTTGGAGAATCGTACAAGAGGTACAAGAAATTGTTATCAGCCTGTCCAGACCACAATTATGACAGCACAGTGCAGATGCAGATTTTTTGTAATGGTTTACGCCTTTCTACTAGACAAGTCCTCGACACAGCTTCTGGTGGTTCCATAAATTTCAAAACTGCCTCTCAAATAATCAAAGTCATTGAAGCGGTTGCTCTGAATGAACAGATGGAGATGTATGACAGAACAGGTGGCACACGAGGAGGACTCATAGACTTGAATCAACTTGAAGCTAAAAATGCTCAGAACATACTCACCAGCAAGCAGATTCAAGAAGCAGTGTCAGCTGAAGTGACAAAGAGATTGGCAGCTCTCAATATAGGCCAACCCCTAATTGCTCCGGTGAATCAAATGAATACTGTGAAGTGTGATTGGTGTGCAGGTCCTCACTTTACCATGCAGTGTAATGTACCCATGGATGAAGCTCAAGTAGAAATGGTGAACTTTCTTAGTAATCAAGGGGGTCGTCAGCAGAACAATCCCTATTCCAACACTTACAATCCAGGCTGGAGGAATCACCCCAACTTCTCATGGAAAACTCCACAGAATAACTTCCCGAATCCACAACAAGGGGTTCCAACAAATCCTACTCCCCCAAAGAAAGCTGATTGGGAATTGGCCATTGAAGCAATGGCATCAAGCGTGAACTCTCTCACTCAAGAAACCAGGGCCTCCCAAAAGAACACCACGGCCTCAATCAAAAATCTTGAGATTCAAGTTGGTCAAATTGCCCAACAGATTGCACAAAGACCTCCTGGAAATCTGCCTAGCAACACAGTTGCCAATCCCAAAGGACACGAAAGTGTGAATGCAGTTATGACCAGAAGCAGAAGGGTGGAAGACTCACAACAATCTAAAGATACAAAAGGTGGGGGTGAGTCAGCCGATGAGTTAGTTGAAGTGCCGGTTGAAGTCCGAGAGAATACACCACAAGAGGTAACTGGAGAACCAGAAAATCCAAAGAAAAATGAGTTGCCAAAGCCTCAGATTAAGCTACCATTCCCACAAAGGTTGAAGAAAGAAAAAGACAAGAAGAGTTTTGGTAAATTCCTTGAGATGTTCAAAAAGTTACAAATCAACATCCCTTTTGCCGAAGCTCTCGAACAAATGCCAACCTATGCAAAATTCATGAAAGACATCATTTCAAGGAAGATCAACATTGGTGATGAAGATGTGATGCTCACTGAACAATGTAGTGCGGTGTTACAAAGAAAAATTCCAAAGAAATTAAAAGATCCTGGAAGTGTCACTATTCCTTGTACCATTGGGGATAGAACTTTCAAGAAAACACTGATCGACCTTGGAGCCAGTGTAAGTTTAATGCCTTTGTCTATTTACAAGAAGTTGGGGATTGGTACGGTGAGAGACACAAGAATGACCTTGCAGTTCGCAGATAAATCCTACAAATATCCTTATGGTATTGTGGAAGATGTGCTTGTAAAGGTTGATAAATTCATATTCCCAGTTGACTTTGTCGTTCTTGAAATGGAAGAAGATGAGGATATACCGCTGATTCTGGGAAGGCCATTTTTACAAACTGGAAGGTGCATGATTGACCTAGAAGATGGTACGTTGACTCTAAAGGTTGACGATGAGGTGGTGAAACTCAATGTTCTCCAAGCAATGAAGCATCCGACAGAAAAGGAGGAATGCTATAGGGTTGACATACTTAGTTCAATTGTGAAAGACAAGTTTGAAGCCGAAATTCCAGCTTTACCACTTGAGAGAGTGTTAAGCGCACCAGCAGCAAGTGTTGAGGAAGATGAAGATCCTAGAGAAGCTGATGTACTAGCCATGTTAGAAGCCTTCCCGTCCTATCACCGACGCACACCGACTAAATGGGAGGAGTTACATCCGAATGAAGAAGGTGCTGAGAAAAAGTCCCAGAAAGTACCGGTAGTTGAGCTGAAACAACTACCCCCTCATTTGAAGTATGTGTTCCTGGGTGAGAAAGAAGAGTATCCAGCCATTATCAATGCAAGCCTGAATAAACTTGAAGAAGAAAAGCTCTTGAGAGTCCTGAGAATGCACAAGGGTGCCATAGGGTGGTCCATTGAAGATTTGAAGGGTATCAGTCCCACCGTGTGTATGCATAAGATCTTAATGGAAGAAAATTACAAACCGGTGGTCCAACCACAACGGAGGCTCAATCCTGCCATGAAAGAGGTGATTAGAAAGGAGGTGGTCAAGTTGCTTGAAGCTGGTCTCATTTATCCTATATCTGACAGTTCATGGGTGAGTCCGGTCCAAGTTGTTCCCAAAAAGGGTGGTACTACAGTGGTGATGAATGAGAAGAATGAGTTGATTCCGACCCGCACTGTCACTGGCTGGAGAGTTTGCATAGACTATAGACGGTTAAACACAGCTACTCAGAAGGATCATTTCCCACTGCCATTCATTGATCAGATGCTCGAAAGGTTGGCAGGTCACGAGTACTACTGCTTTTTGGACGGGTATTCCGGTTACAACCAGATTGCGGTGGCACCTGAGGATCAAGAGAAAACAACTTTCACATGTCCCTATGGGATTTTTGCTTACAGGAGGATGCCATTCGGGCTGTGCAATGCCCCCGCTACTTTTCAAAGGTGTATGATGTCCATATTCTCCGATATGATTGAAAAACATATCGAAGTTTTTATGGACGATTTCTCTGTCTTTGGCTCTTCTTTTGATAATTGTTTAAATAATTTATCTCTTGTATTGGAAAGGTGTCAAAAGACTAATTTGGTCCTAAATTGGGAAAAATGTCATTTCATGGTGAGAGAAGGAATTGTTCTTGGTCACCGAATCTCTTACAAAGGGATAGAGGTAGACCAAGCAAAAATTGAAGTCATTGAAAAACTTCCTCCTCCCACCAATGAAAAAGGCATTAGGAGCTTTTTAGGACATGCTGGTTTTTATAGGAGGTTCATTAAAGATTTTTCAAAAATAGCAAAACCCCTTACTTACCTGCTAGTGAAAGACACACCTTTCCAATTCAATGATGAGTGTCTGAATGCTTTTAACACTCTTAAGGAAAAACTGATAACAGCCCCCATTGTCACTGCTCCCGATTGGTCACTACCTTTTGAAATTATGTGTGATGCCAGTGATACAGCTGTTGGGGCAGTTCTTGGGCAAAGGAAAGATAAGTTGTTGCATGTCATTTACTATGCTAGTCATGTTTTAAACCCAGCACAACTTAACTATGCCACTACAGAAAAAGAACTCTTGGCTGTTGTCTATGCTTTTGATAAATTTAGATCATACTTGTTAGGGTCTAAAGTTATTGTTTACACTGACCATGCTGCTCTGAGGTATTTGTTTTCTAAGCAGGAATCAAAACCGAGGCTTCTTAGATGGATATTGCTGTTGCAGGAGTTTGACCTGGAAATCCGGGACAAGAAGGGATCCGAGAACACTGTGGCTGACCATCTCTCCCGACTAGAGAAGATGGATGAAACTGATCAGCAGAGACCTATCAAGGACCTCTTTGCAGATGAACACATTCTAGCAGTAACAATGGTGCCATGGTTTGCAGACTTTGCGAACTATTTGGTAGGTAAGGTGATCCCCATTGATTTTAATTCTCAACAGCGCAAGAAATTCCTGCATGATTGTAAGTACTACGTGTGGGATGAGCCCTATCTGTATAAAAGGGGGATTGACGGACTGTTGAGGAGATGTATCCCTGAAGAAGAGCAGGAAAAAGTGTTGTGGCATTGTCATGACTCAAACTACGGAGGGCACTTTAGTGGAGATAGGACTGCTGCAAAAGTGCTCCAATCCGGTTTATTTTGGCCAACTTTGTTTAAGGATGCTTTTGCCTATGTCAAGAGATGTGACCGCTGCCAACGCACAGGAAATATTTCCAAAAGAAACGAGATGCCTCAAAATCCTGTGTTAGAAGTGGAAATCTTTGATGTATGGGGAATTGATTTTATGGGACCATTCCCATCCTCATATTCAAAGGTTTACATTCTGTTGGCAGTGGACTATGTCTCTAAGTGGGTGGAAGCTATCGCCACGCAGACCAATGATGCTCAGGTAGTAATTTCTTTCCTTCAGAAAAATATTTTCTCACGCTTTGGGGTCCCTAGAGCGTTAATCAGTGATGAAGGATCACACTTCCTCAATCGGAAGATGGAAACTTTACTGAAAAAGTACAATGTGCATCACCGGATTGCTACACCATATCACCCTCAGACGAGTGGACAGGTGGAAGTTTCAAATAGACAGATAAAGCAAATCCTAGAGAAAACTGTGAATTCCTCACGGAAGGACTGGTCCGTCAAGCTGGATGATGCACTGTGGGCATACAGAACTGCGTTCAAAACCCCTATAGGTATGTCTCCTTTTCAAATTGTCTATGGAAAATCTTGTCACTTACCTTTGGAACTAGAGCACAAAGCTTTGTGGGCCACTAAATTCCTGAATTTTAATCTCTCGAAAGCAGGCGAATCCCGGATTCTTCAACTCCATGAGTTAGATGAATTCCGGAATTCAGCCTATGAGAATGCCAAAATTTTTAAAGAAAAAACAAAGAAATGGCATGACAAGAAGATTCAAAATAGGGAATTTAGGGAAGGGCAACTAGTTCTTCTTTTCAATTCCAGGTTAAAGCTATTTCCTGGAAAGCTGAGGTCCAGATGGTCAGGACCATTCAAAGTGGTGAAGGTATTCCCTTATGGAACGGTGGAGGTGAAGGACCCTGACTCGGAAAGAACCTTCAAGGTTAACGGACAAAGGCTCAAACCATACTTTGGAGTCGAATTTGAGCGTCCGACCGAGTCGATCACACTGAAATCCACGTGATCCCGTGGTACGTCAGGCTCGGGACGTTAAACACGCGCTAGGTGGGAGGCAACCCACTCAGTATCCTTTGTTTTATGTCTTTTTATTTTTCAAATAAAAGCAAAAATTAATTGTGGCAACATCATTTTCAGGGCAGCAATTTTTCTAAGTTATAAAAATGGGCTCTCTGCCTAACAAAATCGTGACACGATCCTGCCATCGTGACACGATTTTGTTCCTTCAAATTTTTTCCTTTCTGCCTATGAAATCGTGACACGATTCCAAAATCGTGACACGATTTCCCCCTGAAAATGTGTGTCTCTCTGCCAAGCCAAATCGTGACACGATCCCCTCATCGTGACACGATTTCAATGCTCCAAAATACCAAACTTTCTGCCATCAAAATCGTGACACGATACTGCAATCGTGACACGATTCTGAGATGTTTTGAATTGAAAAACTGCAATCGTGACACGATTACTTCACATCGTGACACGATTGCTGCGAATTTTTGAAAAATGTTACCGTTACAAAGGCCATCGTGTCACGATCCCACCAAATCGTGACACGATTTTTCCCAGCCTATATATACCCCATTCAAAAACTGCATTCCCACCATTCCAAAACTAGCCGTTACTCTGTCCAATTTTCCACAGCCTCTTCTTGCCCACGAATCTCAGCACTTTCCACCACCACCACCAACATCTTCCCTACCCCAAATTCCATCTTCTAACCAACAATTATCCACCATGCCTCCCGTCCTTCGCACAAAACACACCGCCAAACGCCCAAAAACCACCAACACCACCAAACCAACCAAAAACACCACCAAACGAAAACCAACCACCACCCGCACTGAAACCGCACCACCTTCACACGCTGCATTCAAGTTTATCAACAAAAATGCTCAGGACCGGTTCGTGGAAATCAAGGCTTACAAATTTGTTATGGAGCGAAGGTTTGATGTTGTCCAATTGGGTAAGTACTCGGAATTTGAAAGCATGCTGCAGGCGAGGCAATGGGAGCTTCTGAACAATATGGTATTCACCGCCACCAACAAAACTGTCACGCTCGAATTCTATGCCAATGCCCGGTTCTCCCCCACCAGGTATCAGTCTTTTGTCCGTGGCAAGACCATTGATTATAGCCCTGATGCTATAAATCAATTGCTGGGTTTGACTGCCCCGGATGAGTGTGGGGTCAAGCGAAGACGAGCTGCAGTCAAGGATATGACAGAGGATGACTATGCTGGGTTGTTGACTGCACTGTGCAGGCCGGGCACGACTTGGAGGAAAGCTCGGATGCTGGCCAAAGCGGATTTCATGCCATCCCCTAAGGCATGGGCTTCGTTTGTAGTTCAGACGCTGGAGGGCACCTCTTGCACTTCTGAAATTCCTTTGAAGAGAATTCTGACCATTGATGCCATTTTGTCTGGTGAGGACATCAATGTTGGCGAGCTGATAGCCAACAATATCCGGGAAATAGCAACGAGCAAACTGAAGTCAGTGGCCCATAGCAGCCTAATCTGTTGGCTGTGTGAGGAGGCTAAAGTTGAGGAGTACCGGTCCGACATCGACGTCCCGACGATGAAGCCAATCACCGAGCGCACCATGGATGCTTTCGTCGCTGAGTATGAGGAGTTCCTGCGGGGAGGAGGCCCGAGAGAGGAGCAGGATCAGCAGGGACAGGCGCAGCCTCAGCCGCCATCACAGACATGTCCGGGAGAGGGGAGCAGTCAGCAGCCGTCCCATCCACCGATTCATCCTATGATGCTGGAGTACATGTTCACATCTGCCAACTGGATGAACGAGACTTCTGATTTGCTCTATGGGAACCGTCCGAGGTTCTCTGAGGAGTTTGCTGCAGAGGCTCATCTCCATAGGCGGCCGCCCACCGGGTCATATGAGCGCTTCGAGGGGAACCGGGATAGTATGCTGCAATTCTTTGAGGAGCAGAGAGGGAGAGCTGCGAGCAGGGAGCAGGAGATTACTGCAGATTTTGATGACACTGACCGGAGGAATGCAGCGCATTTCATGGAGGAGATGAATACTGCTCCGCCGCATACTTGGTTTTCTGAGCAGGAGCTGCAGGAGATGGACCAGAGCCAGCCTTGATTTGTTTTGTTTTGTTACAATTGTATTTTTGCTGCCTTTTGCTTTTGTACTTTCTATTTTGTCTGAACAATGTTATTTTTTTCTGTTTTATTTCTCTTATCCCCGTGTGTAATAATTCAGTACTTGTTTATTATCATTGAGTTTATTTGTGATATTGATTTTCTTCAGTTTAGTCATGATCTTTGATTGAGTGGTACACCAAAAGTTCAAAGGAGGTAGAGGCCACACTTATCAGTTGAAGTATTCGGCAGTTTGAGCAAGAATAATCACAACTCCCAGAAATCTTAACACGTAAGGTTCCATGGCCAAATTTTATTTTTCAATTTACTTTAAAGAGTGTTCCATGCATCTATGATTCTAGAACTTGCAATTTTTCTCTGTTATTGATTGGTTATATTGTGTACACACTAAGGCAAATTGCTTGTCCCTTGAGCCTTTGTAGCCAACCTGGTTTATATTGAATTATCCATTGTTTAAGCCCAGTTGAGCCTTTAGGACAGATCCCATTGTTTTCGGTGACATACCACATTACAAGCCTAGAGACCATAGGATTATTCCCCAATGTATATTGGAGTTAGGCAGTGTTTGTGTCTTTGATCATGCAATTGTTCAAGTTTGGGGTTGCTCATGGTACTAGCAACATTTTAAGTTTGGGGTAGGGTGCTAGAGAACAGAAAAATTTGAGAAGATCACTTTGTGTCAAAAACAAAAATGTGCGAAAAAGAAAAGCATGTAAATTAAGCTGATTATGCAGCTCGAAAAAAAAAAAGAATTAAAATGCTTCAAAACATAAGTTGTGATCGGTATTTCTTTTGTGTGATACAATTCTCTAGCCCTTAAGGTTTCTGTGTGTATTATTGGGTAGACCAGTAGGAATATGCTTAACTCCAAAATTTTTGTTGAAAGCCTACTTTCCAAATGATCCCACCTGTAACCTCAGCCCCGTTATAACCCTAAAAGTCCTTAAAAGTGTGTACATAATATTGACTTTGATTGATGCTTAGAAACTTTTCAAGCTTATGGCAATTCATAGTTTTGCATGTGATTGAGTGGAAACCCTTATCAAACCTTTGCGTGGAGTTGTGAATTGTTGAAGGAGAGGAATTGGCCGGCTAGCCCATTACATGGCTGGCAAGGTGTTGAACTTTTGGTATTGCTGCTTGATTATGTGATTGTTACTTTGCTGTAGTTGTCAGTGTTACAGGTAAATTCCTTGAGGACAAGGAATGATTTAAGTTTGGGGTTGTGATGACACCTTGTCATTACGTAATTTATTAAGAGTTTATGTTAGTTTTATCATCTTTGGTCAGCATTTTGAGACAGTTTGAGGTACAAAAGAGCAAGAAATCATCAGAGCCTGAAGTGACTGCATCGTGACACGATTTGGGAATCGTGTCACGATTTCTTAACCAGAGAAGAGATCAAATCCTGCCTACAGAATCGTGTCACGATTTCATAATCGTGTCACGATTGGGAGATCAGTTGCGAAATCCTTGGGAGTTTTAATGAAGGATCGTGTCACGATTTCATGGATCGTGTCACGATTTTGCGATCAGAATTTCCTATTTTAGCTGATTCGTTTTCAGAAACAAGGGTTCGGAAACTTGGAGAATAGAAGTGCGATTTTGAGAGCAAAGAACTGAAGCGGTGGCTTCCCCATCCAACTCACAGTCAGTTTTTGTATATTCTTATGTTATTATTGATCATGCTATTTTGTAATTCAATTATGAGTAGCTAAATTCTCCATTGTTAGGGATGAGAACAGCTAGATGATGACTCTTGTTTTGTAACCCTAATCTGATCTTTGAATGAATTTATTGAATCATGTTTCTTATCTTCATGCTTAATGCTTTTATTGATTGATCATCTTTAAATTGTTGTATGATTCATATTGTGAAACGGAAGTGGAATTTATGAATGCTTAAGATAAGAACTTCTCGCCTTTGTAATCTAGGAATAGATACAAACCCTTGAAACCGTGCATTAATTCATGTCCATTCATGCTTAATTCTGAATTGTAAAACTTGCTAAGGAATTAGGGTTTACTTTAGAATTAAAGTTTCTGTCGCTAAGGAATTAGGGCAAGATTAATTAAGAGAATTAGGTCATGATTCATTAAAGGAGTTCAATGATCGTTGGTTAGGTAATTAACCTGAGTTCGGAGTCTAGTGAAGCTCATCCCTGACAAGCTTTTATCTCTTGATTTCAAACCAATTTACCTTACGCATTTTTCATTATTTGCAATTAAACAAACTTCGTACCCTTTTGTTCAACTGAGTAATCAAAATTACATTCGATTCGTTAACGCAGTCCTTGTGTTCGACACTCGGTTTACCGTTTTAACTTTACTACTTGAACGATTTCGTACACTTGCGAAAATCGCCATCATTGTGCACCTTTACTATATAAATGGTTTACCTCTCATCTACCTCAATCCCATTCCTTCAAAGCCAATCTCGAAGATCTCCCGTGGTCTCAAAGAATCATGTCTCTTACCCCATCCGACATAGTTTGGTACCATGCAGCTTGTGACATTGGGCAAATCATTGTTAGTTGTGGTGAATACCCCAACGTACCCCTTCTTGGTATGCATGGTGGAATTAGCTATAACCATATCCTCGCTAAACGACAGTTTGGGTACCCAATGAAAACCAAGCCGGATAACATTGCCCTAAGCAGTGAATTCTATCTCAACACGAAAATTACTCAAACAATAGAGAAAGATTTGTGCAAGCTTGGCGTACTATTCATAGACTTAACAGAAGCCAGTCTGGAAAGAAGTCAGACTTTGTGCATGGATCTTACACATAATGTGTCATTGATAGAACTATGAGTTTTGGCTTACCCTACCACCTACCCAGATACCTATCCTCAATTGTCCCACCACCATCCTTACCCATACCCTTTGATACCAAAGAGGAGTTTCATGAGCAGTTGACCCAAGTGCAGCTTGAAAGGGACACTTGGCAAAGGAGGTATCGGGAGGCCGAGCTTGAAAATGAAACTTTGAGAGGACAATTGGCACAGAAAGACCACATGTTCTCCGTCCAAAGCCGGCAAATCATTGAAAGGACGATCTGCTCCAGCAGAAGGATTTCTGACTTAGGAAGGATGTTAGGAGGAAGAAAAGATGTATGGACTAATTTTTCGGCTCCCATTCAGATTCTGACGAGCAATCTACTCCAAGAGTTTGAGATGTGGGGGGTCTTCGAGCTTTAGATTCCTAGCTTCTATTGTTGAACTTTTGAGCATATCCCTTAGCTTTGTTCCTAAGAAGGGGATCGTTTGTAATACTTTTATTTTTAAATGAAATGTTCAAGTATGATGTTTACAATTACTTTGACAGGTCCTTCGATAACAAATTTTTCTTTCTTTTTTGCATAAGCATAATCATGCATCATACTGCATTCATAGTTTCCCAAACTGAGTCTCACATTTTGTTTTTCAAATAAAAGGTCTGTCTGCCCCAGTCCAAGAAAGTGGCATGACGTCCTCATCTAAAACCGACTTGCACCTACAACACTCGTGCAAACAGAAGAGAGAAAATGGATATGGTCGGACAAACACAAGGAGGGGTTTGCCGCAATTGGGTCGCTGTTGACATTCCCTCAGTTACTCATGGGTCCAAGTAATGTGTTTTCGTTGTCTTGTCTTTTCAAAAAAATCCTTTCGTTTCGCCCGAGACAAAGGTGAAATAATGTAGGGCTCTACTTTTGTTTTCAAGTTACCACTATCAATGAAAAATTGTTGTTTCTTTCGCGACTTTTATTTTTATTTTACTGCTTTTTCTGGAAAAAATGGTAACATAAAAAACCCAAAAAATATTTTATTTTCTTTTCAATCAATTTCAAAAGGTCTGCATTTTTCACTCATTTACTAAAATCAATCATAAATCATGTATGCAGATTAAACATTGATAAACCCGTTGAACACTGTAACCCTATACTCTCTCCCAACTTTGAGTTCCCTGTCTATGAAGCTGAAGAGGAGGAGGATGAAGAGATTCCCAATGAGATATCTCGATTACTAGAGTATGAAAGGAAGGTCATTCCTCATGAAGAATCACTAGAAGTGATTAACTTGGGTTCTGAGGAAGATAAGAAGGAGGTCAAAATCGGGGCACTGCTCGAAGCGTCTGTTAAAGAGAAGGTGATAGAACTGCTCAAAGAATATGTCGACTTGTTTGCATGGTCATACCGAGATATGTCGGGGTTATATCTTGATATTGTGGAGCACCATTTACCATTGAAGCCCGAATGTCCGCCAATTAAGTAGAAACTGAGAAGAACTCATCCTGATATGGCTCTCAAGATCAAAGGACAAGTACAAAAGCAAATTGATGCAGGCTTCCTTGTTACATCCGAGTATCCTCAATGGTTAGCCAACATAGTTCCAGTCCCGAAGAAAGATGGTAAGGTCAGAATGCGTGTCGACTACCGAGATCTGAATAAGGCCAGTCCAAAAGATTATTTCCCTTTACCCGCATATTGATGTATTGGTCGATAGCACCTCCAAGTCCAAAGTCTTCTCTTTCATGGATGGTTTCTCTAGTTACAATCAAATCAAGATTGAAGATAGAGAGAAGACGTCTTTCATCATGCCTTGAGGCACTTTCTGCTACAAAGTAATGCCATTTGGTTTGATAAATGTGAAATTCTGGCTGGAACTTATCAAATACGAAAAACAGGGCAAAATGGATTGCAAAACAGAGCACAAACAAAAGTATCAGAAGCAGCAATAAAACAGTGCAGAAAAGTAAAAAGGCACAGATATTTGTTAACCCAGTTCGGTGCAAATGCCACCTACGTCTGGAGGATACCAATCCAGGAAGGAAATCCACTATTGGAATTAATCCTAAGACTCAAGACACAGACCCCCTGTTCCTAGTCTTCTGACTTAATCTCCTATAGTTCTGATTTCTACCCAACACCTTGAGTATAAGAAACCCCCTTCTTACTTCCTATCCAAGTAACAGCCTAGTTACTAAACAACTTCTGAAAACACAAAACCCAGTTTTGAAGAAATACTTCAATACATCAAAGACTTCATTCGTACCTAAAGGCTTAGAATGAATTACAACTCAACAAAACTTCTAAACCAACTCAGATGAGTGATGTACAAATAAACCTAAGTTTAAAAAACACAAAGACTCTATTTCTCTGATTTCTGAATTATCACTCGTAATCTTCAACAATAACAACACCTCTTCTTTTATAGACTTCAGCAGCTCTCTTAAATTTGTAGCCAATCTTCTGAATTTGATATGTTTCTGAAATATGAATGGCTCAATAAGGAAACAAATAATTCTGCATTGTATCTTGAAAAGATTCTTCAGCATAATTATACAAACATAAATACGAAGCCAATTTTCATAAGATCTTCATCAATTTAATCAGCATTCTAGAAACCTTCAGCCATAATAAATCCTTGATAAATCTCACAAAGATTCGCACATAAAGAACGCATAAAAAACCCAGCTTCTGAAGAAGTCAACGCTGGTCAACTGGTGAATAGTGCGTCTGAAGCACTGTAGTGCGTCTGAAGGAGTCAACGCTGGTCAACGTCTGAACAGTGCGTCTGATGTACTGTTCAGCGTCTGAAAGACCATTCAGTGTCTGATGCACTGTTTCAGAGTCTGAAGGCCCAAAACAGCTTCTGAAGGTCCAACATGCTTCTGAACCCCCTCAAATACGATTTCTTGCAACTGAAGACTTCTCTAGCACATGGAGATGCTTTGCTTGAACACATTGAATTTACCAAAACATGCAGCCAACTGCTAAATACTCAACAATCTCCCCCTTTGGCAAATTTTTGGCTAAAATCAATGTTTCACAAGCTCTTCAATACAACACAAGTAACTTAGCAATGAAGAACTCCACAAAATCAAACATAGCAGCAGAGATAAGCAGCGGACAAATTCTATGGATGCTATGCTAAACCAAGTTAATCCCAACAAACACAAATGAAAACACATAACACATCAACTTAGATCAACAAGCTCAGTTTCTGATCTTCACAAACACATACTAGCAGCATAACCAGCTTCAAAACAACTCTCCCCCTGCAACTCAGCACACACACAATACTCCCCCTTAATTCTGAACTGCAGTGAATGGCTTCTGAAACTGAAACACTTCTGAAACTGAGACACTTCACAACTCAGGAACTTAATACTCATGCACTCCCCCTGAGACACAAACTCCCCCTCAACTACATCTGCACAGCTCTTGTTGCATTGGTTCTGAACTCTGAACAAAACAATTAACTTCTGAACAAATCTGAAATCTGAACTTCTGAATTCTGAACAAATTCTGAATACATTCTGAATCACAACACAGGTTTTTCTCCCCCTTTTTAGCCACAAAATTATGACAAAACTCAGACTTCACATAGGGAATAAAAACTGCACAAAAATCTTCAAAATCAGTCCCAGTATCAGACTCAGACTCAGGATCAAACTCAGCATTAGCAAATCTGGCAGGTACTCTATCTTCCTCACATCCAGCTTGCTGTAATTGCTATAAATCCTCATGCAGACACACACCCAACTTGCTTCTCAAATTCTCAAACTGTTTGGCATCCAAGGCTTTTGTGAAAATATCAGCAATCTGGTTCTCAGTATCCACATGTTCAAGTTGAACAATCTTTTCCTCCACAAGATTTATGATAAAATGATGTCTGATATCAATGTGTTTGGTTCTGCTGTGCTGTATGGGGTTCTTAGAAATGTTTATAGCACTTAAATTGTCACAAAATAGTGTCATAACACCCTGTTGCATGTTGTATTCTTCCAGCATCTGCTTCATCCAAACCAATTGTGAACAACTACTACCAGCTGCTATATATTCAGCTTCAACTGTAGACAATGAGACACAGTTCTGCTTCTTACTAAACCAAGAAATCAAGTTGTTCCCCAAAAAGAAACAACCTTCATAAGTGCTCTTCCTGTCATCTGCACTTCTAGCCCAGTCAGTGTTGGTATAAGCCCTAGAGGCCAATAGTTTATGTCAAACTTTTATATGTATCATGACTTTTATTATTGAATAAAATATGGCGTTCTTTATTACACTTGATATAAGATAAATAAAGCCCCTAGAATAGTTAGTTCATGTGATGGAATATTAAGTGTGACTTAATCATGAGATTACATCAACAGAAAGAACACTATTCTTAAATGTATCTGTGGTCAAGCTTTAATATGAATTGGGATAATATTAAAGCATGGAGACTATTATGTATGTAGACTGATGACCACATCTCATGGGTCATGAATATGAGATATTAAGTCTATACATAGGTATAAGTATTAGGAGTAATATTTATACTGGATTGACCCATCGTGAGAATACTACATAGTATGTTATGAAATCGTCATAAGTTATTCTCACAATGATAATAGTGTATATCACTCTTAAACCTGAAACCACTATGATCCCTAGATGTGGACTCAAGTGTTTTATTGCCATTCAAACGTTGTCTGTAACAAGATGACTATAACGTTGGTTAATGGGCACTTGACGAATCATGCTGAGGGACATGAGTGTCCTAGATGGGATTTGTCCCTCCTCATAACAGGAGATATATCTTTAGACCTCTTGATGGAATATGACTGAAAAAATGCATGGCCATGCCGAATTAAGTCAATATGAGATATTGGACTTATTCGTTGTTCAGTATATTTCGGGATCAAGAAATATAAATATTGAGCTAAACAAGGGTGACGTAATCTATGCCTTGTGTTCAATAAAGATATTAGGACAAAGGAGTAATCGTACACATAGATATTATCATGGAAAAGGTTTCGTCAGATCACTTGACATTCTTGTCACTTGGGTAGTAGTGATGTGTTGCTAGATACCGCTCACTGTTTATAATATTAAATATAGGATTTAATATTATTGCCAACGTTACAAGAACCTATAGGGTCACACACAAAAGAACGGTAAGAAGGAGAAATATAAGTAGTACTTATATGATGGGGTACGTTTAGTAATAGGCGCTAATTAGTTAGCGGAAGCTGATGGGCTAATGGGCTTTTGAAGCTCAAGCTGATTTTGTGCAGCAAGGAGTTCTATAAATAGAAGCTCTAGTGCTGAAATCAGCTAGTGCTTTTCGTCTAACCCTAGAGCAAAATCGTAACCCTTATTCTCTCCCTAACCTCTGATCACTTGGCTAGCACCGGGAACCAGAGGAAGCTGTTCGTGTGGACGAGTAGAGGCTTCGCTTGCTTGCTTAGCTGTGATCAACGAAAGTGTTTCTGCATTACTAAAAGGTAACAATTCTATCACTGATTCATGTGATATTCGTAATGATTCAAGGAAAGGAAATCAAAAATTTTTAAACTTCCGCTGCACTTGTATATCGATTTCCCTTCAGTGGTATCAGAGCCAATTACGAAACCATGAATCGGATTGTTTTGTTTACTGCTTTATGTTTTAATTGGATTAAACATAATCGAATACAATTAAATAATAAAGACGAATTAAAATTGGCAAGGTATCACGTTTCCGTGCATGGATTTTCGGTTTGTTTGAAGCTTCGGAACCGTATCAGGTGAAGCATCAATATATCGATTATCCATATCGACGGAGATGTGTTGCTCGATCACATACGCACATAATTGAATCGTATCACTTTTCTGTGCATGGCTTTTCGAATTTTTTGAAGCTTCGGAACCGTTTTCTGGTGAAGCATCAATATTTTCGATTATCCATATCGACAGAAATATGATTGATAAATTCTGTGTAACAGAAGTATATGTGATATACTCGTGATGATCGTTCACTAAATCAAGTCAGATGATATTTGTTCATATTGGATGATTGTAAACTGGAGCTTCGGAACCGTATCAGGTGAAGCATTCTAAGTTCGATCACCATATTGGATAAACAATCAGAGTACTTTGATGGGTGTGATCATACTGTTACAACGGGGTTCATAACGCCGCAAGTGTTGTGCCGTCATGATTAGGATTACGAAAAGGCTGAAACCTGGTTCAGAATCGTGACATGATTAGTAGAATCGTGACACGATTTTGTGCCCAGCAAATCGTTTGCTTCTGCCTATAAAATCGTGACACGATTCCAGAATCGTGACACGATTTTGTGCCCAGCAAATTGTTTGCTTCTGCCTATAAAATCGTGACACGATGCCAGAATCGTGACACGATTTTTCAGCACCAGAATTCAAAGTGAATCGTTCATATTGAATTAGCTTCTGGGGCGCTGCCCCAGAAGCCCCGCAAGGGGCGCTGCCCCCTTGACCCCTGTCCGCTAACCGGGCAGCGGAACCCCCGACTAATCTACGTAGTGTGATCAATCACCGAGTTTTAATTTAATTTATTTAATTATGAGGTGTTAATAATAATAAAAGATGTTTTATTGTTGTTGTGTGAATGATTATGGCCTTAGTCTTATTATTTCTTTTATTTTGGATTTTGAAATACGGCCTGCGTGTCGTGCCTCTCTCTTGAATTCTATATGTACATTCTCTTCTCATCCAATCCCTCGTATGTAAAACGAGTTTCTTTATATGTAATGTAATTAGAATACAAGAAGGTAATAGGACCATTGACGTTGGATTAGCCCTAGAAGTCCAGCTTGGAGAAGCAAGGTCGTTTCTAGGATTAGTTTAGATTCTTTCATTGGCTTGAGAGAATCATAGCGTTAGGAGGCCATAATCATGTCACTTGTATTTTGTATAATTGTTATGCATGCTTGAATGATTGGGGTGCGAATATATATGATATATAAGCCGTGGTGAGGTGAGATCAAACTAAATAAAATCCTTCAAAGTGATATATTAAGTTTAATGCTTTCCAAAAGAATAACACCCTTCAAAACTAATATCGAATGTGTGGGTTCTGCCTTAGCGAAGCACATGTTCTATGTTTGTAAGTCGCGGTGCGGTAATTTCATTTACCCGATTGTTATTCTATTGGGTCTAACTTAACTAAATTAATTTTAATATGATTAGAATAAATTAAGAAGCAAGAATTGGGAAATATCTATATGATAGATCAGAGTAAGAGTTACTCGCCCAATTGATTTGAAAGTTGTATAAGATACAATTGGAAATGTTCCTACCTAAATAGCTGAGTTTTGGGTGATCAGCCCTAGCTGACTCAAAACAAGGTGAAATAAGGATTTCAACACGCTAGAAAATCTTCCAACGGGATTTTCCGAATTAAATGTTTGAAGGTCATTTGACTTGAATAAAATAGTGGGAGCGTATTTAATTAAAGGCCAAATTAAATATGTTATTTTCATGATACTTATTTTGCATATTTTAAATTGTAGATGGCAAATAACACTTCAAACAACATTTTGCGATCAATCCTTGATAAGGATAAGCTGAATGAAACAAATTTTTTAGACTGGCACCGAAACTTGAGGATTGTCCTCACACATGAGAAAAAGCTGTATGTGCTTGATGAACCTGTTCCTGAAGAGGCACCAGCTGCAAATGCTCCCAGGGCTGTGAGAGATGCTTATAGTAAGCATGTCAATGATGCCGTGGAAGTCGCTTGCATCATGCTTGTAACTATGACCTCTGAGCTTCAGAAGCAACATGAGAACATGGCTGCGTTCGATATGATCGAACACCTTAAGACTCTTTATGAAGAGCAAGCTAGGCATGAAAGGTATGATGTCTCCAAGGCCCTTTTTGGAACTAAGCTGTCAGAAGGAAGTCCTGTAGGACCTCATGTACTCAAGATGATTGGGTACGTTGAGAACCTCGCGTGATTGGGTTTACCCCTTGAGCAGGAACTTGCTATTGATCTTATCTTGCAATCGTTGCCGGAAAGCTTTAGCCACTTTGTCATGAATTTCCTAATGAATGACATGGACAAAACTCTTCCACAGCTTGCAGCAATGTTAAGAACTGCTGAAAAGAACATGAAGGGAAAGGGTAAGACCATCTTGATGGTTAACAATGGAAAGGTCAAAAAGCATAACAAGAAGCCTAAAAAGTGTAAGGGAAATGGAAAAGGCAAAGCAGTTGCTAAGCCATCAACCAAAGCTTTAAAGCCTACTGGAGGTGTGGCTAAGGAGGGCAAGTGCTTCTACTGCGGTAAGACCGGGCACTGGAAGCGCAACTGCCCAAAATATCTGGAAGATAAAAGGAATGGAACGGTTGCTTCCACTTCTTCAGGTATTTTTGTTATAGAAATTAACATGTCTACTTCTACATCATGGGTATTAGATACTGGATGTAGTTCTCATATTTGTACTGATGTGCAGGGGTTGAGAACGAGTAGAACATTGGCAAAAGGGGAGGTCGATCTACGAGTTGGCAATGGCGCAAAGGTTGCTGCTTTAGCTGTTGGAACTTATGAATTGACTTTACCTAGTGGTCTTTTAATACAGTTAGAGAACTGTTATTTTGTACCTGCAATTAGCAGGAATATTATTTCCGTTTCTTGTTTGGACAAGTCCGGTTTTTGTTTTACAATAAAAGACAAATGTTGTTCTATTTATTTGAATAATATTCACTATGCTAATGCCATTATGAGTAATGGACTTTATATTCTTGATCTTGATATGCCAATCTATAACATAAATACGAAAAGGATGAAACCTAATGAGTTGAATCCAACTTATCTTTGGCATTGTCGTTTAGGCCATATAAACGAAAATCGCATTTCCAAACTCCATAAAAATGGAATTTTGGACTCCTTTGATTTAGAATCATATGAGACATGTCGATCTTGTTTATTGGGAAAGATGACAAAGACCCCATTCACCGGAACAGGTGAAAGGTCTAGTGATCTTTTGGGACTCATACATACTGATGTATGTGGACCACTAAACACACCTGCTAGAGGAGGGTTTTATTACTTCATTACATTCACTGATGACTTTAGTAGATTTGGATATGTGTATCTAATGAAACATAAATCTGAATCATTTACTTTCTTCAAAGAATTTCAAAATGAAGTAGAAAACCAACTTGGCAAGAAAATCAAAATGCTTCGATCTGATCGAGGTGGCGAATATTTGAGCCAAGAGTTTGACGATCATCTAAAAGAGTGTGGGATCTTATCCCAGCTCACACCTCCTGGAACACCACAATGGAATGGTGTTTCCGAAAGGAGAAATCGAACCTTGTTAGACATGGTCCGATCTATGATGAGTCATGCTAATCTTCCAAACTCCTTTTGGGGACACGCCTTATTAACTGCAGCTTACACACTTAACCAAGTTCCATCCAAAGCAATTGAAAAGACACCATATGAGATATGGAGTGGTCGAAAACCCAATGTGAAACATTTAAAGATTTGGGGTTGTGAAGTTTATGTGAAACGACTAATGTCCACTAAACTTGAACAAAGGTCTGACAAATGTTTCTTTGTGGGATATCCTAAAGAAACTAAAGGATACTACTTTTACAAACCATCTGAGGGCAAAGTGTTTGTCGCTAGAGATGGAGTATTCCTTGAGAAGGAATTTGTTTCCAAAGAAATTAATGGGAAAAAGGTAGATCTTGAAGAAGTTCAAGACCCACAAAGTAGTACGCCAATGGAGGAACAAGAGCAGGATACACAAGCTGTTGTGACAGAAAATCCTACTCCAATAACACAAGAACCACGTAGGCCAAATAGGATACGTCAAGAACCTGAGAGATATGGGTATCTCATATCAGAAGAATGTGACGTATTGCTCATGGATCAAGATGAGCCTATGACTTATCAAGAGGCCATTACTGGTCCTGAATCTGAGAAGTGGCTTGAAGCCATGAAATCTGAAATGGATTCCATGTACACAAATCAAGTTTGGAACTTGGTTGAAGCACCTAAAGGAATTAATCGTATAGGATGCAAGTGGGTTTTCAAAAGGAAAACTGACATGGACGGAAAGGTTAACACCTACAAAGCGCGGTTGGTTGCTAAAGGCTTCAAACAAATTCATGGTGTAGACTATGATGAAACCTTTTCACCAGTCGCAATGATTAAATCCATTCGGATCTTACTTGCTATCGCTGCATACCATGATTATGAAATCTGGCAGATGGATGTCAAGACTGCTTTCCTTAATGGAAATCTCCTTGAGGATGTGTACATGACACAACCTGAAGGATTTGGCATTCCTAATAACATCCAAAAGGTATGCAAATTGCAGCGATCAATCTATGGATTGAAGCAAGCTTCCAGAAGTTGGAATCTTCGTTTTGATGAAACTGTACAACAGTATGGATTCATTAAAAATGAAGATGAACCTTGTGTTTACAAGAAGGTTAGTGGGAGCATAGTCTCATTTCTGGTATTATATGTGGATGACATATTGCTTATCGGAAATGACATCCCTACACTACAAGAAATTAAATCTTGGTTAGGGAAATGCTTTTCTATGAAAGACTTAGGTGAAGCTTCCTACATATTAGGAATCAGGATCTATAGAGATAGATCACAAAGATTGCTTGGCTTAAGTCAGGGTACATACATTGACAAAGTCTTGAGACGTTTCAATATGTATGAGTCCAAGAAAGGACTCGTACCTATGTCATCAGGTATAAGTTTGTCAAAGGCACAATCTCCTTCAACTGATGAAGAAAGGGATCGAATGATCAATGTTCCATATGCATCCGCAATTGGATCTATCATGTATGCTATGTTATGTACTCGACCAGATGTCTCGTATGCTTTAAGTGCTACGAGCAGATACCAGTCTAATCCAGGTAACAGTCATTGGGTTGCTGTTAAGAACATCCTTAAGTACTTGAGAAGAACTAAGGATACCTTCTTGGTCTATGGAGGTTAAGAAGAGCTCTCTGTAATTGATTACACAGATGCTAGTTTTCAGACAGATCATGATGATTTCAAATCGCAATCTGGATACGTGTTTTGCTTAAATGGCGGTGCTGCTAGCTGGAAAAGTTCAAAGCAGGAAACAGTCGCTGATTCTACAACTGAGGCCGAGTATATTGCTGCATCTAATGCCGCAAAAGAGGCTGTTTGGATCAAGAAATTCATCACTGATTTTGGTATAGTTCCAAGCATTGTGGATCCCATTGAACTGTTATGTGATAACAATGGAGCAATCGCACAAGCTAAAGAACCTAGATCTCACCAAAGATCCAAACACATACTTAGGCGCTATCATCTCATTCGAGAAATCATCGATAGAGGAGATGTGAAAATATGCAGAGTACCAACATCAGACAATGTTGCTGATCCACTGACTAAAGCTCTAACTCAGCAGAAGCATGATGGTCATACTAGATCTATGGGTATTAGGTCTATGCCTGATTGGCTCTAGTGTTAGTGGGAGATTGTTGGTATAACCCCTAGAGGCCAATAGTTTATGTCAAACTTTTATATGTATCATGACTTTTATTATTGAATAAAATATGGCGTTCTTTATTACACTTGTTATAAGATAAATAAAGCCCCTAGAATAGTTAGTTCATGTGATGGAATATTAAGTGTGACTTAATCATGAGATTACATCAACAGAAAGAACACTATTCTTAAATGTATCCGTAGTCAAGCTTTAATATGAATTGGGATAATATTAAAGCATGGAGACTATTATGTATGTAGACTGATGACCACATCTCATGGTTCATGAATATGAGATATTAAGTCTATACATAGGTATAAGTATTAGGAGTAATATTTATACTGGATTGACCCATCGTGAGAATACTACATAGTATGTTATGAAATCGTCATAAGTTATTCTCACAATGATAATACTGTATATCACTCTTAAACCTGAAACCACTATGATCCCTAGATGTGGACTCAAGTGTTTTATTGCCATTCAAACGTTGTCTGTAACAAGATGACTATAACGTTGGTTAATGGGCACTTGACGAATCATGCTGAGGGACATGAGTGTCCTAGATGGGATTTGTCCCTCCTCATAACAGGAGATATATCTTTAGGCCTCTTGATGGAATATGACTGGAAAAATGCATGGCCATGCCGAATTAAGTCAATATGAGATATTGGACTTATTCGTTGTTCAGTATATTTCGGGATCAAGAAATATAAATATTGAGCTAAACAAGGGTGACGTAATCTATGCCTTGTGTTCAATAAAGATATTAGGACAAAGGAGTAATCGTACACATAGATATTATCATGGAAAAGGTTTCGTCAGATCACTTGACATTCTTGTCACTTGGGTAGCAGTGATGTGTTGCTAGATACCGCTCACTGTTTATAATATTAAATATAGGATTTAATATTATTGCCAACGTTACAAGAACCTATAGGGTCACACACAAAAGAACGGTAAGAAGGAGAAATATAAGTAGTACTTATATGATGGGGTACGTTTAGTAATAGGCGCTAATTAGTTAGCGGAAGCTGATGGGCTAATGGGCTTTTGAAGCTCAAGCTGATTTTGTGCAGCAAGGAGTTCTATAAATAGAAGCTCTAGTGCTGAAATCAGCTAGTGCTGTTCGTCTAACCCTAGAGCAAAATCGTAACCCTTATTCTCTCCCTAACCTCTGATCGCTTGGCTAGCACCGGGAACCAGAGGAAGCTGTTCGTGTGGACGAGTAGAGGCTTCGCTTGCTTGCTTAGCTGTGATCAACGAAAGTGTTTCTGCATTACTAAAAGGTAACAATTCTATCACTGATTCATGTGATATTCGTAATGATTCAAGGAAAGGAAATCAAAAATTTTTAAACTTCCGCTGCACTTGTATATCGATTTCCCTTCAGTCAGCATCACAATATCCCATCAATTCATAACTTGAACTGTGTGAGTACATGATTCCATAATCACTTGTACTGTTGACATACTTCAAGATCCTCTTAACTTGTGTTAAATGGCTCATCTTAGGATCAACTTGATATCTTGCACATACTCCAACAGCAAAGGTAATATCAGGTCTGCTTACAGTTAAGTACAGTAAACTCCCAATCATACTTCTGTACTGGCTTTGATCAACTGAAACTCCATGTTCATCTTTAGTTAGTTTCAGATGTGTAGCAGCAGGTGTTCTCTTATGGCTGGCAGTCTCCATTCCAAATTTCTTCACAATATTCTTGGCATATTTACTCTGAGAAATGAAAATTGTATCTTCCATTTGTTTGACTTGCAGCCCAAGAAAATATGTAAGTTCACCAACTAGACTCATTTCAAACTCTGATTGCATCTGCTGAACAAACAACTGAACCATTTTCTTTGACATTCCACCAAACACTATGTCATCAACATAGATTTGAGCAATCATCAGACTTCCATTCTCATCTTTCACAAATAAAGTTTTATCAGAACCTCCTTTTCTGTATCCTTGAGTCACAAGAAATTGAGTAAGTTTTTCATACCATGCTCTAGGTGCTTGCTTCAACCCATACAAAGCTTTCTTCAATTTATAAACATGATCTGGAAATTTAGGATCCACAAACCCTTTAGGCTGTTCAACATAGACTTCTTCTTGCAGATAACCATTCAGAAAAGCACTCTTCATATCCATCTGGAACAATTTGAACTTAAGAATGCAGGAGACTCCCAACAGTAATCTTATGGACTCTAGTCTGGCCACAGGTGCAAAGGTTTCATCAAAATCCAATCCCTCTACTTGAGTGTAACCTTGAGCAACTAACCTTGCCTTGTTTTTGACCACAGTACCATGTTCATCTGTTTTGTTCTTGTAAATCCACTTAGTGCCAATCACATTTAAACCTTCAGGTCTTGCAACAAGATCCCACACTTCACTTCTTTTGAATTGATTCAACTCATCTTGCATGGCTTCAATCCAAAATTCATCAGTTAGGGCTTCTTTCACATTTTTGGGTTCAAAGTTTGACACAAAACATGAATTAGTAGCAGCTGAGTCTGATCTTCTTGTTCTGACTCCTTGATCTAGGCTTCCAATAATTAAATCTCTAGGATGATCCTTCTGAACTCTAATTGATGGCCCTTTACCAGTAGGAACATGATCTGGTTGAATTTCTGCTTCTTCAGACTCTGCTTGATTTTCTGCTTCTGACAGTTGTTCTTCTGATGCTTCAGACTCTGGAACAACTTCAGATTCATCTCTTTCTTTCTCAGCAGACAAATCATCAATCACAAAATTAATGGACTCCATCACAACCTTGGTTCTGGAATTAAACACCCTATAAGCTCTGCTGTTCACTGAATAACCTAGAAATATTCCCTCATCAGGCTTAGGATCCAGCTTTCTTCTATTTTCTCTATCAGCCAAAATATAACATTTGCTGCCAAACACATGAAAATATTTGACTGTAGGCTTCCTTCCTTTCCATAGTTCATATAAAGTGGATGCAGTACCCTTCTTCAAAGTCACTTTATTATGAATATAGCAGGCAGTGTTCATAGCTTCAGCCCAGAACATATATGGTAGCTTCTTAGCATGCAACATGACTCTTGCATATTCAGCTAATGTCCTATTCTTCCTCTCAACTACACCATTTTGCTGAGGTGTTATAGGTGCATAAAACTCATGCTTTATTCCTTCAGATGCACAGAACTCAGAAAATCTCTTGCTTTCAAATTCCTTGCCATGATCACTTCTAATTCTGATAATACCACAGTCCTTCTCTCTTTGCAATTGAGTGCACAAGTCTTTAAATACTTCAAATGTGTCTGATTTTTCTCTCACAAAACTGACCCAAGTAAATCTTGAAAAATCATCAACCATAACAAAAGCATATCTTTTTCCTCCAATACTCTCAACTTGCATAGGCCCCATTAAATCCATATGTATCAATTCTAGTACTTTAGTAGTTACCTGGTGTACTAATCTGGGATGAGACTTTCTTGTTTGTTTTCCAATTTGACAATCCCCACAAACACTGCCCTCATTGATCTTCAGATTAGGTAAACCTCTGATAACTTCAGTACTTAGGATTTTTTTCATGCCTTTCAGATGCAAATGACCCAATTTCTGGTGCCAGAGTCTGACTTCTTCTTCTGAACTCATGAGACAGGAAGTCAGACTTCTTTCTTCTTCAGACACCCATAAATAACAATTATCCTTAGATCTGCAACCTCTCATCAGAACCTTGCTTTCTTGATTAGTTACCACACATTCTTCTTTGTTGAAATTCACCTTCAAGTCTTGATCACAAAGTTGGCTAATACTGATCATATTAGAAGTTAACCCTTTCACAAGTAACACATTATTAAGTCTAGGCAAACCTTCACTGATTAAGTCACCAATACCCAGAATCTCACCTTTTGCTCCATCACCAAATGTCACATAGCTTCTGGAATAAGGCTTTATATTACTCAGCAACTTCTTCACACTAGTCATGTGTCTTGAACATCCACTATCAAAGTACCAGTCTTCTTTAGAGGTGGCTCTCAATGATGTATGAGCTATGAGGCCAACATTTTTGACTTTGGGCTTCCACACCTTCTGAACATTGTTTCTGATAGCAGCTGGTTCCACTCTTCTATACTGAAAATGTTCAGGATAGCCATATAATTTAAAACAAAAAGGTTTAATATGTCCCTTCTTTCCACAATGATGACAGATCCAGGGTTGATTTCTCCTTTTGTTTCTGTTAAACTTCTGAGGTTGCTTCTGAGGTAGCATCTAAGGTTGCTTCTAAGATAGCATCTGAGCTTGCTTCTGACCTTGCATCTGGGCTTGCTTCTGAGGTCTCATCTTAGATGTCCCAATCATAGAATCATAAGTCTTAGTGGCAGGAACAAAATTTTTAACTGGAATCTTCTGTTTGGGATTCTGAGTCTGATCAACAAAACCTAAACCAGCTTGTTTTACTTGTTTCTGATTCTCAAGAATTTCATCCAGCACATCAGTAGCAGTATTCATCATTCTGACCTGCTTTTTCATATTCTCAAGCTGGGAATTTAGCTGGCTTACTTCTTTTTTCAGTTCTGAATTTTGCACCAAAAGTTCACCTTTCTCAGCCTCCAGTTGACAGATTGTCTCCTTCTGATCCAGAACTTACTTGCAAACTTCTGCATTTCTGGTGTATAGCTTTTTGTAGTTGTCAGCCAGTTCATCATATGAGGATTTTGAAACTCTGGCTTCAGACACAGATGAAGCTTCAGACTCTGAAAATGTCTCAGACTCTAAGACTGCTTCAGTCTTTGAATTAGCTACTGACTTCTGAGATATTAACTTTACCATCAGACTTGTATCACACTTAGCTGATTCACTTGCAACATCTTCTTCAGAATCATCATCAGACCATGAAACAGCTAGGCTCTTCTTCTGCTTCTTAAGAAAAGTAGGACATTCTGACTTGATATGTCCATAACCCTCACACTCAAAGCACTGCACACCTTTAGCTTGATTACTTTTCTCCTCAGACTTGGTCTTCTTCACATCACTATGTTGCTTCTTGTTGTTGAATCTGAAGTTCTGACCTTTGGTTTTGGATTTTCTGTCAACATGCTTCAGAATTTTGTTGAATTGTCTTCCCAGCAACACTAGAGCTTCTGATAAATCACCATCATCCTCATCAGACTCTTGTTGATCATTAGCTTTAGAATTGACTGCAAAAGCTATTCCTTTCCCTTTCTTCTCAGGCTGTTTGCAGAAAGCAGTCTCAAAATTCAGTAGAGACCCAATCAGCTCCTCAACCTTCATAGTGGTGATGTCATGAGCTTCCTCTATAGCAGTCACCTTCATGTCAAACCTTTTGGGAAGAGACCTAAGAATTTTTCTCACTATCTTATCATCTGACATCTTCTCCCCAAGAGACTCAAAAGAATTTGCCATATCTAGCACATTCATGTAGAAATCCTGAATATTTTCATCCTCCATCATCTTCAAATTCTCAAACTTAGTGGTGAGTAGCTGAAGTCTGGACATCTTGACCTTAGAGGTTCCTTCATGAGTGGTTTTCAGTATTTCCCAAGCATCCTTTGCAACAGTACACTACTTGATGAGTCTGAACATGTTCATGTCCACACCATTGAATATTGCATTCAAAGCTTTGGAGTTTCCCAGAGACAGATCATCTTCAGCCTTTGTCCACTCTTCTTCTGGTTTCAGCACCTCAGTCTTGTTCCCATCTTTGTCTAAAACAACTGGATGATCCCAACCTTTTAGCACAGCTTTCCAAGTTCTGATGTCAATGGATTTTAGAAAAGCACACATCCTGGACTTCCAGTATTCATAGTTCGTGCCATCCAGCAATGGTGGTCTGTTGACATAACCTCTCTCTCGGTCCATGCTTGCCAGAAAACTCTTCCCTGGAGCTCACCCAATCACAGGCAGGGTGCCTGCTCTGATGCCAATTGAAATTCTGGCTGGAACTTATCAAATACGAAAAATAGGGCACAATGGATTGCAAAACAGAGCACAAACAAAAGTATCAGAAGCAGCAATAAAACAGTGCAGAAAAGTAAAAAGGCACAGATATTTGTTAACCCAGTTCGGTGCAAATGCCACCTACGTCTGGAGGATACCAATCCAGGAAGGAAATCCACTATTGGAATTAATCCTAAGACTCAAGACACAGACCCCCTATTCCTAGTCTTCTGACTTAATCTCCTATAGTTCTGATTTCTACCCAACACCTTGAGTAAAAGAAACCCCCTTCTTACTTCCTATCCAAGTAACAGCCTAGTTACTAAACAACTTCTGAAAACACAACCCAGTTTTGAAGAAATACTTCAATGCATCAAAGACTTCATTCGTACCTAAAGGCTTAGAATGAATTACAACCCAATAAAACTTCTAAACCAACTCAGATGAGTGGTGTACAAATAAACCTAAGTTTAAAAAACACAAAGACTCTATTTCTCTGATTTCTGAATTATCACTCGTAATCTTCAACAATAGCAACACCTCTCCTTTTATAGACCTCAGTAGCTCTCTTAAATCTGTAGCCAATCTTCTGAATTTGATATGTTTCTGAAATATGAATGGCTCAATAAGGAAACAAATAATTCTGCATTGTATCTTGAAAAGATTCTTCAGCATAATTATACAAACATAAATACGAAGCCAATTTTCATAAGATCTTCATCAATTTAATCAGCATTCTAGAAACCTTCAGCCATAATAAATCCTTGATAAATCTCACAAAGATTCGCACATAAAGAACGCATAAAAAACCCAGCTTCTGAAGAAGTCAACGCTGGTCAACTGGTGAATAGTGCGTCTGAAGCACTGTAGTGCGTCTGAAGGAGTCAACGCTGGTCAACATCTGAACAATGTGTCTGATGTACTGTCCAGCGTCTGAAAGACCATTCAGCGTCTGATGCACTGTTTCAGAGTCTGAAGGCCCAAAACAGCTTCTGAAGGTCCAAATTGCTTCTGAACCCCCTCAAATACGATTTCTTGCAACTGAAGACTTCTCTAGCACATGGAGATGCTTTGCTTGAACACATTGAATTTACCAAAACATGCAGCCAACTGCTAAATACTCAACAAAATGCAGGTGCTACTTATCAGAGGGGCATGACTACTCTCTTCCACGATATGATGCACAAGGAAATCGAAGTTTATGTGGATGATATGATCGTCAAGTCAGGAACTGAAGAGGAACATGTCGAGTATTTGCTGAAAATGTTCCAACGTCTGAGAAAGTATCGACTTCGCTTGAATCCTAACGAGTGTACTTTTGGTGTCAGATCCGGGAAGCTTTTAGGTTTCATTGTTAGTCAGAAGGGTATTGAGGTAGATCCAGATAAAGTCAGAGCTATCAGAGAAATACCTGCTCCGAAAACAGAAAAACAAGTAAGAGGTTTTCTTGGGCGTCTGAACTACATCTCCAGATTCATCTCTCACATGACCGCCACATGTGGGCCAATATTCAAACTACTCCGTAAAGATCAAGGAATTGTTTGGATGGAAGATTGCCAGAGAGCCTTCGACAATCAAAGAGTATTTCCTAGAACCTCCGATTCTTATCCCTCTAGTTGAAGGAAGACCTCTAATCATGTATCTGACCGTGCTAGAAGATTATATGGGTTGTGTGCTTGGACAGCAAGATGAGACCGGAAGAAAGGAGTATGCAATTTATTACTTGAGCAAAAAGTTTACAGATTGTGAGTCTCGGTATTCCATGCTTGAGAAGACTTGTTGTGCTCTAGCCTGGGCCGCCAAACGCCTCCGTCATTATATGGTTAATCACACCACTTGGTTGATATCTAAAACAGATCCGATCAAGTACATCTTTGAGAAGCCTGTTTTGACAGGAAGAATTGCCCGATGTCAGATGTTACTGTTTGAATATGACATCGAATACCGCACACAAAAAGCAATCAAAGGCAATATCCTTGCTGATCATTTGGCTCACCAACCAGTTGAAGACTATCAGCCCATTAAGTTCGATTTCCCCGACGAGGAGATCATGTATTTGAAGATGAAGGATTGCGATAAACCATTACCTGAAGAAGGTCCCGATCCTGAATCCATATGGGGTTTGATATTCGATGGGGCCGTTAATGTCTATGGCAACAGAATTGGGGCAGTCATCATCACTCCTAAAGGCACTCACATTCCTTTTTCTGCCAGGCTGCTATTTGATTGTACAAACAACATTGCTGAGTATGAAGCGTGCATCATGGATATCAAAGAGGCTATTGATCTAAGGATTAAGAATCTCGACATATATGGGGATTCGGCTCTCGTGATCAATCAAATCAAAGGAGAATGTGAAACTCGCCACCCCGGCTTGATTCCTTACAAAGACTATGCAAGAGGATTACTGATTTTCTTCAACAAGGTTGAGCTACACCACATCCCTCGTGATGAGAACCAGATGGCAGATGCTCTAGCTACCTTATCCTCTATGTACAAAGTAAATTGTCGGAATGATGTACCCTTGATCAGTATCAGGTGTCTCGACAGGCCTGCTCATGTGTTCGCAACCGAAGAAGTTGTTGATGACAAACCGTGATTTTATGATATTAAGCACTTCCTTCAAAGTCAAGAGTATCCACTCGGAGCCTCCAACAAAGACAAGAAGACTTTAAGAAGATTGTCCGGCAGTTTCTTCCTGAACGGAGATGTATTGTACAAAAGAAACTTCGACACAGTTTTGCTCAGATGTGTGGACAAGCACGAGGCAGAGTTATTGATGCATGAGATACACGAAGGCTCCTTCGGAACTCACTCCAATGGGCACGCGATGGCTAAGAAAATGCTGAGAGCAGGTTACTACTAGATGATGATGGAATCTGATTGTTACAAACATGCCAGGAAATGTCACAAAATTCATGTGCCGCCAACTACGCTCAATGTTCTTTTTGCTCCGTGGCCATTCTCAATGTGGGGCATCGACATGATTGGTAGAATCGAACTGAAGGCTTCAAACAGACATCACTTCATTCTAGTGGCTATTGATTACTTCACCAAATGGGTCGAAGAAGCATCTTATGCCAACGTGACCAAGCTAGTAGTAGTCCGGTTCATCAAGAATCAGATCATATGCTGCTACGGTGTCCCTAGTAGGATCTTTACAGGTAATGAGACGAATCTGAACAACAAAATGATGAAAGAGTTGTGTGATGATTTCAAGATTGAACATCATAACTCCTCTCCTTACAGACCCCAGATGAATGGTGCTGCCGAAGCTGCAAATAAAAACATCAAGAAGATTGTCCAGAAAATGGTAGTCACTTACAAAGACTGGCATGAGATGTTATCGTTCGCTCTGCATGGGTACCGTACTTCAGTGCACACTTCAACAGAGGCAACCCCTTTCTCCTTAGTTTACGGCATGGAAGCAGTGCTCCCTATGGAAGTCGAGATCCCGTCAATGAGAGTTTTCATGGAGGCCAAGTTGTCTGAGGCTGAATGGAGTCAAAGTAGGTATGATCAGCTGAACTTGATTGAAGAAAAACGCATCACTGCCTTGTGACATGGACAGCTATATCAAAGGAGGCTGAAACAAGCCTTTGACAAGAAGGTTTGTCCCCATGAATTTCGAGAAGGAGACCTTGTGCTCAAAAAGATTTTATCCTTTCAACCGGACTCCAGGGGCAAGTGGACGCCTAATTATAAAGGACCGTATGCCGTCAAGAGAGCTTTTTCTGGTGGTGCAATGACCCTTGCGACTATGGATGGTAACGAACTTGCACGTCCTGTGAACGCCGAAGCAATCAAGAAATACTTTGTCTAAAAAAAAATATAAGAACAGCTCGGTAAGTCGAAAACCTCAAAAGGCGGCTTAGGCAAAAATGAGGGTCTCGGTGGACTAATAACCCGAAAGGGCGGTCCAGGCAAAAATTAGAGACATAAACAGAAAATAATCATCCTGATAGATTGAAAACCTGAAAGGGCAATCTATGCAAAAGTTAAGGATTATGACAGAGTAACTGCATCAAGTTGGACATGATTCACTTGGGGCATCCTAGCTGTCAAAAGACCTCTGATTTGAAGCATCTGTACATCAGCGACTCGGAACAGTGGAATACAAAGTTGTTAATGGTTACTTTGTTCAATGTATCTCTCCAATATATTTACCATTTTTCAAACTTTGTAAAGATCCGTGGAGCCACACCATTGGCAGGCCACCACTCCCTTAATAAGATTTGAGCCTGGGCCCCTTTATTTGGAATTCTCATTTCTTCCTGTTTTCAAAACTTCTTCTATTTTTTTATGGTAATACTTAAAGCAAAAATGTTCCAAAAAAAAAAAATTTTTCATGACTTTTGAAAAATGTAAACAACAAACACACTCTCTTTGAACTCATGAGTAGGAGAAGTGTACGTCAACATCCGCCTCGAGAATGGTTGATCTCCGCAAGAGGAACGTGATCAAACGCTGTGGGAAGACTTCTGTCAGGAAATACCAAAAATATAAAAAGGAGAGCTCGCTAAGTCGAAAACCTGAAAAGGCGACTTAGGCAAAAATGAGCGTCCCGGTGGACTGAAAACCCGAAATGGCTGTCCAGGCAAAAGTTAGGGACTTTCAAAGAAAAACAAAAGAAAAGCATGGCTACTGAAGCGTGCCCACGAGAGAACACCCTATGTCAGTTGAGAAATGGCGACTTCCGCCAGACTAATGGGCTTCCTCCCCAAGAAGTGTCTACTTCCCCATAATTTG
The DNA here is from genome assembly GCA_018208015.1 of Medicago ruthenica. Taxonomy (NCBI): domain Eukaryota; kingdom Viridiplantae; phylum Streptophyta; class Magnoliopsida; order Fabales; family Fabaceae; genus Medicago; species Medicago ruthenica. The sequence continues at coordinate 61,367,364 of CM031373.1, forward strand.
CCACCTCATGCCAGGCTTTACCCCGTCAGTGGCTCGACTTCTTGTCCAATGGTATCGTCCCCGATGAAGATTGCCGAGTGTGTGTACTGCGATGTCGGTTCACTTCCCATCCTATCTGTCCAGTCTTATCTCATCAGTGTTATATACAGTCTTACAGTGACATCGTCATACAAATCGTACTGTCTTACATACATTCATACATTCATGCATATACACATTCATGCATACCCAACATGCACATAACATCGCTCACACATGGTTGCATTAATCACCCTGAGTCTTGCTTTAGTTGTATCCTTTCATTCCAATCAAACATTTCAAGCGGCAAGTTCTACAAATGAACAACTTGAATTCTCACAAAAAGTGTCATCCCCAGTGTGTCTGGTGCAGAGATGTCACCAATCAAACACTTTCCGGTGGCAAGTTCTACAAACAAATAGGCTTGCGAATGAAGGTGAGAAAAACACAAGAAGGGGGGGTTGAATTGTGTTGGCTTTTTCTTTCTCAAAAACTTGAGTTAGTTCAGCTTCTGATTGGGATCAGAGTTTGAAGCTAACTTCAGAGTTAAAATGTAGCGGATGTAAAGTAAATGAGAGAGAGAGAGAGAGAGAGAGAGAGAGAGAGAGAGAGAGAGAAAGACACAAGCAATTATCCTGGTTCCTTCCACAACCCGGAAGTAGTCCAGTCCCCTTGTTACTTACAAGAGATTTTTCACTATAATCCAAATAGTTACAAATGCTCAAGCACACAAGCAAGAGACTTCCAAATGCTCAAACACACAGTAAGAGACTTCTAGTTGCTCAAGCACACAAGCAAGAGACTTCTGATTGCTCAAGCACAAAAGCAAGAGACTTCTAATCAAACAGAATTACAGAGAAATATGTTTGAGTTGAACACTTGATATACTATCAGTGGTGTTCACAAAATACAATATAGTTTTCAGACTCTATACTGAAGAAATTCTAAGATGAGAAAGTTTAAAAGAATTTCTAAGTTATTAATGCGTAGTGAATTTGACAGAGTATTGGCACTTTCAAAATTGTAGAGTCTTGTATATTCTTCTTCAAGTCTTCAGTCCTTTTATAGAGGAATAGAGAGACGTTGAGAAGGTGCCAGATCATCAATAGAGTCGTTTGAATTGAAGCTTGATCCAACGTTGATTTCTTCCTTGATATGGACTGCGTACCATGAAGAATAATGTTTGAATTGTTTCCTTAAAATGGATCGAATGTTATGTTAAAGGAGACAAAGTTGCAGAGATCGTTCTGACTCTGAGGATGTTGCAGAGGTCGTGGTTGTACTTTGTCCTTTTGACAGTGACAGCAGTTGACTTCTGATTCTCCTCCAGACTTCAGACATTGTTCTTCAGACGCTGATCTTCAGACACTTTTCTTCAGACACTGATCTTCAGACACTGTTCTTCAGATGCTGATATTCAGATCCTGAATGTCTTCTGACTTGCAACACAAGCTTCCAAAAAAATATTTCCTTGCTCTTAAACTTGATCTTCCAGAACCACTATTAGATACATAATTTTAAATGGTCCTGCACACTTAAAACAAGTATTAGCATATCCAATTTTCTTTTTAACACTTTGTTATCATCAAAACTCAAAAAGGACTTGTTCATACATTTTGTTCCAACAATCTCCCCCTTTTTTATGATGACAAACATAAGTATTAATAGAAAATTGTTGTTAATTTAATTAACAAGTTGACTTCAGGGTCTGAGGTTTGTAAGCTTTCCCTGAGTCTGATAATCCACAAGGTGAGGTTTGTAAGCTCCCCCTGAGTCTTATCCAGGTTATTAAATTCAGTTTAAATAAAAAAGTGAAAAAATCACTCAGAATTATCTCACATAAAATATAGTCAGAGGCTAAGAGATGAGAAGATGTTCTCCTAAGTTAATTAATTTTCAACAAATTAACTTATTCTGACTTGGCTCAGAGCCTGAAATACTTGTAAACTTACTCCCCATTTTGTCATCAACAAAAAAAAATTCAAGAATTTAAGACAAAGAGAGAGTTCAGATGTGAGATAAACATGCAATCAGATAAGCAATCAAGTAGCAAATATAAGTATCAGAGCAAACTATTTGAGCATACATAAGTAATACATAAACATTTCATTCAGAGACAGAGGATGATGTTCAGAAGCAAGACAAATTAAACATTGTTCAGAAGCAAGTTAAAATTCAAAGACTAGGGTGTGCGGTTGAGGAGGTTTCTTCATAAGCTCCAAAATGGCACTGATCCCAGACTTCATCTCATCTTGACTAGTCAGAATCTGATCTTGCTTTGCACTCAGTTCCTGAATCTTGTTTTCCTGAACATCCTGTCTAGCTCTTTGTGTTACCAGGTCCACTTGAACTTGTTCAAACATGTGCTTCATGATAGGCTCATCCAAGTCCAGCTTCAAGTTGTCAGGATCTAGTGGTTGCTGAACAAACTTTCCCAAGATTGAGTTCTGAAGACCATACTTCAGAATCTCAGGAATTTCCAATAAATCAGCATTGTCAGCATTTACCACTCCTGAAGAAGTTCCACATTCAATCGGTCTTGAAGTATTTCTTCTGAGTTCCACAGTCTCCATACTCCGGACTACATCAGACAGCCATGTCTGAAGTGCCTCATGCTAAGACACTACAGAGACAAACTGTAGAGTGTCCAAGGTATTGTTGACTAAGGTTCTCAGCTTGTTCCATTTTTCCACATAGTTGACCTCATGAATGGGATGCTATCTAGCAAGTACCAGCTCTTCCAAGCTTTTGAAGATATTGCTGCAAACCTCTTTTAAATTAAAATCTGATGAGAGGTTAGGTGTTTGGGCAATATTTTGATAACTGGTTGAAGGAAATTCAATTTGGCTAGGGTTAGGTATTATGGTTGATTCTGAAACAATCTGATCAGAGGTTTCAGTTTGAGGTTCTGAAACATTAATCAGGTTTGCATCAGAGGCAGGTTGAGGGTCTGATGTTGGAAGGACAGAGTCTGATGTAGGCAGTTCAGATTCTGATGCTCCACATAGGAGAAGAACATCAGATCCTTCAGGTTTGGCAAACTGGATTGGTTGAGCAATAAGTGGTTCAGCTTCTGATACTGAATCATCATCAGAAGAGGTAACAAGTTGTATGGTTTGAGAAGTTGTGACAGAGGGAAGTTCACCACCTAAGTGTTGTTCCAGTGCTTCTAAGGAAGATGAAGAACTGGAGCTAAAAGATGGTACAGTAAAGATGCAAGATTGGGGTATACCACCAGCATCACTCAGAATTCTGTTCTGAATGATCCTGGTGACAAAGGCCTCAGTCTGAGGTTGGTAAGTTCTCTCTAGATTAGGTGTCTCACCAGGTAAGCAGGTCTGGAGAGATGGTATGTCCAAAGGTTGAGGTGAAGGTATTTTTGATGGTGAAGGTATGGTTTTTGGTGAGGTAGGTGGGGATGACTGATCAGCTATCTCAACATGATCAAAGGCAGCTTCTTCTCTGTTAGAGTGTTCTCTTTCAGCAAGAATGTGTGCTCTTTTCTTGTTGAGAGCATCTAAAAAGTCACCTGTATTGAGTTCTCTCAGGAGGGAAGGTTCATAGGGTGAAGAAGGTTTAGATGAGGCTATTTGTAGTTGGGTGTTAAGGTCAGGAATATCATCAGATTCTAAGTTAATTAAGGTTGCAACATTACCTTGACCAGAAGCAGATCCAGAGGCAGGTTCTGACAGTTGTGCCTTAGAGGTGCTTTCTCTCTTTATCTCCAGATGAGAAGAGAGAATTTCCCTTGCTCCTGCAACTGTTGACTGCTCCAGTTCCTCAGCTAAACTGACAGCCTTCTCCAAATCTTCTTTCATTTTATTTGCCACTTCAGCTTCAGTTTCACTCAACACAGCCTTTCCCTTCCTTGTCAGAGATTCTTTTTCAGCAGCTTCTGGAACATCGGGTAGATTGCCCTTCTTAATAGCTCCTTGAGCCAGAAGCTCATTGATCCTTTTATTTTCTACTACTTCTTCCTCATAGGACATCTCCTTTTCTTCTTCTTGCTCCTCAGTTTCAACAATCATTTTCCTCAACTTTCTTCTTTTTGGTTCAGAAGCTCCTTCAGCTTCTGACCTTGCCTTTCTTGCTACCTTGCTTCTAGTTCTGGTGGGAAGGATCTCCACTGGATCCAATTCTTCAGCTTCCACCACAGCTTCAGACACTTTAGTCTTGACAGCTGGTTTCTGAGCAGGCTTCAAAACTTTAGCCTTCTTCACAGGTTCAGGCTTTTCAGGTTGTTCAAATTCTGAAGAATGTTGTCTCTTCTTTACAGCTTTCCAGGGTTCATTGGGTTTGTCAGGAATCATATCCCAAGTGATGGCAACTCCTGTTTCCTTGAAGTGATGTGCAACAAAGTGTGCCAACACCTCATGAGGATCTTCCTTTGAGATAGGAGGGAAGTCATCAAGGAATTCAGAGTGTCCCATTCTGAATTGCAAATCTTGTTCAGATGTTATCACTTATTTCTCGGATATGATCTTCATGTGTCCCAAAGTTGCTCCTGAAATTATTTCTCCACTACAGACTCCAAGCTCAGAGTCTGATCCAACTCCAAGGGCTTTTAGATTCTCAACAAGTTTCCCTTGGTGAAAGATTTCAGACAGCAGTCTGGTGTATGGAACTTGAACTTTTCCTTTCATGCTTTCTCTGATGGAAGTGCAGAGATGGTTGAAGATGTAAGCAACCAAGTTAACTGGTCTCTTCAAATACCACCAGGTCAGCATGTGCATCAGATCCCAGGACTTATAATAAGATCCTCCTGATTTGGGAACTATGCATTGTAGCAGCAACTTATGCATGACCCTGTACTCAGCCTTCATGTCCACTGTCTTCTCAGACTCTCTCCCTAGAAACAGAGTTTGTCTGATCAGAGGAACCCAAGTGCTTGTTTTCTTGGTGTTTGTCTAACACAAACCACCTCTCTTGGCACCAACAACCCTTGCAATAATCTCCTCAGTGATAGTCACTGGTATACCCAAAATAGACGACCTGACTTCAGTACCACTGAACTCTTTCAGACCCATTTATGCTCTTGATTTCCCTTTCAGCCCAGGATTCTCAGTAACCTTCTGAGCTTCTTCCTTTCTTGCTTCTTCTTTGTCAAAGACTTCGCTTCTGACCCAAAAGTCTTTGACCAGTTCTGTGTAGGATGGACCATTTAGCATGTTGAAGAATGGCCTCCATTGTTGATGGTCCACGTACTCTGAAATATCACACCCATTCAAAGCTAGAGATTCAAAATCCACTGCGCTCTCAATAATAAGCTGTAAATCCTCCTTGTTGAGAGGCATGGTTTTGGGTTTGATAATAATGGCTTCTTGAGATTGAAAATCCATTGAAAGTTTCTGAGAAGAATATGACGAACCAGCCATTTGATTCTGACGGATTGAGGTTTTAGGGTTCTAAAGGGGTTTTTTGAAAAGGAAGAGTTTTTAGGTTTGAAAATTGAACGTGTAAGATGTGAAAGTGAAAGTGTGAATGTGTTTTGAGTGTTTTTGTTAAAACATTTCAGAAACGGGAAGCAGACAAAAAGCATTAACACAACTGCACATTAATGACGTTAGAGGGCGCAAAGTACAACTTTCAAAACTAACTCATCACTGCCCAGCAGTTATTACCCAGCAGATTCAGACCACGTGTCAGACTACTGTTCAGATTCACTCTCATTAGTGGGCCACGTGTAAAGTGTCCACTTACAATGAGTTGTATCAGAAGGCAAAAATTCAGATTCTGAAACTCAGACTCTGATGTCTTCAGAAGCTGAACTTTCTTCAAACTCTCAAAGTGAGCGTCTGATAAGTCTTAGCTTCTGATGTACTTCAGATTCTCAGTTTCTATTTAGAGTCAAGCAGATTTTTCAGAGATGAAATGCATGTTCAGATTCTTTTTAATAAAATCAAATCTATCTTCTGCTAGGGGTTTTGTAAATATATCAGCCCACTGATGATCAGTATCAATGAATTGAATATCCAAAACACCCTTCTGAACATAATCTCTAATAAAATGATGTTTAATTTCAATGTGCTTGGCTCTTGAATGTAGAATAGTATTTTTAGACAAACAGATAGCAGCAGTATTATCACAAAAGATAGGTATGTTGTTTTCATGAATCTGATAGTCTTCCAACAGATGTTTCATCAAAAGCAGTTGTGTGCAACAACTTGTAGTTGAGATGTATTTTGCTTCTGCTGTTGACAATGCAATAGTTGATTGTCTTTTACTGGCCCAGGATATCAGATTCTCACCAAGGAATTGACAATTTCCACTGGTTGATTTTCTTTCAATCCTATCACCAGTATAATCAGCATCACAGAATCCAACCAACTTTAATCTAAGGATTTCTTATACAGAAGTCCAAGATTAGTTGTACCTTTCAGATACCTGAAGATTCTCTTGACATCAGTCATATGAGAATCTCTAGGATCTGATTGGAATCTTGCACATAAGCATACACTGAATAAAATATCTGGTCTAGAAGCTGATAAGTATAATAGAGAACCAATCATACCTCTGTACAGCTTCTGATCTACCTTTGAGCCTGTGTCTTCTTTGCTTAAGTTGCAGGTTGGATGGGTGTTGTCATCAATTTATAATCCTCAAGCTTGAACTTCTTCAGAAGCTCCTTTGTATATTTTGATTGATGAACATACACTCCATCTTTGCATTTGTTGATTTGAATTCCAAGAAAGAATTTCAATTCTCCCATCATGCTCATTTCAAATTCATCCTGCATTAACTTAGAGAATTCTTTGCAAAGAGTGATATTAGTAGAACCAAATATAATATGATCTACATAGATTTGAACAATTAAGATGTCTTTCTTAAGTGTCTTTCTGAACAATGTAGTGTCAACTTGTCCTCTTACAAAATCATTTTTAAGTAAGAAATTACTTAGTCTCTCATACCAAGCTCTGGGAGCTTGTTTCAGACCATACAGTGATTTCTTAAGCTTAAAAACAAAGTATGGATGTTTTAAATCTTCAAAACCAGGATGTTGTTTGACATACACTTCTTCAGAAATGAGACCATTTAGAAAAGCACTCTTAACATCCATTTGACATAAAATGATATTATGATTTACTGCATAGGAAAGAAGTAACCTGATTGCTTCCAATCTTGCAACTGGAGCAAATGTTTCAGTGTAATCAATACCTTCATGTTGACTGTAGCCTTAAGCAACAAGTCTAGCTTTGTTTGTGACTACCTTTCCTTGTTCATTCAGTTTGTTTCTGAACACCCATTTTGTTCAAATAATGTTCTTGTGATTTGGTTTTGCAACTAAATCCCAAACATCATTTCCTTGAAACTGATTGAGTTCTTCTTGCATAGCCACAATCCATCCATCATCTGCAAGTGCTTCATCAACTATTGTAGGTTCAATCATTGACAGTAATCCAAGCAAAGAGTCATTCTGTTTGAATGCTGATCTGGTCTTTCTTGGATTATCCTTGTTTCCAATGATTAACTATTCAGGATGTGAAGACTTGTACTTGAAGGTGTTTCTGGGTGGATTTGCTTCTTGAGATTCATTAAGACCTTGTTCAGAAACATCTTGATGTTGATTAGCTTCAGGATGAGTGTCAGCTTCTGAGAGGTTTTCAGCATCTGGAGGATTTTCAGCTTCTGGACTTTCTGCAGACTCAGAAATCTGATCAGGTTCTGAAGTACCCTCTGAAAGCTGAATATCTGCAAAACTCTCAACTAGCTCTGATATTTTATTATCAGGCATCTTGTCATCAAATCTAATGTGCATTGATTCTTCAACAACATGTGTTTCAGAATTGTACACTCTGTATGCTTTAGATCTCTCTGAGTATCCTAAGAAGATACCCTTATGAGCCTTAGCATCAAATTTCTTTAGATAGACTTTATTGTTTAGAATGTGAAATTCTGGCCAGGCAATACTTAAGAGATTTCAGGTTCTGAACCAAAACAGGTTCTGAACAGAACTTAGCACAAAATAAAAGCAAATAATCAGCAGAAATATAAAGTGCAGGAAAGCTAAAGAACACAGAGGTTTGTTAACCCAGTTCGGAGTAAACACCTCCTACTCTGGGGGATACCAATCCAGGAAGGAATTCCACTATAGGAATTAATCCTTATGACTCAAGACACTGACTCCCAGTTCCCAGCCTAAGCAATTAACTTCCTCCTAGTCTTGAATTCTACCCAACACGTTGAGTATTAGAAAACCTCTAACTTCCTATTCAAGCAACTGCAACCCAGCTACTTGAACTACCCTTTGAACTTAACCCAGTTCTGAACACAAAAACTCCCCTGTTTTTGAATACACCTTCAAAGACAAAACTTCATTCGTACCTAAAGGCTTAGAATGAATTACAACTCAATAACAATCCTAAACCAACTCAAAACATATGAGTGGCGTACAAAAATAAAGCAAAAGCTTAAAAACCACTAAGACTCTATTTCTCTGAATAATACTCTTCAATTCGTGTCTTGAATAGCAGCAGTCCTCCTCTATTTATAGCCTTCAGTCTTGCAGAATAAAATAACAAACTAATCTTTCTGATTTGATTTGTTACTGAAATAAGATTGGTCCAATAATGTAACAAATAAAACTGTACTGAATCTTTTAAAGATTATAACAGGAAAATATGAATTTCATATCTTTGAACCAAATCTTCAATAAAATCTTCTCCAAATAAATCAACATTCTAGAAGCCATATGCGTGGATAAATCTTCAATAAATCTTGCAAAGATTCGCATAGAAAAACCTTGAAAATAACCAGCTTCTGATGAAGTCAACATAAGTCAATGCTGGCATCAGAACCTGAAAACAGCTTCTGAAGTGCTACAGTGCATTCAGCTTCTGATGACATTTTCAGCTTCTGAATGGCTTCAAAACACAAAACTTGCAACTGAAGAAATGTTTCAAATATGGAGATGCTTCTATTCAATACTTTGGTTTTGCCAAACAATGCAGCCAACACCAAAAGACTCAACAATCTCCCCCTTTGGCAAATTTTTGGCTAAAACCAACCAAGTTCTTCAATCTCCCTTATAATCAACTCAGCAATGAAGAACTCCACAAAAAAATATCATAACATAGTAATTAGTTTAGGCAGCGGACAAAACACTTTCTGAGCTATGTTAAACAACATCTTCAGCTTCTGACTCCTGAAGCACACATAACCTACTGATCAACACTTGATCATCACAAACAAGGTATCAGAGCTACTGATCAACTCCTGATCATCACACACACTCCCCTTGCAACTCAGCATACACTCAGCATACATCAAACTCCCCCTTACTTCTGAATTTATGGTATCAGAGCATATCAGAGTCAACACTTCAGGAGCTGCACAAACACTCAGGACCATAACAGTCTTGTACTCCCCCTGAGACACGTACTCCCCCTCAATGACATCTTGACAGCTCTTGTTATATTTGTTCTGAACTCTGAGCTTCACAAATAACTTCTGAACCACACTGAAAACTAAACATCTGAAATTTGAACTTCTGAGCAGCAACACTTTGCATAAGACTTTTGGTATTAGAGCCAACACATTACATAAGATTTTCTCCCCCTTTTTAGCCACAAAATTCTGACAAAGCATAGTCTTCATATAGGGAATAAAATCAAAACAAGTAACACAGATCCTGAAAAAGCTATCAGATTCAGACACAGGATCACATTTAGCATAGGCACAACTGGCAGGTACTCTATCTTCCTCACATCCAGTTTGCAGTAATTGCTATAAGTCTTCATGTAAGCACACTCCTAACTTGCTTCTCAGATTCTCAAACTGCTTAGCATCCAAAGCCTTTGTGAAAATGTCAGCAACTTGTTCTTCAGTAGCTACATGTTCCAGCTGAACAATCTTGTCCTCCACAAGGTTTCTGATAAAATGATGTCTGATGTCTATGTGTTTGGTTCTGCTGTGCTGAATTGGATTCTTAGAGATGTTGATGGCACTCAAATTGTCACAAAACAATGTCATAGTTCCTTGTTCAATGTTGTACTCCTCCAGCATCTGCTTCATCCACACCAATTGTGAACAACTACTTCCAGCAGCAATATACTCAGCTTCAGCAGTTGACAATGAAACACAATTTTGTTTCTTGCTGAACCAAGAAATTAAGTTATTTCCCAAAAAGAAACAACCTCCTGAAGTGCTCTTTCTGTCATCAGCACTTCCAGCCCAATCAGCATCACAAAATCCCATCAGTTCAGAACTTGAACTATGTGAATACATGATTCCATAGTCACTTGTGCTATTCACATACTTCAGGATTCTTTTAACTTGTGTCAGATGACTCATCTTAGGATCAGCTTGATATCTTGCACAAACTCCTACAGCAAATGTAATATCAGGCCTGCTTGCAGTTAAGTACAATAGGCTCCCAATCATGCTTCTGTACTGACTTTGGTCTACTGAAACTCCATGCTCATCCTTAGTTAACTTCAAGTGAGTAGCAGCTGGTGTCCTCTTGTGAGCAGCAGATTCCAATCCAAATTTCTTCACTATGTTCTTGGCATACTTACTTTGAGAAATGAAGATTGTATCTTCCATTTGCTTGACTTGTAATCCAAGAAAATATGTCAGCTCACCAACCAAACTCATTTCAAATTCTGATTGCATTTGCTGAACAAACAGTTTGACCATCTTCTGAGACATTCCTCCAAACACTATATCATCCACATAAATCTGAGCAATCATCAGACTCCCATTATCATCTTTAACAAACAAGGTCTTATCAGAACCTCCCTTTTTGTAACCTTGAGCCTCAAGAAACTGAGTCAGCCTGTCATACCATGCCCTTGGTGCTTGCTTCAATCCATATAAAGCCTTCTTTAACTTGTACACATGTTCTGGAAACTTAGGATCCACAAAACCCTTAGGTTGTTCAACATATACCTCTTCTTGCAAATATCCATTCAGAAATGCACTCTTCACATCCATCTGGAATAATTTGAACTTGAGAATGCAGGATACACCCAACAGTAATCTTATGGACTCTAGTCTGGCCACAGGTGCAAAGGTCTCATCAAAGTCCAATCCCTCCACTTGAGTATAACCCTGAGCAACCAACCTAGCCTTGTTTCTGACTACAGTACCATTCTCATCTGTTTTATTCTTGTAAATCCATTTAGTACCAATTACATTCAACCCTTCAGGTCTTGGAACCAGATCCCACACTTCACTCCTTTTGAATTGATTCAACTCATCTTGCATTGCTTCAATCCAAAATTCATCAGTCAGGGCTTCTTTCACATTTTTGGGTTCAAACTTAGACACAAAACATGAATCAGTAGCAGCTGGTTCTGATCTCCTGGTTCTGACCCCTTGATCCAAACTCCCAATGATAAGCTCCTTAGGATGATCCTTCTGAATTCTAATAGATGGCCCTTTATTGGTAGAATTATGTTCTGGATGTACATCTGCTTCTTCAGACTCTGGATGAATTTCAGCTTCTGAAGTTTGTTCTTTTGATGGTTCAGACTCTGGAACAACTTCAGACTCACTTCTATCTTTCTCAGCAGTTAGATCATCAATTACCACATTAATGGACTCCATCACAACTTTAGTTCTTGAATTAAACACCCTATAAGCTCTGCTGTTTACTGAATAACCCAGGAATATACCCTCATCAGACTTAGGATCCAGTTTTCTTCTGTTTTCCCTGTCAGCCAAAATGTAGCATCTGCTCCCAAAAACATGGAAATATTTCACAGTTGGCTTTCTCCCTTTCCACAATTCATACAGAGTTGATGTAGTACCCTTCTTCAAAGTAACTCTGTTATGAATATAACAAGCAGTGTTCATTGCTTCAGCCCAGAACATATATGGCAACTTCTTAGCATGCAGCATAACCCTTGCACATTCTGCTAATGTCCTATTCTTCCTCTCAACTACACCATTTTGCTGAGGTGTGATAGGTGCAGAGAACTCATGCTTTATACCTTCAGAGGCACAGAATTCTGAGAAGCTCTTGTTTTCAAATTCTTTGCCATGATCACTTCTGATTCTGACAATACCACAGTCCTTCTCTCTTTGTAATTGAGTACATAAGTCTTTAAACACTTCAAAAGTATCAGACTTCTCTTTAACAAAGTTGATCCATGTGTATCTTGAGTAGTCATCTACCATTACAAACGCATACCTCTTGCCTCCAATACTCTCTACTTGCATAGGCCCCATCAAATCCATATGAACAAGTTCTAGTACTTTAGTAGTTACCTGGTGAACTAATCTGGGATGAGACTTTCTTGTTTGTTTTCCAATTTGACAATCACCACAAACATTGTCCTCATTGATCTTCAGATTAGGCACACCTCTGATAGCTTCAGTACTTAGGATTTTCTTCATGCCTTTCAAGTGCAAATGTCCCAGTTTCTGGTGCCAGAGTTTGACTTCTTCTTCTGAACTCATAAGACAAGAAGTCAGACTTCTTTCTTCTTCAGAAACCCATAAGTAACAGTTGTCTTTGGATCTGCAGCCTCTCATCTGAATCTTATCTTCCTGATCAGTAACAATACACTCTAGTTTGTTGAAATTAACCTTTAAATCTTGATCACAAAGTTGGCTAATACTGATCAGATTAGAGGTTAATCCCTCCACCAGTAGCACATCATTGAGTCTGGGCAAGCCTTCTTTGTTCAAATCACCAATACCCAGAATCTGACCTTTTACACCATCTCCAAATGTCACATAACTTCTGGAGTATGATCTGATATTGCTCAGCAGCTTCTTCACACCAGTCATGTGCCTTGAACATCCACTATCAAAATACCAGTCTTCTTTTGAAGTAGCTCTCAAAGAGGTATGAGCAATCAGGCCTACATTCTGAACTTTGGGCTTCCACACCTTCTGAACATTGTGACTGATAGTAGCTGGTTCAACTCTTCTATATTGGAAGTGTTCAGGGTAACCATACAATTTAAAACAGAATGGTTTGATATGCCCTCTCTTTCCACAATGATGACAGACCCATGGATGATTCCTCCTCCTTCTGTTTCTGAACAATTTCTGGGGTTGCTTCTGAGGTAGCATCTGAACATGTTTCTGACCTTGCATCTGAACATACTTCTGACCTTGCATCTGAGGTTTCTTCTGAGCTTGCATCTGGGCTTGTTTCTGAGGTCTCCTCTTAGATGTTCCAACCATAGAGTCATGAGTTTGAGTAGCAGGAACAAAACTCATCTGTTTAGGAATCTGAGTCTGATCAACAAAACCTAAACCAGTTTTTCCTTGTTGCTGATTCCCCAAAATGTCCTCCAACTTATCAGTAGCAGAATTCAACATCTTCACTTGCTTTTTCATCTGATCGAGTTGGGAGTTCAGTTGCTTCACTTCTTCTTTTAAATCTGAATTCTGCACTAACAGTTCACCTTTTTCAGCCTCCAGTTGAAGAATAGTCTCCTTCTGATCCAAAACTTGTTTGCAAACCTCAGCACTTCTGGTATACAGCTTCTTGTAGTTATCAGCTAGTTCATCATATGAGGTTTTAGCAGCTTCAGATACATATGAGGCTTCAGACTCTGAGTCAGACTCTGAAAAGGTCTCAGACTCTAAACCAGCTTTCTTCTTCAAGATAGCTCCTGACCTCACAACCAGACCAGTATCACACATACCAGATTCACTAACATCATCATCTTCAGAACCATCATCAGACCATGCAACAGCTAGGCTTTTCTTCTGCTTCTTAAGAAAAGTAGGACACTCAGTTTTGATATGTCCATAGCCTTCACACTCATAGCACTGCACACCTTTGGCTTGGTTACTTTTCTCCTCAGACTTGGTCTTCTTCTCATCAGTTTGTTGCTTCTTGTTATTGAATCTGAAATTCTGACCTTTGGCTTTGGCTTTTCTGTTAACATTCTTCAGAATCTTGTTGAATTGTTTTCCCAGCAACACCAGAGCTTCTGATAAGTCATCCTCTTCAGACTCTTGTTGATCATCAGCTTCAGAGTTCACACTAAAGGCTACACCTTTTCCTTTCTTCTCAGTCTGTTTACAAAAGGCAGTTTCAAAATTGAGCAATGACCCAATCAGTTCTTCAAGCTTCATGGCAGAAATATCATGAGCCTCCTCAATTGCAGTGACCTTCATGTCAAATCTTCTGGGTAGGGACCTGAGGATTTTTCTCACCAACTTCTCATCAGACATCTTCTCCCCAAGTGAATCAAAAGAATTTGCCATGTCCAGCACATTCATGTAAAAATCCTGAATGGATTCATCCTCCTTCATCTTCAGGTTCTCAAATTTGGTGGTCAGCAGCTGCAATCTGGACATCTTCACTTTAGAGGTTCCTTCATGAGTTGTCTTCAAAATTTCCCAGGCCTCCTTAGCAACAGTACACTGTTTGATAAGTCTGAACATGTTCTGGTCCACACCATTAAAGATTGCATTCAAAGCTTTTGAATTTCCCAGAGACAAGTCATCTTCAGCTTTGGTCCACTCCTCTTCAGGCTTCAGAATCTCAGTCTTGTTACCATCTTTGTCTGTATACACAGGATGATCCCAGCCTTTAATCACAGCTTTCCAAGTCCTGCTGTCAATAGACTTTAGAAAAGCACACATCCTTGACTTCCAATACTCATAGTTTGTGCCATCTAGTAGGGGTGGTCTATTGACATAGCCTCCTTCTCTATCCATGCTTGCCAGATATTAAGTCCTCTGGATCTCACCCAAATTACAGGCAGGGTGCCTGCTCTGATGCCAATTGAAATTCTGGCCAGGCAATACTTAAGAGATTTCAGGTTCTGAACCAAAACAGGTTCTGAACAGAACTTAGCACAAAATAAAAGCAAATAATCAGCAGAAATATAAAGTGCAGGAAAGCTAAAGAACACAGAGGTTTGTTAACCCAGTTCGGAGTAAACACCTCCTACTCTGGGGGATACCAATCCAGGAAGGAATTCCACTATAGGAATTAATCCTTATGACTCAAGACACTGACTCCCAGTTCCCAGCCTAAGCAATTAACTTCCTCCTAGTCTTGAATTCTACCCAACACGTTGAGTATTAGAAAACCTCTAACTTCCTATTCAAGCAACTGCAACCCAGCTACTTGAACTACCCTTTGAACTTAACCCAGTTCTGAACACAAAAACTCCCCTGTTTTTGAATACACCTTCAAAGACAAAACTTCATTCGTACCTAAAGGCTTAGAATGAATTACAACTCAATAACAATCCTAAACCAACTCAAAACATATGAGTGGCGTACAAAAATAAAGCAAAAGCTTAAAAACCACTAAGACTCTATTTCTCTGAATAATACTCTTCAATTCGTGTCTTGAATAGCAGCAGTCCTCCTCTATTTATAGCCTTCAGTCTTGCAGAATAAAATAACAAACTAATCTTTCTGATTTGATTTGTTACTGAAATAAGATTGGTCCAATAATGTAACAAATAAAACTGTACTGAATCTTTTAAAGATTATAACAGGAAAATATGAATTTCATATCTTTGAACCAAATCTTCAATAAAATCTTCTCCAAATAAATCAACATTCTAGAAGCCATATGCGTGGATAAATCTTCAATAAATCTTGCAAAGATTCGCATAGAAAAACCTTGAAAATAACCAGCTTCTGATGAAGTCAACATAAGTCAATGCTGGCATCAGAACCTGAAAACAGCTTCTGAAGTGCTACAGTGCATTCAGCTTCTGATGACATTTTCAGCTTCTGAATGGCTTCAAAACACAAAACTTGCAACTGAAGAAATGTTTCAAATATGGAGATGCTTCTATTCAATACTTTGGTTTTGCCAAACAATGCAGCCAACACCAAAAGACTCAACAGAATGTAACATGTACATCCAAACTGATGAAAATAAGAAATGCTTGGCTTTCTTCCTTTGAATAACTCATATGATGTTTTATTCAGAATTGGTATAATATAGATTTTGTTCTGAATATAACATGATGTGTTAACAGCTTCTGCCCAGAAGTACTTTGCAATGTTAGATTCGTGAATCATGGTTCTGGCCATTTCTTGCAAAGATCTTTTCTTTCTCTCTACAACTCCATTTTGTTGTGGAGTTCTAGGAGAAGAGAACTCATGGAGGATTTCATGTTCTTCATAAAAAGTTTCAAAAGGTTCATTCTCAAATTCACCACCATGATCACTTCTAACTTTCAAAATTTTCAATTCATTTTCAGTTTGTACTTGCTTGCAGAAGTTGTTGAACACATCATATGTTTCATTCTTGGTTCTGAGGAATTTAACCCAAGTCCACCTACTGTAATCATCAACAATTACCAATCCATACTTCTTCCCATTGATTGATGTTGTGCCAACAGGACCAAACAGATCAATGTGAAGTAGTTCTAAGGGTCTGGAGGTAGAAACAATGTTTTTGGATTTGAAAGAAGTTTTAGCAATTTTTCCTTTCTGGCATGCTCCACAAAGAGCATCTGATGATAGTCAATGTCTGGTAAGCCTCTGACCAGTTGTAACTTGCTAAGTTTAGAGATGAGTCTCTAGTTAGCATGTTCCAACCTTTTGTGCCACACCCATTTCTCATCACTCACTGACAGAAGACAAACTACCTTCTGATCAACCAGTTCTGAAAAATCAATCTTATACACATTGTTCTTTCTCTTTCACTTGAACACAACAGATTTATCCTTGTTGTTGATTACAGTGCAAGTGTTCTTATCAAACAAGACATCATAACCACTGTCACAAAATTGACTTATGTTAAGTAGGTTATGTCTTAGTCCATCTACCAACCAAACATTATTAATGGAAATGGAAGAATTACCTATCTTACCAGTACCAATGATCTTGCCTTTTTGGTTTCCTCCAAATTCCACAGTTGCTCCCTCTTTCATGGTCAGGGTTTGGAACATAGACTTTTCTCCTGTCATGTGACGCGAGCAACCACTGTCCAGGTACCATGACTTCTCCTTTTCTTTGGCTTTTAAGCATATCTACAATAGAAATGATTTCAGACTTAGGTACCCATATCTTTATGGGTCCTCTTTGTTTAGTTCTGAAAGGATATGGCTTCTTTTGTACCTTTTGTTTGACATTTTGATATTTAAAAGGTTTTGCATACACTGGTTTCTTATATTTTAAAGATTTTGCAAACACAGTCTTTTGAAAATGTGAGTCTGAATTTTTCAGAGTCTGAGACTTGTTTGTCTTAGGTTCTGACCTCTTCAGACTTTGAACCCTTTCAGATTTAAAGTATGTTTTCCTCATAGTCTTAGACTTAGAACCTTTTGGCTTAGATTTTGGCAAGGTTTTAGATTTTGCCTTCATCTTTTCCTTAGGTTCAGAAGTTTTAGATTCTGATAAATTTAGTTTCTCAGAAATGTTAGATGCAGATACAAAACACACCTCAGTGCCTTTCATAATATCTCTAGAACATGATGGTAGGTTTGTTTCTTTTGAATGATTAAAAAGATCATTATTGAAACCAATACGTTCTCCCCTGTTTCTGTTAATATTGTAAATCATAGAAGCAACCTTACTTCTGTTGATTCCAGTTAGGATGACTCCTGAAGTGCAATTTCTTGCTCACTTGGAACTTCATCAGGCTTCTTATGAGCCATTTCTCTCAGTTTTTTAACTTATTCATCAATTTCATTGATATGATTGTGAAGTTGGAGATTCTCATCAGACAGCAAGTTATATTTCTTTTTCAAAGATTTTATTTGAATTAACTTGCTTCTGAGATGGTTCATAAGATCCTTAACTGTATCAACAAGCTCAGAATGAGTAAGTTCAGAATATACCGCATATTCATCCTCAGAGTCTGAACCTGACTCTGTATCAGAAGTTGTTGCTGCCATAAGAGCTAGATTAGCTTCTTCTTCATCATCCTTTTCAAATTCAGATTCATTATCAAGATCATCCCATGTTGCCATAAGACTTTTCTTGAGCTTGTTTCTGAAGTTTCTTGATTTTGAGCTGGTCTTCTTGGATTTCTCCTTTGATTTGTCCTTCTGTAGCTCAGGATAGTCAGCTATGAAATGACCAATCTTTTTGCAGTTGAAGCAACCCTTCTAATCTTCCTTCTTGGAACCAGATCCTTTGAAGTTACTGCTCCTATTAGAAGATTTCTTTTGTCTCTTCATCAAGTACTAAAACTTTTTAGAAAGCATTGCTAGCTCCTCAGCTTCTGAATCTTCTTCAGAACTTCCCTTAGGAGATTCTTCATCAGATTCTATAGCTTTTAGAGCTTTTGATGACTTTCCTTTAGATTTAAGTGCAATAGACTTGGACTTCTAACAGGTTCATCTTCATCGAGTCCTAGTTCATGCACTTTGAGAGAGCTGATAAGATCTTCAATACTAAGAGTATTTAGATCTTTAGCTTCCTCAATGGCAGTTACTTTAGGTCTCCATTTAGATGGCAGACTTCTGAGGATCTTGTTCACATGGTCAGCAGTTAAGTAACTCTTTTTAAGAATCTGAAGTCCAGATACCAGAGTCTGAAACCTTGAGAACATAGTCTCAATGTTTTCATCCTCCTTCATCTTGAACAACTCATATTGTTGAACCAGAAGGTTAGCCTTGGCTTCTCTAACTTTCTTGTTTCCTTCATAGTTAGAGCATAAGGATGTGAAGACAGCTTCAAATATTCATTGTGAGGCGGAGAGTCCACAATGATACCTCTTACTCTGTGATGCTTTCTGTAGATCTTTCTTTCAGCATCTGTAAGATTCTTCCTGTTTATGGCAACTCCTTCTTCATCAACTGGTATAGTTATACCATCTTCAATGATATCCCAAAAGCTATCATCTATTCCAATGATATGACTATACATCTTGTTTTTCCACCATGAAAATTTTTCACGGTCACCAGTAAATATAGGAGGTCTATGGTGTGAGTGTGATTGCTTGTCATCTGTTGTACCATAATCATATGATACAACAGCGCCACCACTTCTAGAAGTGGATTCACCAGAAGACATGTTTTTCTCAGGATCTTGACTAACTCACTGTTAGGTGATTGAATATCAGAACCGAAGCTCTGATACCAACTGAAGGTGAGAAAAACACAAGAAGGGGGGTTGAATTGTGTTGGTTTTTCTTTCTCAAAAACTTGAGTTAGTTCAGCTTCTGATTGGGATCAGAGTTTAAAGCTAACTTCAGAGTTAAAATGCAGCCGATGTAAAGTAAATGAGAGAGAGAGAGAGAGAGAGAGAGAGAGACACAAGCAATTATCCTGGTTCCTTCCACAACCCGGAAGTAGTCCAGTCCCCATTGTTACTTACAAGAGATTTTTCACTATAATCCAAATAGTTACAAATGCTCAAGCACACAAGCAAGAGACTTCCAAATGCTCAAACACACAGTAAGAGACTTCTAGTTGCTCAAGCACACAAGCAAGAGACTTCTGATTGCTCAAGCACAAAAGCAAGAGACTTCTAATCAAACAGAATTACAGAGAAATATGTTTGAGTTGAACACTTGATATACTATCAGTGGTGTTCACAAAATACAACACAGTTTTCAGACTCTATACTTAAGAAATTCTAAGATGAGAAAGTTTGAAAGAATTTCTAAGTTATTGATGCTAGTGAATTTGACAGAGTATTGGCACTTTCAGAATTGTAGAGTCTTGTATATTCTTCTTCAAGTCTTCAATCCTTTTATAGAAGAATAGAGAGACGTTGAGAAGGTGTCAGATCATCAATAGAGTCGTTTGAATTGAAGCTTGATCCAACGTTTATTTCTTCCTTGATATGGACTGCGTACCATGAAGAATAATGTTTGAATTGTTTCCTTAAAATGGATCGGATGTTCTGTTAAAGGAGACAAAGTTGCAGAGATTGTTCTGACTCTGAGGATGTTGCAGAGGTCGTGGTTGTACTTTGTCCTTTTGACAGTGACAACAGTTGACTTCTGATTCTCCTTCAGACTTCAGACACTGTTCTTCAGACGCTGATCTTTAGACACTGTCTTCAGACGCTGATCTTTAGACACTGTTCTTCAGACGTTGATCTTCATATCCTTAATGTCTTCAGACTTGCAACACAAGCTTCCAAAAAAATATTTCCATGCTCTTAAACTTGATCTTCCAGAACCACTATTAGATACATAATTTTAAATGTATGGTCCTGCACACCTAGAACAATTATTAGCATATCCAATTTTCTTTTTAACACTTTGTTATCATCAAAACTCAAAAAGGACGTGTTCATACATTTTGTTCCAACAGCGAATATGGTCAATTTCCCAAGGGTGTCATCCCCAGTATGTCATTCCTATTACTTTTTACCTTCATTAAGCTATCATTACACGATAGTAGGTAAAACATTTTGTCGGTTTTCATTAAGCTATCCTCACAATGATAATAGACCATGTTATTCCCCTTATGTTCTACCTTCATTAAGCTATCTTTACACGATAGTAGGTAAAACATTTTATCGGTCTTCATTAAGCTATCCTCACAACGATAGTAGACAAAGTCTTTTCTCCTATATTTTACCCTCTTTAAGCTATCCTCACAACGGTAGTAGGTAAAATATATTGTCTGTCTTCATTAAGCTATCATCACAATCATAGTAGACAAAGTATTTTCTCCTATATTTTACCCTCTTTAAGCTATCCTCACAACGGTAGTAAGTAAAATATATTGTCTGTCTTCATTAAGCTATCCGCACACCGATAGTAGGCAATGTCTTTTCTTATTACCTTCTTTAAGCTATCAATACACGATAGTAGGTAATACATGTCATTTGTCTTCTTTAAGCTATCATCTTTGTTGATAGTAGGCGGTGTCTCCTTCTTTTACCTTCTTTAAGTTATCATTTACACGATAGTAGGTAACATCGGTCTTTGTCTTTGTTAGGCTATCGTTCTGAATCAATGTGATGGTAAACAATCTCTTCCCCAGTAAAACTACATTATCCCTCAGCGGAGTCGGATCCCTTTCTTTAACGAACTCGGGTATCCTTTTTGTTATTTTTTTACTTGTTTGAATCATCTTTGTCGTCCTGCATTCACATTTGCATCACGAGTATTTTACATTTTCTTAGGTCCAAAATTGGCGTACTCTGTATTTAAGTCTCTTCGGCCCGTCGAATCGAAGATTTTATCTTCAAATCTCCGGACGAAGAGACTAAAATAGGGGCATCTGTCATACCCCAATTTTTGACCTAAAATTCTTTTTTTTTACTCGTCTTTTGATTCGGAATTTTTCGTCGTTTCAGACGAAATTTCGGCAGAGAGGTATTTTAAAATACCTCATTTAGGGTTCCGAAGGCGACAATTTTTTTATTTTTTATTTATTATTCCATTTTTATTATTATCATTATTATTTTTTTCTTTTATTATCCTTTTTATTTTTTATATTTTTATTTTCGGATTTACTATTTTTTTATTATTTTATTTTCAAAAAGGTTTGACTGATGTTTTGATGACCATTTTAATGGTTGCCTTATTGGTCCTTGGTTGACTGCTCATTTTTATTGTCCATCAATGACTTTCAATTGCATTAACCAGCATTGCATGAATAAAGAGGGCACACACGGCCAAGCACAAAGGGGAGGAGAAACCAGAACCATCAGAATCGAAACACAGAGCAAAATTCGGCCAGGCTTTCACACCACAACAAACCCTAAAATCCAGTCACAACATCACAACAACATATCAAACTTAATATAACATCACACAGCAGATTTAACACAACATCACAACAATCCAGCGCCACCCACACAAACACAGCATCACACACACCATCCCACCCAAACGTAAACCTAATCAAACACTCACCCAAACAGAACACAAACACTCACCCAAACAGAACACAAACACGGCACTCCCACACCCAAAACATAAAATCCTACAAATCACTCCTCCACCCACTCAAACACAAACCAAAACCGGTTCACAAACTCACCTTTCCCCCAAAACCGAATCTCACAAACTCGCCCTCACCCAAACAATAACAGACCGTACCAAAACCACCAACCAAACCGAAAAACAAAAGGTAATATTTGTTTTCTAAAAAAAAATTCAATCATCTCATGCATCTTTATTTTCGGTCGTGTTAGTTTTATCCATCATTTTTTTTCCTTTTATTGCATAGCTTTAGAATGTATCTAGAACCAATGTAAATTATAAATGAGAAGAAATCATGCATGTGTCCTTTTATTTTATCAACTTATTTCGCTTTACAAAAAAAATGCAAAAATATTAGGTTAGTTTAATTTCAAAAGGATTTCGTGGTGATCCAACATCATCACGGAAATTCCTCGCGTTTAGCTTTTTGTTATGTTTTTTAGTCTTAGTTAATTATTAAAAAGAAACAAAAACATGCAAATAATCAAAAATTCATAAAAAAAATCTTTTCCTAAATAAACCTTGATTTTCAATCAAGTGCCCTTTTTTCTTTCACTTTCTTAAAAAAATTCATTAATCCACTTTAATAACATTTAAATCATTTTCAAAAAATAAAAAAATATAAACAAATTTTATTTTTTGCCGCTTGGCCTTATTTTATCTTTAAAACTTTTTCAAAAACTAAAAAATACAAAAACAAATCAATCGGCTTTTTTAACCCGAACTACGAGGTTTTGATCCCTCACGGGTACGTAGGCAAAGGACCTTGTCCTTCCAAATCATAAAAAAAAAAAAAAAAAAAATTTCTCACTACTCTAATTCTTTCTTTTAAAAAAAAATATAAGCAAGTTATAGCCAAAAATAAATAAATAAAATCAAGAGGTTCTAGTAGAATACTACGAATGTTTAGGGTGCTAACACCTTCCCTAAACGTAACTAACCCCCGAACCCTAAATCTTTAAAAAAATGTGGTAATTTAGAACTTTTTCACCTTTTCTTTTGAAAAATTAAAAGTTCAGTCGTGAAATAAAATTAGTGAGTCAACGCTAATCAATAGCTTGATCTCCGAAAATCACCGCGACACTATGTATCATGACTTTTATTATTAAATAAATTAAGGCATTCTTTATTGTTGTAAGATTAATAAAGTCCCTAGAATAGACAGTTCATGTAATGAAACATTAAGTGGGACTTAATCGTGAGATTACATTAACCTAAAGAACACTATTCTTAAAAATATCTGTAGTCAAGCTTTAATATAAATTGGAATAATAATAAAGCGTAGAGACTATTATGTACGTAGACTGATGAACACATCTCACGGGTCATGAATATGAGATATTAAGTCTACACATATGTATAAATACTAGGAGTAATATTTATACTGGATTGACCCACCATGAGAATACCACATAGTATGTTATGAAAGTGTCATAAGATATTCTAATAGTGATAATAGTGTATACCACTCTTAGATCTGAAACCACTATGATCCCTAGACGTGGACTTAAGTGTTGTATTGTCATTCAAACATTATATGTAACAGGATAACCATAACGTTGATTAATGGGCATTTGACGAATCATGCTGAGGGACATGAGTGTCCTAGATGGGATTTGGCCCCTCCCGCATAACAGGAGATATATCTTTAGGCCTTTTGATGAAATATGACTGTAAAATTGCATGGCCATGCCGAATTAAGTCAATATGAGATATTGGACTTATTCGTTATTCAATATATTTTGGGATCAAGGAATGTAAATATTGTGCCATACAAGGGTGACATAATCTATGTCTTGTGTTCAATATAAATATGAGGACAAAAGAGTAATTGTACACATGAACATTATCATGGAAAAGGTTTCGTCAGATCACTTGACATTCTTGTTAGTTGGGTAGAAGTGATGTGTTGCTAGATACCGCTCACTGTTTATAATATTAAATATAAGATTTAATATTATTGCCAACGTTACAAGAACTTATAGGGTCACACACAATAGAACGGTCAAAAGGAGAAATATAAGTAAGACTTATAACTTGGGGTGCAGTTAGCAAATGAGGTTAACTAGATAGCAAATGCTAATGGATTAATGAGCTTACAGAAGCCCATTAATGATTACCTGACTTGCAGAGTACATAAGTAGTTGTATAAATAGAACCCTTGTGCTGAAACCCTAGAACCACAATTTCTCTCTGAACCTCTGATCGCTTGGCTATCTCTGGGAACCAGGGGAGAACCGTTGGTGTGGACGAGTAGAGGCACAGCTCCGTTGCTTTGATGTGATCGAAATCTTTTTCTGCACTTCAAGAGGTAACAATTCCATCACTGATTCATGTCAAATTCGTAATGATCCAAGGAAAGGAAATCGAAAATTTTAAATTTCGTTGCCTTTATGATTATGATTTCCCTTCAAAGCCTCTTGCTCAGGTGGCCTCTGTAAATGTATATTCTCCAACGTGTGTATGACGTGTGGATATGAAATGGTAATATGCCAATAATATCATCTCATGTATCTAGTTGTCGTCTCTACACTAGTCATGACAACCAGGTCTTAATCCTCTGTAGACATCACATGCAGGGCCGGCCCTAGGCATAGGCCAGGGGTGCAACAGCCTAGGGCCCAACCCTGTAAAGGGCCCAAATTTTTTTTTGTAGGGATGGGGTGTATATAGTAAAGTTTCATTTTATGGGGGTGTATATAGTAAAACCTATAAAAAGGCCCAACATACTTAAGCCCAACAACTCTTCTCTTTTTTTTTTTGCAAAACTATTTCAAAAGAGACTTAAGTCTAACTGACCTTCACTTTTTTTTTTGGAATTTCTTTTATCACCCTACTCACTTCGCAAGCGCCTTCAAATTGATCATTTTTTCCATTTGGATTTTATAATTCAAAGCTTATTTGTTGTATTTCGGATTTTATAATCTGAATTGTGATTAACTAGTTTTTTCAAAACAGTGACATAAACTATTAAAATGACATAAATGAAAACGACAATTTAAAGAGATATAATACAAATTGTCAAGAATTGAACACATTTTACTATTTGATCACGAATTCATAATACATTTAAAGTAACATAATATTTATTACAACAAATTATTTGATCAAGAATCAACTATTTTTTTATTGTTGTTTATATGACAATTACTTTTGTGAAAAATAGATTTGAGGTATCGAAGACATTTGAAATGATTTTGCATCTCAAAATGCTTGAAGAAACCACAATCTTATGACTTTCCGATAAAAGTGAAGCTTCTTTTTTTGGTTGATATTTTGTAAAACAATTGTAGATTCTCAATGGTGATCTATATATCTTGGTTTTATTACGGCTGGTTTTTTTACATACGTTTGATATGCCTACATATCGTTTTACTTAACTTTGTTGGGTTTGGTTTGACCCCTTGACTTTTTTTGTTTTGTTATTCTTTTTAATTAATAATACATAGGATGAGATGCTTTTGGCACACGATGTTTTGGGATGTAGCATAGTTGGGATTTCAAAACATTTTATTATGGTAACTTGGGGTGCCAACATTGTTGAGAAGTCAACCGCCATAATTAATGCGTGTCGCATTCATCGTTTATCAAGAAAAAAATCATGAAGTATTATTTAAGGGGCCCTTTTCTCAAACTTAGCTTAAGGCCTATAAAATGATAGGAACGACCTTGACCACATGATCAAGAAACTGTATGTAACATTGACACATCTTCTATCGGGTCGTCTTGGGTCACTACACTGCATACTTTACAAGCGCTAAAACAGCAAAGGGGCACAAATAATATGATGAAAAATTGAATAAGTCTGAGGCTAGACACACAATCGCTCAAACAACAAAACACGCCAAAAATCGAAAACTGCTAACGACAGAAAGAAAAAAGCAGGTCATGTTGCATAAAAGCAACCCCGAAAAAACAACACCAAAAGCTAAATCGCTCAAACAAGAACAGCGCGACCAAGACAACAAATCTACATTTTTTTTAAACTGTGTTAAATTAAAGGTGATTTTTTTTAATCCCTATAAAAATTTGAAATTTTGTTTTTAGTTTATATTTTTTTCCATTTTTAGTTTATGTTATTAAGTTGATTGATGTGTACGCTTTGAAATTTTGAATGATTGTTTTACACACATCATAGGAATGGCAAAACATATCAATCTGTCATGTCCCGCCTCATCATTAACCCGTCTAAAAATGGGCGAGGTGGGTCCATTAGAGGTGTAGGGTTGAAAAACTCATCCGACCCCTTTTATGGTGGGTTGATCCGTCAATTTTTTTAATAATAAATATTAACTAAAAATTTCATAAAATCAATGTAAAAACTGTAAAATAAAATGAAAATTGAGGTCACTTTAAGGAAATAAAACATATAACTAATGAGTTCATTAAAAATAGAAAATTATCATTCATACATCCCTGTTTCATAATCTAAAAATCAATGATAAGCCAACAAGAAAATCAAAATAAAAATCCTGAAGTTCACCAATATACAGTTTATTAAAAACACAAGGCTAAAAATCATAAAATCAAAGTGATTAAATTAAATGATTTTCTTGTATCTACTTTAACACCCCTATTTTTCATAAACTATATTTTTACATATATCTATTTTATGTGTATATGTGCGCTGGAAATTATTATAATATTTTTGTATGCATTAGATTAATAATAAATGTGTACATAGTTATATTTTAACTACTTCTAAATATTGTCTTATTTTAATTTTTCTCTAAATATGATAGAATTTTGATATGAGTATTCTCTGGAATAATAATGTTATCCTAAATGAGTAAATCAAAATAAGTGAGTGTGTTCATTTATGATTGAGACAAGTGTTAGACTAGAAATAAAATAGTGTGTTATTAGTAACGTAGCCGCGTGAAGGAAATAGGTGAAGGAAATCCGGTTTTCCATGTCCATTAGTTGTGCAATAAACTTCATCTGATTTTAACCAAACTTCAACACGGTAATTGATGAAGACAAGGCGCGTATTAAATCAGTTGTTCGAGTTTGTTGTTTTAGTTCTCTATGTTCTCTCATGTAGGATGAAACCTTCGGGTGCGGGGTGAGATTGAGTTCAAATCATGAGTGTAAAATGAATGTGATGAACAGAGAATCCGTATTTTCCACAATTCATCTGAGGCTCACTGTGATCGTCATAGCCTTTTGAGAGATAACTAAATTAATATGCAAATCTGAAAGCAGGAGATTAAAATATGAATTAGAAAAATTATTAAGTTGTTGATTAATTTAATTTACGTAGAATGATATGATAATTGATGTTATTATTGTATTATTATCTTGACTAATGGCTATTTTAGAATTGTTAAAATTCTTGTTGTTGAATAAATATGGTGTGGTGCATATTTGATGATGAATATGTGTTGTAAGTGTGAATTGATGAGTAAAGTTTAATTAGTTATACGATGTGGTGTGATAATCTCATATGAGAATACATGATGAATACATGTGATGAGGATTGATGTGATTAATTTGAGATGAATGAATACTCTTGATTACCTTTAAACCATGAATTTGTGATGATTTTGATTCGTGTTGCAGATGGTGCTCCTAAGGAGTATTATAGGCCAACAAGGGGAGAAATTAGAAGTTAGGGTCTTGATATGGAGTGTTTTATCACCGTCTAGGTAGGGTCTGACAAGCCACTGATTCGGGGAAGTATTGTTGAATGAGACACAATGTCTCAGGTTAAGGAGGGGGTTTATGAGGGCAGGGCCAATCTTGAATAGTCTGAAGAAATCGGCTAACCTTGAACAGTCTGTAAGGACTTAGCCAACTTTAAATAGTCTTTAACGACTCAGCCAACCATGAATAGTCCTTGAGGACTCGACCATTTTTGAATTATTCATCTTTCGAAATGGTGGCATGGTACCGACATCCTAACCAATTACTTCAGAGTAGAATGATACAAAGAAAGAGATGTCTAGATTCTAAGAGCATGCATATCATTGTTTGAAGTGTGAATGTTTCATTGTGAACGATGTGGATCAACTCGTGATATTATCTTCTTGATTGTCTCGAATGTCACTATGCGACTATTTTTGTCGTGACTATTTTGGGAGTGAATTGTAACATTATATCCATGAATTTTTTAATGTTATGTGGTGATAATTTTGTGTCTAATGTGGATTAACCGGACATATTATATCATGAACGGTTTTGAATATTATGTCTCGTCGAAAATTTTAAGCCCAAATTAACAATACCAAACAACACCATTCAAATCCATTATAATTTCACCATTGTTTTCAAATTCAACATTTCAAACACTTACAAAATTATCATCAAAGAGAAGAGCAAGTCAAATATGCAAAGGAAGTAGAGAAATTGAACTCGAAATTAATACGACGAAGATTAACGAGGGTTTCGGGTCTAGGTTCCTTCATATTTGTGATTTTTTTATGGGTTTTGTCTAATGAATAACAACAAGTGATTAAAGATGATGGTGAACCCAAATTCGTTTCCTCTTCAATCCGTTCTTCAAAGTTTAAATTAATGAGGAGAATAAGGTTGATGGTGATGCAATGCAGTCCAATTAATTCAATATTTCTTGCAAAGTCGATCGAGCAGGATGAACCAAGGACGTGTGTTGATGATGATGGATGGTGCTCAATAGTTATTGGATCTATATTTTTCTTGGTTTGCAATTTTTTTATTTTAATTCTAAATTGAGAGTATTATAGGTGATAAGATTTATAGGTTTTGAGAGTTGGATTGGGAATGACAGTGTGAGTTTGAGTGGTTTGAGAAAGCTAGAAAAAAAAAATTAGTGAGTTCTTTGACGGTAAGTGTTGGCGATGATGGCGATGATGGATTTTTTTTGTCAAATTAATTGTTTTTTTTTATATATATTTTATATTATTAGGAGGGGGGCGGTTTGTTAGATGATCGATGGCTATTGAATAATATTTCTAGACAGGTGGAAGATGAGGTTTCTTCGTTGTTCTGGAAGGATCCCTAGTTGGATGATGTTTCTTTAAATGTTAGATATGCTAGATTATTTGATCTTGCTGTTAATAAATGTTCCACTGTTGCGGAGATGTTCTCTTTGGGTTGGGAGGTTAATGGTGAGGCGTGGAAGTGGAGAAGGAGACTGTTTGCGTGGGAGGAGGGGTTGGTGAGAGAGTGTGCGGAGCAGCTTTCACTTGTGGTTTTGCAGGTTGATGTGTCTGACAGGTGAATCTGGAAGCTTCATTCTTCCCATAAGTACACGGTCAAAAGTGCTTATAATCACTTGACTAGTTCGGATGTGGCAACTGATGACCGTTACAATCATGTTTTATGGCTTAAGCAAATTCCGCTTAAGGTCAATATTTTTATTTGGCGTTTGTTCCTGAATAGATTAGCAACTAAGATGAATCTGTTTAGGAGAAATATCTTGGATTATAATGATTCTTTTTGTTCGACCTCCTGCGGATTCGTTGAAGATCAGGATCATTTGTTCTTTTCTTGTGCTTTTTATGGTCAACTTTGGTTTTTAAGATCAGGATGGTTAGACATCTCAACGACTCTTCAAGGTTCTTTATTTGAGCATTTTCTTCAGTTTGGAGGTCTTGGGGGTTTTTCCAATAAGTCTCGTCTGCTTTTTGATATTATTTGGATTTCAGCTCTTTTTACTATTTGGAAGGACCGCAATTTGAGGCATTTTCACAACAAATCGGAACAACTTCTACCTTTATTGGAAAAGGTTAAACTCCATGCATTTTGGTGGTTTAAATCTTTTTATGTTTTTTTATTTTGAGTACTCCCTCCATCCCTATTTATAGGAGTAGTTTACAAAAAAGTTTTGTCCGAAAATATAAGATCATATACAAATTTCTAGATGCATTAATTACTCTTTTTCCAAATATACCCCTTATTAATATTATCAATTTGTCTTGGTATATGAAAAGTTAACATTAAATACATATTTAATTAAGGGTAATCTAGTAATAGTCACACCAATTTGAGACAACTTTATTACTCCAACAACTTTTCTTAATACACGTGATTTTTGTAAACTACTCCTATAAAAAGGGACGGAGGGAGTATTTGGTTTGGAGGTTAAATCTTTATTATGTTTTCAGGTTGTAACATAATGTTATTTTTTTTGGCTACTTTGTCGTAGTTTGTGGATTGTCTCATTGTAATTTTTGGATATTTTAGCTTCATTTGGTACACCTTGTGCTACATGAGCTTGTGTTAGTTTTTTAATATAATTTGTTTAGCTTCAAAAAAAAAATTAACAACAAAATAAATCAAACATTAATGACCGACATGTTTTTCAACTCGCTCGTGTCAAGTTAACTCCATGTCAATAATGAGTACGTCACATCCCTTAAAAAGAGGGGGATAAAAAAATTCATTGACTTTCTAAATAGAGGATCAAAATATTGGTTAAAAAAAAGACTAAATTAAAAGTTAAAAAATATGTAAATAGGGAAATCAAAATTACATCTAAACCATAAACTTTTTTTAAACATAAAAAAAAAGTTAGCTGGAACATGGAACTAAAATCAATTTTTTAGCTCGCTTTTTACAAACTTATTTCATAACACAAGAATTGTATCTACACAATTTGGTAGCATTCCGATGAAACTTTAATTTATTTTGATATTTTATAAAGAATGAGTCTAAAACTATTGACGAAAAATTACTCTGTAGACTAAAAGTGAAAGATATTTTTTTATGGGTCTTGTTAACGAGTGCCTTCAGGACACTCTTTAAACATTTCTAATAAAGAAATTATTCTTTAAAAATATTAAAAACTTAAATTTTCAATGTAATAAATGCACAAATTTTCATAAAATCTTACTATTTTAGATGCTTAAAGAGTGTTCCAGAGACACTCGTTAACATTTCCCTTTTTTTAAAAGAATTAAAAACATATTTAACAGAATACCAATGGACAAGTTTGTATAAGGAACTAAATGAAGTAAGTCTATATATAAAAAAAAAAAAAGAAGAATATTAAATAGTGTATATTGGTTAAACAACCAAAACAAGTAAATTTTTATAAAAAGGTGCAAGTATTACTTCATCAAAGGTAATACTTAGACCAATCCAAAACACTTAGTGCAATGGTTAGCAAGAAATAAAAGTTATATATTTATTACATTAATAAAAATAACTTGTATTTCTAAGATTAACTTTCATTTTTATGCCTTCCGTAACCAATGTCTTGAGAATATTTGTTATCTAGACCTATTAAAACCAATGTCTTGAGAATATTTTTTATCTAGACCCATTAAAATATCAAATTAAAAGTTTCAAAAGTTTTTTTTTTTATACCGGCAAACTTTCAAATGTTAAGAATCTTACTTCATCTCAAACTCAAAGTAAAATGATTAATTAATATTTGAAGTGATACTTGAGTGTGGTCCCAAAGTACAGAACAACCACACGACACCACCGCATCTATTTAGGCTAAGGTCACTTCTCTTTGCGTCCTTACAAGTAGAAGTAGTGGTTCCCTTTGTTTTTCTGTATGCAAATTAATTGAAAAAAATGGGGTCTCTTGTGTCTTTTCTATTCTCTCCAAATGCTCCAAAAATGAATCTGTTTCCCATCGCTGTTTGCATTTGTGCAAAATGGGACCTACTTCATGCAATGCTGACTAAGCCACAGATTCCCTCCCAATGCATCCTATTCTTCAATAATCAAAATTAAACAACTAAGTTAAATGCAATTAATAAGCCAATAATTCTCTATTTTCTAATGCATCAGGTTCTAAATTATGCTTTCTTTTTTTTGGTAACTCATTCTCTTGAACATTTTTGTGTGTGTCAGATTGTTCCAAGGTAGAGAGGGAGAAAAATCTAACTCGACTCCTTTAGACCATGTACAATGGTAAACAACATTCAACACCCTTCAACACACACTTTTTCAATTCCCAACACTCCACATCATTTTCTCTCTCTTCCACATAATAATTCAACACATCATTCAACACATACCCTCTCCAATGGTAAATTACATTCAACACTCTACCCCACCACTCACTCTACCCCACCACTTTTTATTTCATATTCTTAATTAATTTTATATTTTGTTTTTATAATTACATAAAATTACAAACTAATTTAATTATAATTAAATTAAAATAATAAAAACTTAACAATTTATTTTTTAGTGTTTTTGTAAAAACAAAATTTATTTAAATAATTAATATTTATTTTCTTAAATTAAAATGCAATACAATACATTAAACACGCGGCACACAAATAACTTAAAATGCAAGACAACAAATTAAGCACACGACACAAGTAACTTAATTAGTACGATACAAATCATCTTTAATCATGAAACATTCCAAACTTTTCCCATATGTGCTTCACTAGATCTGCTTGCAATTCGCGATGAACATTTGGATCACGCAATTCGGATCTAGCACGCACATGATTTGCAAAAGCGGGTAACACCTCGGTCGAGTATGGTTGCGGTGTACTAGATCCACTTGCCTCAGATTGCTCAAAATCGATCCACATACAATTTGATTGAAATTAATTATCAAACAGCTCTTGGCTCAACATATCCAACAACTTTTGCTTCCGATCATCGAGATTCTCCTCGGAACTTAGTTTTAGATACATTTTCATTTTTTTAGCATGAGTCTTTTCTTTCATCAATTTATTAGCCTCCTGTTGCATCGACGCTATCTTGTCCAATTGTTCAAGCTCTTTCTCCTTGAATTGTTTGAATTCAGCCCACTCTTTATCCACCACCTCCAAGGCAGCTTCCTTACTTTTCTTTTTACCTTTTTTCTTAGCTGCCTCCCTACCCATTGGACGAACAGTAGATCCTACAGAGTTTGAGCCACATGCATCACTGTCGTGAGATCTCTTGGATCCACTACTGCCTGATCCAATATTTCCTACTTGACTACCATAACGTGGTTGATCACGGAGAGCGTGCCATTCTGCCATTAAAGTAAAGTGAATATTCTTCCCACTCGCGTATAATTCCTGCGCTTTTGCCAAAATATCATTCTCCGACCAACCGCTTCGTTGCATACGCTGAGCGCTTTCATAAGCGCCAATCCATTTATTCAGTATTTTGTTCATATAATTAAAACGGTTTCGGCATGCAACACCATCCCGCGGATGATCGAATGAGCAATGCTCATTACAATACTCAGCAATTTTACCCCAATATGTTTCACCTTTCTGATTTCTCCCAACAACACTGCTTGTTCCATATTTAATCCACCCACTAATTAGTACCAAATTTTGTTCAGTGGTCCATGCTGGTTGCTGGGCTTTCTTGCTCTTAGGAGTTGAATCCTCTGGAATTGGAGTGACTTCGTTACCACTTGTCATGCCACCAAGAGTTATTTGTGTTGAAAATTCAGGAAATTCAGGTGCACCAACACTCGGAAAGTTTTCATTTCCCATTGGCATATAACCACCAAACGGGGGTGTTTGAGATGGATATCCCATCATAGATCCATAATATGGATTAAAGTTTGGAACAGAGGATGGGTGGTTGAAATTTGGTGCAAATCCAAAATTATGCATGTTTTGAGGACGTTGGTTTGGAAATTGATTTGGATTTTGATAATTGTTGGGATTTTGGTAGCTAAATGGGTAACTAGAAGAATTCTGGGTGTTGAAATTGTTATTATTTGGATCCATTTCACTAACAACAAGTTTAAAACTTCAAAAGGATAGGTAATAGAAGGATAGTAATAAGATTAGGATACTGAAAAACTTGGTTTTTTTTTGTGTCCAAATCAAATGAACCAAGTCTCTATTTATAGAGGAAAAAAAATCATGAATTTTGGTAATTTTTTTTTTTTTTTAAAATTAATTTACATTGAAATAATTGAGTTTAAATTATTAAGATAATAAAAATCCAGCGAACCAATCCAATGCTGCCACGCGTCCTGCCTTATCTCCAACAGATTCCTCTCTCTCTTCCTCCTGCGCTCTCACTCGCCCCTGTCTGCGCGTGTTGTACACGCGCCAGTTTGGTCCAATCGAAGCTTCACACGTGGCGGTTCGGACAGAGTTAAACATAGTTGAAACCATTCATCTCCTCTCTCATCCAACTCATCATTCAACACCTTCAAAAATGCAATTGCAAGGCTTTCAACTGTTGAATTCAATATTCAACACCACCATTGTAGGTGGTCTTAGATGCCTTCTAATCTATGACCCTTCTTTCCATGCCAAATTATTTACTAACCACCTATCTCAATTCTCATGTATAAAAAATATTTTTTAACATTGCATTGCAAAATATTTAAACTTGTGCAAGCATTGACTAAGTATTTTATACAAGTAAATTTTATTAATATTATTATTATTATTATTATTATTATTATTTACTGCAGATTATTTATGTTCTTTTTTTATGCGGCAATTCCTTTTAACTAAGAGAAGTGCTATATAGCACGACATATTGATGGACGAAGATAGACGACACAAAAATCAAGTCCATAGAAAACAAATAAGGGATAGAGAAAGCAATGGTAGAAAACAACAAACAATCAACCAACTTTTGGTTTATGTTGGTTTGTGGGGGTTTAATTTGATTTTGGTGTTGATTTGGTTTTCGAGATCTCTTTTTTATTGGTGTTTAAAATGTATGGTGCATGCATTTGCTTTTCGGTGCTCAGTTTATATACTGTGTCTTTTGCTTTATAGTTTCTGTCTTATCAGTCCCTATTCGTCTTATGCAGAGACTTGATTATTAATAAATTTTACCGTTAAAAAAAGATCGGTTTTAAACATATTGTGATTGTGCTATGAGTCGTGCACATATTTTGTCGTGCCAACTATATATGATTATCCTTTTAACTAATCACCTAAACTTAACACTCTTTTTAGCGTATCACCTGAAGGAAAAATATATCATTTTCAAATCAAACAATTTAATTTATTTTACCTTTATTATAAAACAACGCTTTTATTTACCATTTTCTTGATTTTAAAGAATGTACTTTTAGGCAGGCAAGATTTTAATATCTTCGCATGAATATTTCATTATTGATTCTTTTGAAACAAATTCTTCAACCACTTGCTTAAATCATCAAGTGGATTTTTTTTACAAGAACATCATCAAGTGGATAAAAGTACTAAATCTTTGAAGTGCGCTATGCGCTATAGTATTCCTTTAATTCATGTACAACTGTTCAGGATTTGAGTTGCTTGCAAGTTGAGTCCGTTTGATTCAGGGTTAAGAAAAAGAAAAATGTACTAGGTACGATCTCAATCAGACGCTTACCTTGATTGCGTGCAAGCGATTGCACGCAATCTATGACTTCACGGAATCCAAGTTTTATGTGGTGAAGTAAAACTGTATATTCATGGCAAAATTAACGGTTGAGTTATTTAAACATTAATACATAATGTAGGTTAAATTATATTTTTGGTCATATAGGTTGTTTTTATGTTTCATTTTGGTTCTTTGAGTTTGTTTTTTTTTGTTAAAAATGTCTCTTAAGTTATAAACGTAAGGCACTTTAATCCTTTACATATTTTTTTGGTCCAATAAGTTACAAACAAATTAGATATTTTAATCATTTAAGTTACAAATATTAGATATTTTGATCACTTAAATTATAAGTGTTAGCCCCTTTGATCCTTTCTATCAATGTTTAATCTTTTAACATAAGAGATTGAAGTGACTAAAATTTGTAACTTCAGAAATCAAAATGTCTAACGTTTGTAACTTAAGTGAAACTAAAAAAATTTACGGGATCAAAGTTTCTAACTTTTGTAACTAAAAGACCAAAATGAAACAAAAAACAATGTAAGGAACCAAAATCTTTGCAATTTAGTGTGCATTGTAATTGTCTCCAATACTATACCACAACTTTTGTTCCACAATTTGAGATGAACGACACTCAAGTTCTCATTCATCACATCTTACACCAGAGATGAATTATTCACTATTTTAGGTTTATGAATTCAAACTATTGCTTTTGAATGACATTTATGCAAAAATAAAATTTAGTGTACT
Source organism: Medicago ruthenica (assembly GCA_018208015.1). Taxonomy (NCBI): domain Eukaryota; kingdom Viridiplantae; phylum Streptophyta; class Magnoliopsida; order Fabales; family Fabaceae; genus Medicago; species Medicago ruthenica. The sequence continues at coordinate 61,403,125 of CM031373.1, forward strand.
CTAATTCTAAGATTCTTGAATTTGAGAATTTAAATTTAAAGAAGTGAAAGGAGAATGGAAATGGTCAAAATCAAAATTTACATATTTATGTAAGTTATCTCGATATTAAAATGTCATGCATGCTTTTTATTAACTAGGCTTGTTAAACAAATTAACAATGCAAACATAATGTAACATAAATAACAAATTAAAAAGAAAAAAAAAACTTAAAAGACCAGTACTTGAGAAAAGTCCAATTTAATTAATGGATCGCAAGGGTATTTCTGCCTACTTCTATGATATACACAAAAAAAAAACAAATTATAAAATTTGGATATTCATGAATTATTTCTTAAAAACTAATAGGCTTAAGCATCAACATTACGACTATGACACATATGCTTATGTTAATTATAAACAGTAGAAAGATTCTGTGTGTTAAGCACATCATGTGGATTTATTATTATTGATTGAAGAAGAATAATAAAAAATTGTAAACTTTAAATAAAAAATTCGGGGTCAGGACTCAGATTACGCAACTTACCTGTTAAATATAATATATATTTTCAATTTTTAACATCTCAACTCAAAGAAAAAGGGAAGAAGATAATTGGAGTGATGACACCGTATAAAGACTTCCCAAACCCATCACCATCTTTAATTTCCACACAAAATATACAATAAATCCACCATTGAAAATTGCAAAGATAAGAATGCATTTTCCCTCTTAATTTTTTTCTTCCTTTTTACACATTATGATTATGATGATTCAAAATCCAATGGAAAATACAACAGTTGCTTCAAAATTACTGGCCTATTAAGAATCAAAGAAGTGGATAACCACTCAAGCCAAGATAAAAATTACAAAGCCAGAACCAAAAGGAAAAAAGAATAAATCCAAGAGTTCATAGAGAAAAAGAGGGAGCTAGGTATATATAAATATTTAATTAACATATTTAAATAATAATAATAATAATAATTTACCCAGGGTCATATGGCTAATTAATATTGCATGCCATATCAATATATCCTTGTTTGGATATGCTACAAATTTGTGGCAACCACTTTAGACCCAGCTGCAACCACAACTTGTTTCTTTGATACCACACAACACTTATCTTTTTTCTCATCCTGATTCATCTGCTGTTGACGACACTCTAGACTGCAGAAAGCACTATCTCCTCTGCAAATTTAATTTTTCCAAATTAATTTCCAATTATCACACACCCTTCTATATCCACACAAAATTAATAATAACAAAACTAAATATCTAAATATAATTAATAAAAAGAGAAAAAAATAGTCTTGTGAACGCATCTCATATCGTAAAATGTTCCCGAGACATTTGATACGTTGGGGAGCAGGTTTAAACATGCAATTCTCCACGTCTAGTATCAGATAAGTTTCGACAAAGACTTTTAGATGCAAAAAAAAAAGTAGAGAGATAGAGAGAGAGAGACTATACTTGTACATGTAGATGTCACGACCAGGTACCAAACGGCGTTTACAGAGAAAGCAAGAGCGTAAGAAATCAGGGTTGTGAGTCATATCAGCTGAATTTCTTCTATGGTTTCTAGGTGATACCATGGACATAACCCTGCTCTGATCTGAACCGTTAATTCCAGGAGAAGTTGGTGGATATGGACCGTACGGACCAACACCAGGTCCATGACGGTTGAAAAGGTTGTTGTTGTTGGGATCTTCTTCTGTTGTTACTGTGTTCAGATCGAAGGTTATCTCTGACATGCTTGTTGTTCTTTGCATTGGAGGACGAGGTCTCTTCCCTAACATCATCTTCTTACTTCTTTTGTGTTACTAAACACTTGCTTGAAGAAGAAGAGGAAGAAGAAAGAAGAAAGAAGAATGATGAAGAAGGTTTTCTATCTATGAGAGAAAGAGAGAGTGAGAGAAGAAAAGAGTGAAGCTTAAGGGGATAATAAAACAATAACCTAAAACTGAGGAATGAATCTGAGCCGTTGATATATGAGATGAGAGTGATATTCATCATTAACAAGAAATGAAATCTCACGTCAAAAACTTCCTTTTCAAATACAGTACTATACCATCTTTTTCATTTTAATTATTATTTATTGTAACTATTCGAGCTGCATTATTATTATGATTATTCGAGTTGCATTATTATTGTTGTGTCGTGTGTGTTAGTTTTCTTTTTCATTTTTATAATGTCAAATTGCCAATTGTTCTGGAATCGGGAATTGGGATTCTTTGGATTCGAGTGTCCAAAATAGAAGTCACTTTGTGTGAGTCTTATTGGCCAACCAAATGTTCGCATCACTGTAGAAAGATTGAATGGAGTGAGTAAGAATGTGATCATCTTCATCGTAATTAATTTCATTTTATTTTCACTTTCGTAGGGCTTCTTTTAATTTAACATAGGGAAAAATACATATTAAACATGAGTATAGAGAGTATTCAAACTCATTACATCATTGTGCAAAATTAACATTTTGTTCTTATCTATAACCGTGGGAACATATGAATATGCTAGTGTGTGAACTAAAAATATTGTAAAAGACATATGGGAGTTACAGACAATATTGGTGTGTGTGTGTGTATATATATATATTTAGGGTGTGCCTTAAGGATACATAGTTTTGTAATTGGAAGACAATGCAATCAACTTAACCATCATATGAGTGTCTGCCGCTGCCGGTCGTCTAGCTTGGCTTTGTTTGATTTTTTATGAAACCGAAACCTTAAATCATTATTATTTTTTAGAATATTTGTTTTCGATGCACATCACACTATTGGGTACGTCAATGTTTGCTTGATACACGGCCGTGTGCTACCTGCATGTTCTAGCTTACTCTTGCGTCGACCTTAAATGAGGCTTGATCAAGTCGTTCGTTTTCATACGATCATGCAATTTGAGCCATCCTTTTTTATTGTTGTTTTGGTTTTCGCATTATATAAAGAGTGCTCGTATCTCATTTCAACTCATACTAAAACTCGCATTTTCGAGTTTTCTCTTTTCTCTTTCTTCAACTCGGCGCACTTCCGAGCCACTTCTTCATGTTTCTTAGTACCATATTTGATGGTGTATTTCTAGCTAAGGGATCCTACAGAGAAGTAAGACTCTAATGCATAGTTGGACTGTTTCATTCTTGGGACGTCGTGATTGAAGGTCTGCTTGCATAATTTTTGGGCAGATGCCACGAAACTTCTCAAAAGGAGTAACCTAATACATACTCACCTAGTAATCTCTTCGGCAGCTAAAATGTTTTAAATTTTTCTTTTATCCGGTTAAAACAATCTCAAGGCATTTCTTTTCCATCATGTCTACTAAAGAAATTGTTGGCTCTGGTTTTGATGTTCCTGACTACAGAAAACTATTTCGGTTTGAAGGTAATCACTTCAAAAGATGGTAACACAAGATGGAGTTCAATTCTTCTTAATAACAAAAAGGTTGCTAATGTTTTGATGGATGAGATCCAATAGTGCTTGAAATAGATGAACAAGTAGAAAAATATTAAAAAGCTAAAGATATACTCATTTGGAATGAATACAATTACCTCTGTAAGAATTTTATTCTTAATGAATTTTCTGACGATTTGTATGATTAATTACTATAGTGTGTGTAAGTCTGCCTAAGAAGTTTGAGAAGCTCTAAAAAAGAAGTATGACACCATGGAAGTTGGTGATAAAAAATATGTTGTGAGTCGCTACCTCAAATACCAAATCATTGATGACAGATCTGTGGAGGTCCAATTCCATGAGATCCATAAAATTGCTCACGAGTTCATCACTTGAAGTTATGGCTTTAGATGACTAGTTTAAAGTAGCTATTGTCATAGAAACCCACCTCTACTTTAAGGAATAGTCTAGAAAGCAAGATTAAAAATGTGGAGTGTATGTTGTCTCGAACAACAATACTAGAAAGAAATTCACATGTGATGCTCTGAAGCTGGCTGATAAACCTTTCAAGAATCAGAACCGCGCTATGAATAAGAACTCCAACCAGAATAAGGGAACCTTTAAGGAACCCAAAATGTAAACTGACAACCACCTTCAAGAAATGACACTAGGTCACAATTCACTTGCTATAGTTGTGGGAAACGGGGTCATATATATGGCACGCAAACGTAGGAACATGCCAAACTCTACTCTGCAAGCCACCTTGAGTGACTAGCAATTAATTACTATGATTACTAAGACCAACCGTTTTGGTGGATCAAGTGGTTAGTGGATCGACACTGGTGCCTTACACCATGTCTGTTATGATTATGTTATGTTTAAAACATACAAAGGTGTTGAGCATGTTGGAACAAGAAGGGTTTTGTACAATTCCTCTAAGGTTTTGATGATAAAAAAGTATTAAAGAACAATTGGAATACTAACATATGTTCAAGTGTGCAGAATCAAAGATAGAATCTATCATTAAAGAATGAAGATATGAAGAGCATCATAAGAACCATGAGAAGCTAAGAATATTATGGTAGAAGATCTAAAGGAAGGTCAACCATAAGTCAACGTCCTAAGAAGACGGATACCACACAGAAGCTGAAGAGTAACCTCAACAGACTCTGTGATGGTCATCAGACTCAGAAGCAGACCACAGACTTGGATGACCACTCAGATTTGAGAAAATCATGAGGGACCCAGAATCCACATAGATTTTGTCTTCTTCTGTGAATTGTCCCTATCAAGGATCTGATAAGTACAGTTCTTTTTTTTTTCTGTCTACGTGCGCAAACAGACAAAGGACTTTAAGAACAAAAGAAATGCAACAAATAATTCTTCTTTCAGCAAAGGAAATTCAAAAGATCATTCAACGGAATTATCCATATCTGGCAAAGGGTCAACGTTCTTGATTGAAGCTTCTCAACGAATCTATTTGCGCTGGTACTCTTCTCCAACATCTCTCAAATCCCTGCCTATAAAAGGAGCTGAAGACCATGAAGAATATTAACAAGACTCTACTATTTCATTATGCCATTACTCTGTCAAATCAAATAGCGCAAAAACACTTAGGATTTTTGTATCAAAGTTTATATCTTAGAAACCCTAGAATTGTAAGAGAGTTTGTTCATTTGTTCATTATACACTAACATTGTTAAATCAAGTGTAGAATAAATTAGAAGTCTCAAACTTTTGAAGCTTGAGTGTATAAGTCTCTTGGTGAAACTTGTGAAACCTGTGAAACCTTGAGCATTAGAAGTCTCTTAGGAGTGTCCTTAGAGCATCGAAAGTTTCTTGCCTGCGTGCTTGAGCATTTGTAAGTCTCTTGGAGTTGTCTTTGAGCAAGGAAGTCTTTAGGTAGAGTCCTAGAGCAAAGGAAGTCTTAAGCAGTTGTGCTTATGCAAAGGAAGTCTTTAGGAAGAGTCCTAGAGCATGAAATCTTGAGTAGGTGTGCTTGAGCATAGGAAGTCTCTTGGAAGGGTCACTGAGCAATTTGTAATCCAGAGTGATTATAGTTAAATCCATTGGAAGTGCAAGGGGACTGGACTACTCCTGTGTTGTGGAAAAAACCAGTATAAAATTGCTTTGTGTCTGCCTTCTCTCTCTCTGTCTTTACCTTTGTGTTTTTGTACTATTATCCGTTGCACTCAGACTCTGTATCAGAATCTGTATACCTCAGATTCTGAACAGCTTTTTAACACACATAAAAAGGAACCAGAAAAAGTCAACACAATTCAACTCTCTTCTTGTGTCTCACCTTCAGAACATATGAAAGTGTTGTTGGGACATCCTCACATCATTAAAGTTGTTCTCATTAGAGATGTGAAGTTATAATTCACACCGGGAAAAAAAAATTGTCTCTCAAAGAAGTGGTGCATGCTCCATAGATAAGAAAGAATCTATATTCTCAATTTCTAATGAACGAGGTGTTGATGAAAATAAAAAAAATCCTTCTTAAATTGATGTTTTAATGATAACAAACTTTATTGAAATAAAGAAATCAAGTTGATTCTGATATATGTTGTTTTTTAACAAGTTTCTTTAAGTTTTCTTTAGAAAATGATATTACAAATGCACATATATCAAAAGAAACATGAATCTCAACAACACCAAGTGCTAAGAAGGACTTCAAAAATATCAGAAGCACTTCAAAATGAGATCAGAAGCACTTTAGAATGAGATCATAAGCATATCATGAGCACTACAATATTGAAGAACAAGACTGATCAAGGAAATATGAGACCAGAAGTTGATCCATGTCAATCTTAGTAACACAATTCTTCAATAAAAAGGAACTTTAGAATAGACATCAGAATGGCGAAAACAGAAAGTTCACAATTGGTGTTCAACATTGATTCTCATCTCATAAGTCAAGATCAATCTTTTTGAAGAAAGAAATGGAAATCAATTGTACTAAAGGTTGCCGATTAGGTAGATCAAAATTGCAAATCAAGAGATACAAAGGATTGAAGTTCTAAAGATCATAAGCAAATCAGAATGACATAAGACGCATAGATTCAGAAAACACCAAATGAATTTATGGAAAAAAAACATGCCTAAACGTGTACAAGAAGATCAAAACCATATATAAGAAGCTGGAAAGCAAAGCAAATGGCAAGAGTCCAATTATATGGTTTATACATTATAGGAGGATCTAACAAACCTCCAAGAAGTTTTGTCTTTTTTTATGCATATTAGTGGCAAGAGTCCATAAATAATGGGATATATTCTCTAGAGTGTAACAAGACCTGAAATTTAGTACACTTTCCTTCTTGTTGCAATTCTATAGGTTATAAACAAATTTTGAAAAGAAACTAAAACCATATGAAATTGTTGATAAATACAAGGCTCGCCTTGTAGTCAAAGGTTTTAGACAAAGATACAATGTAGATTTCCTGGACACTTTCTCTGGTCACAAGGATAACATTCATTAGGGAAACTAATATTTATTTTTACTATTGATAAGTTATAGCACAACAAATGGATGTTAAAACAACTTTTCTAAATAGTATACTGTAAGAAGAAATCTATGTGAAACAACCTAAAGGTTTTGTAATTCATGGACGATAAAATAAGGTATGTAAGTTAGATAAGTCTTTATATGGTCTTAAACAAGCTCCCAAGTAATCCCATGAAAAGTTTGACAACTTGATGATATCGAATGAGTTTAAATTGAATGAAAGTGACAAATGTGTTTACTACAAATCGGAAAACATATTTGCCATATTATATGTCTCTATATTAACAACTTAGTCATATTTGGTTCAAATATTCATGTTCTGAATGATGTGAAGTATTTTTTGTGTAATAATTTTGATATGAAAGACCTTAGAGAAGCAAATGTAATTCCTGGTATTAAGATTACTAGGTCAGAAAAGGAAACCTTAGAGAAGATCTTAAAGAAATATAATAACTTTGTCTGTAAACCTGTTTGCTCACCTTATGATCCAAATGTAAAACTATTTAAGAACATTGGTGAAAGTGTAAGAAAATCTGAAAATGCAAGCATCATTGGCAGCCTCAGGTATGCCATTGATTATACCAGGTTCGACGTTGCTTATGTAGTACGATAATTATTCATGTCTGTCGGTAGACCTAATATTGAGCTTTTACATGTTATTAAGAGGGTCATGAGATACCTAAAAGTAACCATGAACCTTGGATTATAATATCAAAGGTTTTCCGTTGTCCTTGAAGGATACAATGATGTTGATTGGAACACTCTATCAGATGATTCCCAAAAAACTAGTGGCTATATATTTAGCAGTGCTGGAAGAGTTGTTTCTTGGAAATCTAAGAAATATACAATATTGGCTCAGCCCAATGTGGAGTCTGAAATGATAGAATTAGCGACAACTATTGAAGAAGCAAGTTGATTGAGATATTAGCTAGCTTAAGTTGAGATGGGAAAAACTGATACCAATTAGGTTGATCCACTATGATAGTATCGCAGCTATTGCAGAAATTGAAAACTGTTATTAGAATGGTAAAAGGAGACATACATGTCTTAAGAGAAACATTGTTAGAGTGTATCATCACGCACTAATGAAAATTTTGCCACATGAAAATTTTGCCACTTCTTTGACAAAAGGACTAGCTAAGGATAGAGTCCATTAAAAATATTATACGATGGGATTATTGCCTTTAGAAAAGTGATGACAGAGCATCATATGACATTCTGGCTATGTTTTTTAGTACTTTTCTTTGCATATGAAGACAAATAAGATGAGAGATAGAGGAGTTGTCAATGGTTTGAGGAACATATTGTATTGTTTTCACTCGAGTCGTTGTAATTCAATTTTATTCTAGATCATGCAACTCCATAGGTGTTTTGAGTGTTTTGTAGTAAGGAATCGTGTAAATCAACAAATCAAGACATCACATGAAGGATCAAGGATATGGAATTGAAGATCAAGGGTTCTTAGAAGGTTGTTGAAGACAATACAAGGTGAAGAAAATTCATTTCAAGTTCCTAGGAGTTTTCAGACGTAAGAACGATAAAAAACGGGACGAAAACGCAAGAAATCGCACCTGAAGGGCTGCCTCAGGCGCCCCTGCGCCTGGGACAACATTCCTTGCTGCCTCAGACGCCCCTGTGTGTGTCCCCAGGCGCCCAGATGTGGGTAAAAACCGCTTTTTGCTTGTTTTCCAAGTTGGATCGGTTGAAAAAGCTTAGTTTTCTTCTCTTAACCCCTAAGTAACCTCATGCTATAAATAGATACCCTTGCACACTATTTTATTCATTCAGAAACATTTGACGGTGAAGGCAAGGGTCAAGCATCAAGAGTTCCAAGGCAGGATTCATCATTCTTTTGTTCTCTTTAGGGTATGTTTTTATATTGTTTTCTTATGATGTTTGTTGCCATGAACAACTAAACCTCTTTGATTAGGATTCCATGATGAACCCCTTCTTATTTGTTGGTATTTATTAATAAAGTTTTTCAAACAGTTTATGCTTTGATTGTGCTCAATTTAAATTAGATTATGCCTGTTCATAATGCTTCGTCAATTGGTTAACTCCGTGTGTAACCTTGAGGATTGATCTGTAGGATTAACGTAGGCCCTGACAACCCGAAATTTTACTAGTTCTATTGGCTTTTCTAATTACCATTTCTTATAGAGGTTAGGAAGTTTCAGGTTTGAATTCCTTCCGTCATTACTCTTTTCTTTAGACAACGTAGTACACGACTCTGGTTGGTCCTACAATAGTTATTTAAAGAAACTTCGTACGAGTTTTACCGTTGGATTCATTAAATCAAAGTAGCACCACATAAGTTGTTTGGTTTCTTAAAAGATAATTCCAATAAAGACAAATGGGGGATTCAAGGATACCCTAATCGTTGTTAATCATCTGAATGACAAAAACCTAATCTTGCATTGGGCAGGGCAATTCAACCCTACAATTTTATTCACTTTTAATTACTTTCGCCTTTTGAAATAAGTTTTATTAATTACTAAGTTGAACGACAATCCCTATGAAGAACAATAAACTTACTACTTTATTACTTGTTACGATTTGGTGCACTTGCCAATTTCGTCCATCAAAAAGTGAATCAGTCATGACGGTAACCCAACAAGACTAAAGATCCCAAAAATTAGGTCTAATGGGTAATAACAAGTTGTGAAGTGATATAAGACAAACATGATATAATAGATCAAAAGAAGCATGACTCCTGAAGCGATAAGAGGGTGATATAATAGAAACCATTTTTGAGATCTATACTTTATGTGGAGTGGAGTACCTAGATAAATGAGTATTCTTGATAGACTAAACTATGTAAATCTTGAAGTGGGGGCCGCTTCCTATGATATTTTAGGCCAAATTCCTAGATCAATTACTATAAAAGGATCGAAGTGTATATGGCCTTTAATGCACTAAAATTTTTAAGATTACACCTAATAAAAGGTTTTGTATGTTTTGATGTTAGTGATAGAATTCAAGACTATGGGTAACTCTAGTAAGATATAAATCGTATTCACTATGCATACCTGTCGTTTTTGCCGTTCGGCCAGCTGTGTTGGGCATGGGCTTTGTCGTGTATCAATTTTTTATGAATGGAGAAACCATAAATTATTATTTATTTTTAAGAATTTTTGGTTTCGGTACATGTCACACTTCTGCGTGCGCCTAACACATGCCAATGTATGTTAGGTACATGCCCTTGTGCACCCTCCATGTTCTAACTCACTCTTGCATCCATCTTTAATGAAATTTAATCAAGTCGTCCATTTCCCAACTAACAGAAATTAACGGTGTGCTGAATTTCAGCATGTCTCAGCTGCTGTCAAATGTAACAACTAACAATTACAACGACTTGTGTTGTTCAAAGTAAAACAATTTTTAAGAACTCTATTAAATGGAGAGCATATATCGCAAAAAGTAACTTATATGCACCTTCTGATTTCTCCCTCTATTGCTATATATAAGTATAACTCTTAAAATCATTTGTTTTCTTTACTACTACAACAACATTCACATTTTGTTGCAAACCGGCAATATATCAAAATGATATTCATCTCAATAATGCCATCTCAATAATGCACGTGTAAAATTCATTATGCACCACACTGATAAAATTTGGATAAAAGAAGTACACTAGCTCAATTTCTAGTAGAATCGTCTGTACCAAACACTGATAAAATTTGGATATAATTCTGCCACAATAAGTAACTTAACAAATGGGTCAATTATCAGCTGCATCTTTCTCGGTAACAAATGAACCGCATATACAAAAGTTTTTAAAAAAAAACCAAAGAATAATAAAATGATTCCGCTATATGATTAAAAATTGTAAAAGAAAAAACATAAACTACAATAATAGTTCACCAGAAAAGATTACTTCATTTGATTTCAATCTTGTTAAAACTTACAAAGGAACATAACCAAGTACGAACCAAAATAAGCATTATATGGAACAATCGCGTGTTCCAATAAAATAGTTAAAGCGTAACACAAAAGTGCGTTTTCAACCACTCAAAAAAGTGTGCTGCTCGGTGCTGCGGGTTGAAGGGGATTCAAACTCAAAACGCCACCTTCTTTTCAATAGTGGTAAATACATTACTCCTTTCTCCGAATTGCTCAGTCCAAATGTAAAAAGAATGTTATCTTTGGAATAATGAGGAAGGATGCTACCATAATTTGATGTTTCGACCACACCAGATCAAGAGCTAAAAACAAGATTGCATTACCAATTGCTACGTGTCAATGTCAAATCCCTTTGTCCAATAAGGAATGCAATATACTAAGATTCCAAAAGAGAACGAGACACATATTGTAATAGCAGCATAGGCATATGCTCTCCAAGGGTCACTGCTTTTTCTCATTGCATTAAACTCAGCAGCAAAAGTAGAGACAGTACTAAGGCACCCCATCAAACCAAACTGTATTCCTGCTACAACAGTATCACAATTCCTGGTGTTCACCTGCATCAAACAAATAAACGCGGGTTGTGAATGTGACCTCCAAAATTGTATTGAAGATTTTTGTTATCTTTGTGTACTATATGAAGCCGTAAATGATGATAAAGAAACTGATACAGTGGTAATAAGAAACTAAATGTAGTAAGCTACCACTTACTATGTAGCACTGACACAGTGACACTTCAGATTGAATGTTTGTCCGACACCAAGACACATGGTTATATTCAATCACTGCTATTTTTCCAAATTATCATCAGTATCCACCTGTCCGTGTCAGTGACAGTGTAATAGTGTCGGTGCTTATTAGAATAACAATTTAGAGATTAGACAATGCAAGTCAGACAAGGGGGACTACTAGAATATGAATCATGGCAAAGAAACTTACTGCATTCTTTATAGTAGAAAGTGCAGCCATAACACAAGCAGCTGATACATTGGCAATTAGAGTCCCAAATGGTATCCATTTAAAACTTAAACCGTCTTTTCCTAACCCACGTCCATTAAGCCTCGCTAGGAACCATCTAATCCACACACCTATAGGTCCAACCATGCAAGCAAACCACAACTCGGCAGCACTACCACCATGCTTGAACTTAGCGTTTACTAATGCACCACTGACACCCCATAACATGCCCAATATCACCAAGAAGATCACCATAACTGTCAATTGGCGACGGTAGCTGTCTACTTTGAAGTTGATCTTAGAGGTACCATTTTCTGGACTTGTAATATTACGCCTGTTGAGAAGCAATCTGAAACCCTTTGCAGTTTCAACCCCAAAGGTGATGGAAACGGCAACAAGAGTTAAACCTGAAAATTTCCAATCGTAAAACAACATCTTATCAACTGAGTCATGCTGATGGGAAAAAAACAAAAGATCAATTTAACTACTTGGGATAAGTATCAAAAGTATAAAAAAAACTGTGATTGAAAGATATATATATATATATATATATATATATATATATATATATATATATATATATATATATATATATATATAAGCTTAAAATAATATTACACCATCATGAAATGAACTTACTTACCTATTAGAAAGCCAAGTGAAGAGATGACCCAGTGGCCGGAAGCACTGAGTTCAAGCATTTTTTGATTCCAACCACTGAAGGTTGTAAGGCTCCCCAAGTAACCAGTTGTTAGAGCTACAGCTAGATGCTCTGACACGTTAGATATGTCTTTTTTGTATACAACACCAAACCATCCCATAAAAAATGAACCAATCTGAAATAAAATGACAATAAAAAAGTGCATTAGCATCATTTATCTAAATCAGGTTCCGTTTGTGTTCACCTCAAATGGTAGTTAAAAATTCTGAATTGATTGTATTAAAGCAATATTCAGAACTAATTTGCAACTGTACTCTATATATCAAGGATAACCGGATAAGTTTCATTTTATAGCAAATTTAAAGCATCGGTCAGATTTTCACTCTAATTAAAACTACATTTTAGCAAAATTCAATACTTTCTTTTTCTGTTTTGTATCCTGTTGATCAAGGATTCTAAGAAGTGCAAAATACAAAAGTAGCTAATCTTCTGTCATGGCCCATGAGAAAGGAATAACTACTTCTAAGTTCTAACTCAAATTCCAAAACATCACAATTTGGACCCACCTCAGAGGTGACAAATTTCTCTATTGTTAGAAAAGCAATAAATGTGATGAATTTAATATATACTGTCCAAAAGAGTCGTGACCAAATAACTCTAAAGTGCTAGTCTTTGTGAACACACCACAATACATAAACAAGAGACAGAAGAAAAATAATGAAGATGGAAAAGGGGACATACCATATTAGAAGGAAGGTCAAGGTAAAGAATAGTATGGTTGCTTGTCACATTAGCAACCCCAGGGCCAAATAATTTTTGCAGTAAATATCTTGTGAGGACCTGCATAGTTATAATGACAATTTGTGTATTAGCTTACAAGTACCATCATCAATATCAATATTAGTATATCTAACAATTCAAGGTCAGTGAAACCTTAAAAGGTTTGCATATTACCCCAAGAATTCCAAAAACAGCTAACTGAGCCATACATGAAACATAGTCTAGAAACTCTGGCAAACCTTTAGAAGGTTCCTGAAAATATAAAAAATCAACTATCCATATATGATTAATTGACAAACATTAAGAAAATGATATTACAATCACATGACAAGTAGTGGTGTTATTGAAGAGTGCTTACAAGTTTTGAGTCTTGAGAACCAACTCTTGCAACGGTAGAAAGAGGAGGAGTGGATGAGAGTTCATGTGGCAAAGGTATAATAGAGGAGTTTGGATGCAATCTATGCAACTCCGGTGGAATGGAAACAACACCATTACCTCCATTTTCTGAGCGAAAACTGTTGCTTTCGCTGAACCTTTTGCTCGGAAGAGCTCGATCTCCAATGTCACCGGCTTCTGAAACACTCTCGCAATCAATATCATTATCTGTGCGATGGCTTCTATGACTTGAAATGCTTAATGAACGCCTTTTAATTGAAGAACCACAATCACTGTTCATCCTCTCCATGTCAAACAATTCCAACACAACCAAGTTGAACACCAAACTAGATGCAACTTTGACTCCTCCAACCACCCTGCAACTTGGACAAGTTTGAGTTATAATTTACTCCTTACCCTTTTTCTATTTATTTATTATCATTGAAACAAACACATTATGATTAATTATAAAATGGGGTGTGTGAAAATACAAAAACTAATTATCTTACGCAACCAATGTTGACTTTATGCATGAATCACGAGGATAAACACATGGAAAAATGTGAAAAACAAAGAAAAGAAAAGAAAAGATAATACTAGTACAAGCTAAAAACAACTAAATAAGAATCAATGACGTCAACCAAATTGTATGGTTCTGATTTTTTTAAGTTATTTGAATTTTCTGTCGTCAGTCTCTCAGGATAAAGTAGCTGGAAATTAATTCAGCCATTGAATAAAAAACTATTTATATATTATAAAAAATAAAGGATGACGTTAACTTGATGTGCCTAACAAAAGAGGCTGAAACGCAAGATGTCATTTTCACAAGAAAAGAATTGGAGAAGAAATGTTTGAAGTTTGAACCATCACTTACCCTTAAGAATGAGGGGGGCGGCGGCGAATAAGTACGGCACGTCTGATCCGACAGCGAGCAACGGCAGCTCCGATGGTCATTATCAATGATGGTCATTATCACATTTAATCAATCTGATGCACAAAAACAAATCATCCAGATTTTTATTCAACAATAAATTAAGATTATCAATTCACGGTGGGTGGATCAATTGACAAAAACACAATGAAAATAAATAAATGCATAAAAGAGATCGGAAAATGGGAAGAGTGTATGAGATAGAAAGAGAAAAGGAAAAGTAGAATACCTGAGGAAGTTTTTGAATTGGATTGGAATCAAAGGAAATCGAAAGAGAGATAGCGATCTTGACGTTCACGTTCTATTATTCAGAATCCGGAAATACATTAACTGTCGTGTATGGCAGCAACACCTAACTGTCGTGACACGACAGCGGCAACTAACTGTCGATGGTAAGGAAAGCAGCAGTTAGCTGCAGATGTCATGTTTTGTTTATATTTTTTAAAACTTCACATTTTTTCATCTTAATGTGAACAAAACTTCACATTTTTAATTTGTAGGAAAAAAAATTTGTTACGTGAGTTGGTTAAAAGAGTGTTTGTCAAATGATAAAAGGGACCTTGTTAAAAAATTTATGCTTTTCAATTATACTCCGTTGAGTAAATGGAAGTGGAGATGGTTGTATGACATGAAATTTTTGTCTGACTTGTTATATTTGATTATGTATGACTCTATCCTCAAAAATCATTCGTCTTATTATATTTCCAGCTAATTCCAATACCAATTGGAAAACACCATCAATGCAACAAAACCAGGAAGCTTGTCACTAAGTGCTATTATAGGTATGAACATAGTAATGTAGAAGAAAATGCTCGAGAATAATTAGGATCAATGTAAATGAATGATGATAATGATCAGAAATTTTATGTTGACTCGGGAGAAACCACTCCTAACAAATCCAAGAGTTAACTTAAAAAATATCACAACTTATTTTGGCATTGACAAAGTTTTTTTTTGGGAATGGGTAAGCTTTACCTATCACCTATAAAAGGTAAAAAAATTCTTAAAACTACACAAGGTAAGAATCATCTAAACAATATTTTGGTAGTTCATAACCTTAAAAAGAACTTATTCTCGGCAAGTCAACTTAATAATGATTTTATTTTTGAATTTAACTATGATGGTTTTGTTATTAAGGATCGAAATCAAAAGATTTTAAACGAAGGACATAACAAGGCAAACTCTATGCACTAAAGGGGAAACTTTTGAAAGCATCTCCTGAGATATGACACGCTCACTTAGGAAATCCAAAGTTTAAATTATTGCAAAACTTAAAAAATACTAGTTGACAATTTGGATAACATTGTAAAATTCTTTTCAATAAATCTAATTTAACTTCACAATTTCCTTTTGAAAAAATTCACAATGATTTGTGGGGACCAGCCTCCATAATTTCTTTTCAAAAATTCACTCATTTTATCATTTTTGTTCACATTAAGATGAAAAATGTGAAGTTTTCGAAAATATAGGCAAAACATTGCATTGGCAGTTAACTGCCGCTGATTTTCTTCCCATCGACAGTTAGCTGCAGTCGGATTGCTTTCCATCGACAGTTAGCTGCCGCCACGGTTAAAAATGTAAATTACTGGTGTTTCTTAGCTTTCTATAAAGTGTCAAAAACAATTTTCTTGTTACGATGATGCAATCCAAATCGAGACTGCTGCTGGGTTTCGTGGGCTTTATCACCAGCCCATTAACATTCTACTATATCGGGGCCCACTTTCTACTCTTTAATTCAATTTATTTATTTTTTAGAGCTTTAATTAAATTTATTTATTTATTTTTTACTATAAATCGTATTCACTATGCATACCTGTCATTTTTGCCGTTCGGCCAGCTGTGTTGGGCATGGGCTTTGTCGTGTATCAATTTTTTATGAAAGGAGAAACCATAAATTATTATTAATTTTTGGTTTCGGTACATGTCACACTTCTGCGTGCGTTAACGTGCGCCTAACACATGCCAATGTGTGTTAGGTACATGCCCTTGTGCACCCTCCATGATCTAACTCACTCTTGCATCCATCTTTAATGAAATTTGATCAAGTCGTCAGTTTCCCAACAATCGTGCAATTTAGCCATCCTATTTTATCTTCATTTTGCTTTTTTGCAATATATAGAAGGTGATCGGGTCTCATTTCAACTCAAACCAAATCTCGGACCAGCTGTGTTCTCTTTTCTCCCTCTTTTGCTTGTGACGTTAAGTTTCTAACCCATCATTCATGTGGATTTCTTCCTCCCTCTGTACATCATAGAGTGTTAGCATGTAAAGAACGTTAGCTATTAATATTGAATTTGCAACCACATTGGAATTGTGCATCGTGAACAATGACAATTCTTCAACAAACTTTGTTTCATCGTATGGTAAGGGTAAAATGACAATTCATGCAAGCTTAAAGTCCCATAAAAATTCAGATGTGAGAGTGGATACCATCAAAGCCACCAAGTGAGAGTCAAACCTTTCATGATAATTGCAGTCACTGCCGTCTTCTCTACCTCTTGAATGTCCCAATTTTTTAAGGTGACAACGTGGGTACTCATCAATAAAAGGTGGGTAACACAACTCATACTGAGTTGACACCAATCAAAGTTATTTGTTTGTTTTCTATTATTTTTAATGTTATATAAATACATTGTTTTGATTGGACCAACTCAACATGGATAGTATTACCCACCTTTTATTGATGGGTAAACAAGAATTTCCCATTTTTTAAATACTATTTATCAGTGCAAAGCACCCACCAAAAGTCTTTGATTTTTCCATCAAACACCATTATCATTTATCACCGTCTTTGAAATCATATTTGTAGTAGAGATCGTGAATGAAAGCACCAATATAATAGACTCAAAAACCTATGACAGAGAACTAAGCAAAGGGATCATAATTTCTATTACATACTTAAGGCCTTCTCTCTATGTCTTTCTTTCATTATACACGCCTTCCTAACTCTTTTCCTTAAAAAAAAAAAAAAAAATCTTTGATGCGCACCATTCTTGATTCCTCCGACCCTTGCACGCATGTCCTTGTTGCTATAACAATTTTCTAACTTTCATTTTTGTTGAAATATCTCATTCTACTCATAGAATCATAATATATATCGAGAATAATATATATGCAAACCCCACTTCAATGGGACTTCAATGAATTTATAAAATAAATTTAATAGAAATGGTCCTATATCAAAATAAAAACTATCGCATAGTATCTGTAAAAAAAAAAAAAACTATCGCATAGTAATTCAAAACAAGATCAAAGAAAATTGCGCTCCAAAAATACTAAAGGTTAAGGATGTTTTAAATTATAAATTTTATCTTATTGAAATATTAATTAAATATATATGTATTTATAGTGATTCTTTCAAAAAAAATGTATTTATAGTGATAGGACAAAATTTAGAGCAGTGCTATAAGCACCTTTATTTTTGTTCCTCTCACAAAGAGACAATGTTTGTTTTTAAATAATATCATTTTAAAATTATTGGTAATAATTAGGTTGTGAACAGTAACAAAATGTTTATAATATTGTATATATTTTTTGCCCTTAATGATAAATTGTATTACAATTTATGTTACATATCATAATGTTACATATATTATTTTTCAAAAAAAAAAAAAAGTTGCATACCACATATCCACATAACTGATTTTTTCTTTCTTTTATGCATTATAATTACTTTTAGAAAACAATAAAAAAAAACACCTTATAGCAAAGACATCACTTTTTCTGTAACACCAAAAAAAAGACATCATTTTTTCTTTCTTTTGATGTAGTTAAATTATAT
Organism: Medicago ruthenica; assembly: GCA_018208015.1. NCBI lineage: Eukaryota > Viridiplantae > Streptophyta > Magnoliopsida > Fabales > Fabaceae > Medicago > Medicago ruthenica. Next base: position 61,421,375 of record CM031373.1, read on the forward strand.
ACAATTGCACCATAAATTGCTTTAATGCATATATAATGACCAAATAAAAAACCTTTGAATATTAAAATTGTTTTAATACATACATCATGACCAAATAAAAAAAATATCTTAAAAAAATAGAAATATGCATTATAATTTTTTTAGAAAACATTAAAAAAAAACTTACAAAAACATCACTTTTTCTTTCTTTTGAGGTAGATGAATTATAAACAATTGAACCATAAATTGTTTTAATGCATACATAATGACCAAATAAAAAACCTTGGAATGTTAAAATTGTTTTAATGTATACATCATGGCCAAATAAAAAAATATCTTTAAAAAAATAATAGCAATAAATGTCAATTGCATGAGAATACTTTGTTTAGTCTATAGTGTCATGTGTCATAACCATGCCTTGGGAGTTTGCATTTCCATATATACATTTGAGGAAAAGCCTCAAATGTATAGTATATAGATAGATATCTCACTCTACTCGAAGAATCATGATATACGTCGAGAATAATAGATATATGCAAACCCCACTTCAATGAATTTATAAAATAAATTTAATAGAAATGGTCCTATATCAAAAAAAAAAACTATCGCATAGTATCTGTAAAAAAAAAAAAAAAAAAACTATCGCATAGTAATTCAAAACAAGATCAAAGAAAATTTCGCTCCAAAAATACTAAAGGTTAAGGATGTTTTAAATTATAAATTTTATCTTATTGAAATATTAAATATATATGTATTTATAGTGATTCTTTCCAAAAAAAAGTATTTATAGTGATAGGACAAAATTTAGAGCAGTGCTATAAGCACCTTTATTTTTGTTCCTGTCACAAAGAGACAACGTTTGTTTTTTAATAATATCATTTTAAAATTATTGGTAATAATTAGGTTGTGAACAGAAACAAAATGTTTATAATATTGTATATAGTTTTTGTCCTTAATGATAAATTGTATTACAATTCAACATTCAAAGTTGTAAACAACACGTCTTAAATAAGTGGTTAGAAATCCACCATTTGAAAGAGACAACCCTTAAATTGAAATATGTTTTATATCTATATATAAATTAATCTTCATAATTAAGAGTCAGAGATATCTCAAACAACAAAATACTAGACCATTTAACAGCAATTAGGAGTTTTCACCATGTTAATAATGTTTTTTTTAGATTTATAATACAAATCTTCTTGAAGTGATTAGTTATTGTCCTTAATGATAAATTGTCTTATACCTAGACATCCCATGTGAGGTGGTTTGAGTGGTAAACAACCCGGTCTTAACCAAGTAATCAGAGACTAACCATTTGAAAGAGACAGTCCTCAAATTTAAATATGTTCTAAATCTTTAAATGAATTAATCTTCACACTTGAGGATAGAAATATAAATTGCTATCCATGGATACATATACTATGATACATGTCCGCTCCATATTCATGTGAGTATCCGCTAAATGGATAACCCATGAATTTTAAGGTATCTGCGAACATTTGCTAATATCCATGGATAATTTTTTTTTATAATTACCTAGAATTTTGCTCCCAATTAACAACAAAACTTTCAACCAAAACAAAATAGTTCATTTATTTCAAACTTTTACCACGTAATAATAGTTACAAATTCATCAAAACATGGCAGATTTTATTTATGGATACCCACAAATACATTTATTTTTCCATCCCTCCTTGAGGGGAATATGTTTGAAAACAAAATACTACTAACAACAATTGATAGTTTCCAAAGGCTATCAATGCTAGTTTTTATTTACGGTATTTATTTTGGAGATTCATAATCTGATTCTTCTTGTAGTGATAAGTTATCATGATTGGAATAAATTACTTATTCAATGATTTATTGAAAAGTTAAATATACATTATACAATGTGGTAAAGATAGACCGTCCTGAACGCATGAAGGATCTTACATCCCATAGCTCTTTGCAATGTCATCTACGAAATTGTCTTTGCTAATCGCCTAAAAAAAGCTTTCACCTGATGTATATCTCAGACACTCAAGCCATTATTATACTTAGGTATGGATATTCCAGACAATGCTTTTAAATTTATCTATCATAGGAAATGCAAGACTAGAGGCAACAAGGGTGTTATTGCTTTAAAACATGACGTTATAAAACTTTTAACCGGGCCAAATGGAGTTATTTATGGGACGTGATGCAAAAATTGGTTTTTTTTCTTCCATATATTCATATTGGTCAGAACATTCAGTGTGTGGCATCGGTAAGCTACCACATCCTCCTTAATAATGATCGTGTTGGTCCTATTACTCTTCTTTATAGCCTCCGCTAACAGTCATGGTGGTCCTGTCGCCTTATTTATATATATTAGCGAAAAGATGGACACTAACGTGTTTGTCTTTTCGCGCTTTTTATTGCGCTAGCGGTTGTAGATTATTAACGATATTTTATAGAAATTTTGCGTGTAAATTACAAAAGGTATTTTATATAAATTTTTTGATATAGATAAAAAATTATACGTATGGTTATTTGTGACTTTCAAATATAACAAACTCAACAAATCATATTTATATTTTTTAAATGACAACAATAATATAACAAATATAACAAAAAACATTTATCCTTTCAAAAAAAATAATAAATTTTTTTATCTTTTTTAATAACACTAACAATATAATATTATTATATAAAAATTTGTTTAAAAGTATAATTAAAATAACAAAAAAATCAGCCCAAAATCTTCCTAAAACCCCCTATTTTCTTTATATATATATATATATATATATATATATATATATATAGGGGTCATATCAAGTGAGAATGAGTATTTTATGTGAGAATGGTAGGAATAATTAATAGCCTTAGGATTAAAAATGAGTGGTCAAGATTAAAAGAACTCACATGCTCCCTCTCTTAGCTATTAGTTTTCGTTAAACCCATTTACATTTCATCTTCTTCAACCTACCAATCTACCGTGCCTCTTACCTCATGTTTAACCACACCATTAAAACTACTGCATAATTCACTTGTTCATTTCCTTCTCTCCCGCGCCGTTCTCGTTCTCTGCCGACGACGAAGGTGAACCGGCATCTCGTTCACTCTCTCCTTTGTTGTCTCTCTCCGACCGTCTTCACTCACTTGTCGTCTCTCTCTCTCTCTCTCTCTCTCTCTCTCCATTACACTCGCTGGCGGCGCCGACGGGAACCGTGACAGGCGGAGATGCCGCCGGCAAGGTTAGGCAGCAATACAAGGGAACCACCATATCTGTTCTCGTTCTCCACCAGATCTGTTCCCGTGATTCTTTCCTTTCTTTTTCCAAAATATTTTTAAGATTTTTGAAACTCCAAGAGGCAAAGGAACAATCTTTCTATCAATTGAAGTGGCAAAGAAACAAATCATGAAGGTGAATGACAATTAATCTGGGATTTGAAAAACCCATTGACAACAAAGAGACGAGTTAGAAATTGAAGGGACACAATAACACTTAAATTGAGTCTTTTAATCTTGACCACTCATTTTTAATCCTAAGGCTATTAATTATTTCTACCATTCTCACATAAAATACTCATTCTCACTTGATATGACCCCTATATATATATATATATATATATATATATATATATATATATATATATATAGTATAGATTATACGTTGATATGGCCTCACTACTTACATTTGTATCACGAAACCAAAGGTATCATAAATGGTGCTCATATATATCAGTAGAGGAAACCCCTCAATCAGTCACTTATCTTTGTGGATGATAGCTTCGTTTTTGCAAGCTACCATTTCTGAAGTTGCTACTCTGAAAAGTATACTCGACACTTACGAGACAACTAGTGGTCAAGCTATCAACTACTAAAAATCTGCAATAGCTTTTAGCCGCAACATTGATATTACTAGATGCACCAATATCATTAATCTTTGGGTTAAATAAGTAAATGGTCCCTCTAAATATACCAACATTTGATTTTAGTCCCCCTAAAATATTCTTTAGGCTTTTGGTCCCTCCAAAATTTTATATCCATGAAATTAGTCCCTACTTGTTGGTCAACTCATGCCTAACCTTCATAATTTTTAATGAAGTTTTCCAGAAATGGATAGAATATTATGATAATCTCTCCCAAAAAAATTGGAATTTTTTAACAAAACATGAATTAAATATGAATTTTTATGTTTTTGGTGCTAAAAAATTCATATTAAATTCATGTTTTATTAAAAAATTCTAATTTTTTTTTTTGGAAAATATTGTCATAATTTTCTACCCATATATGGAAAATTTTATTAAAAAATATGAAGGTTAGACATGAGTTGACTAAAAAGTAGGGACTAATTTCATTGATGAAAAATTTTGAAGGGACCAAAAGCCTAAGAAATATTTTAGGGGGACTAAAATCAAATGTTGGTATATTTAGGGGGACCATTTACTTATTTAACCCTTAATCTTTTGGGGGTTGTGGAATCAGTGGTGCATGAAAAATACAGAGTTAAATAAGTAAATAGTCCCCATAAATATACTAACATTTGATTTTAGTCCTCCTAAAATATTTTTTAGGCTTTTGGTCCCTCCAAAAATTTTCATCCATGAAATTAGTCCCTGCTCTACATTGAGAACAAGGACTAATTTCATGGATGAAAATTTTTGGAGGGACCAAAAGCCTAAGGAATATTTTAGGGGGACCAAAATCAAATATTGATATATTTAGGGGGACCATTTACTTATTTAACCCAAAAATATATTCAATTTTCCCCTTTATCAAGCATTTCATATGAAAGAAAAGAATATTCAAAACTGAAATTCTTGATCGCTTTCAAGAGTCGGTGAAGAAGTTATGATCAAAGTAGTGACCTAAGCTACCCCATCTTATTGTATGGGTGCTTTTATTCTCCCAACTACGCTTGGATAGGAGATTGAGCGCATTATGAGTTCTTTTTTATTAGGGACCAGAGATAAATGGTGGTCGTCGAAGTAACCGGTTAAGTTGAGACAAGATGACAACCCGTAAAAATCATAGAGGACTTAACTTTCTAGACCTTGAAGGTTTCAATCTAGCCATGTTAGGTTAGTAAAGGGTGAAAGCTTCTCACAAACTATTCCCCTCTCCTCACTTGAGTTCTAAAGGCATGATATTTCCCTAAAAAGGGTTTTTGGAGGACAATGTTGGGCATAATCCAAGTTACACATGGATGAGTATATTGAGTACTATTCTCCTTTTATATCTGGGTTCTAGGTGGAAACTTGGTGACATAAGCAACACTAATATTTGGTCGTATCCATGGATTCGTACACGAGATAATTTGAGGTGTACTACACCCCCTACAGACCAACCTCTCAGACATGAGAATGTCCCATATTTTTAATCCGACAAACAATAGTTGAAATTATGCATTAATTGATACAATCACGAACCCCCAGGAAGCAACAGATATATGTAAAATCGATCTGCATTCTAGAGTTAAGTTATGCAAGGCTATATTCTTTGGAAAGCTTCACCTGATGGCTCCTATACATTCAAAACGGCCTATAGGTTGTGTGTGAATCTCACGACCCATGAAATCAATAATCATGCAAGTGGTGAATGGTGTAAGATCTGGACGTTGTAACTCCGACCGAAAAATTAAGCATTTTTGTTGGCGAATGTTTTATGGTTGTCTCTCTGGCTACCAGTTTTAATTTACATAATCATGTTTCCTTGATTGTATACACTCCATCAATTGCTAGAAGGAAGTGAACCTTTGGAGCAAAATAAAGCCACGTTTATTTGTGAATGACAAATTTTCCAGCATCATTTTCAGCATTATTGCAGGTCTTAACGTTAATGCTTGATCTTGTATCATATATATTATTTTGAGCATTTAGTGTACTAGCAAAGCTTATCTTTGGGAGAAAAAACCGGTTAATGAACGTGACACATGTAGACTCGCTTTAGATAGTGTTTGTGACTACATGTGGTGCAACAATGCCCTTGGGGACCCTTCAACCGAAGAAAGGTTTGGTATTGGTATTGTTTTTTTGGAATAGCTTGGTTCATTTTATATAAGCTTACTCAAATGTTTTCCGAGTGTGAAGCTAATGCATTACAACAACTCTCCAGATTGCTCTGAGTTATAGCTTTGAGCAGGTTACTTTCGAAAGTGATTGTCAAATGGTAGTGAATGTGATGAAAAATGGTTATCTGTGTGGGATGAACTAGGAACTTTGTTTTTTAGATGTAAATCTCTTCTCTCCTCTAATGCTAATCACAATCAAGCTTTTATCTGGAGGTGAACTAATATAGCCATTCATAATCTCGCTAGATCAAAGTCAAATCCTAATACTTTTTTTTATCAACCTCCAAATTGTATTGATTTTATTATCATTGATGAAATGAAGCGAGTTACATTTGCCTCACAAAAATTTAACTTTTATTTACATGTTTTGTCGTTCCTTCTAGGTAGGAAAAAAAAATCTTGAAAAGAAACAATAGTTTGAGACATCTGATTATCGTCAAAAAAATATGCGAGTTTGACATGGACCGATGCAACTATTGGAGGCAACTACCCCAACTAAATGTTTAAAGAGGAATGTTAGGGACACTCTGCTTTAAATACTCTTTAGTACTCGTTCTTTTATCGGATGAAATTAATGTATATGTTCCACCACTTTAAGCAGAAACTATTTATAAAGTGTGAGACTCACCTTCATTTAAACAAATAAAGAAGTGAGTGTTTGAGATAGTGTTGAAAAGAGAGTATTGCTAGCACTACTCATGTTTAAATTTTGTATTAGTCTTTGAATTATTTTATCATTTTTTTATTAAAAATCAAATATTACCCCCAGTAAAAATTGTTAAATAGTTTTATTTGCGAAGAATTAAGTGTCTAATATAACTATGTAAAGAAAAATCTAAGAATGAATTTTTTTATGGAAAAATCAATGAATGATTGTTTAGTCACATACATAAAAAATATTTTTTTATAATGTTAAAAATAAAATTAACGCCTAAAATTAGTATCAAATTAAATGAAATTTCTCTCTAGCTCTCTCTTATGATGACAAATTTAGAGAGGTATTTCACATTTTCCTTCTCTAAATTTTTCAAGCTAATCTAATTTTTTTAAAGGATGCTATTTTATTTAATTGTATATGTGTTTTTTTGGGGAGTTTTTTTCACCCTCCGTTCTTCTCGCGTACCTTCCAAAATTTCAAAAATGTCTTTGGGTTTTCAGATTATATGATCTAAAACGAGGTTTTCCCTTATATATATTTTTTTTGTGGAAAAATGCATTTTTAACCAATTCAGATTATAAAATCTAAAGTGCTTATTTTTTGTGAATTATAAAATTCGAACACCCATGCACTCTCTTTTGCCAAAAGTTCATGGGAAAAATATGTTTGGATTATATAATTTGAATTGTATCAACACAAAGATTGAACCTGTTTTGTGACAAGGATAGACAATTTAACCATTATAACTCATTGCTCTGGTGTGTGGTCATTGTTAGTTGTTTTCATCGTGTCTCAGTCGAAAATTTCATTTTCAGGCTACTTGATCAGATTACTCCAAAATTTGGTCAGAAGATAAAAAAAGAATCAATTTTTTCACATTCATTTCTAGCTTCACTTTCAACATCTTTGAATTCAGTATGAGTTGATCCTTACATGACAGTCTAGTACGATGTTTTCTGAAAAACTTTTACAAACATTTCTGGTATGAAATCAATTTCAAGAAAATTAATAAAAACTTTTCCGGTGCGTTATAAATTTTGAGAAACTAATAAAAATGTTTCCGGTGCGTTTACAAAACTCATAGTCACATTTCCCAAATCTAATATCGCAATGCTCACGCAAACCTTTCGAGTTTGGATCTTCTCCTCCTCCCTCCTTCACCAAGTTGTATTTATCTCTCTAAACTTTAGAGAGAAGATCAAGAGAGAGAGAAAATTAAAAATAAGATCAAGAGAGAGATAAACACAAATTGAAGAATGAGAGAGAATGAGATAATGAAAGAATGAAGATGGTCTAATTTAAAACCTTCAAACTGATAAAATGATATAGATTTTTTCGGCATGTCTTCTTCCTTTTCAATTTATTCTTTTTAAAAGCTTTTTTGTTTATAGTTTATCATTTTTATTTGATTAAATGATCAAAATTTTCAACTATTTATACTTTTATATAAAACAATGCTACCTTTTGATGTAATGTTTTTTTTTCTTTTTCTGATGTTACTCTTCCTTTAATCATTTTCTTTTACATTTTATCATTTTTTATCAATCAATAATCTTCTCCAATTGTTTGTTTAAAAAATAATCATTTTCAATTGGATGTCTCACAATTTTTTCATCCACTTATTCCTTGACAAAAAAATAATATCTAAATCAGTCCTTAACTCTTTATAACATAAAAATTAATAAGTCCACAAAATAATATTAGAGATTAATTTGATTTTAATTTTCTTTTCAAGATTAAATTGAATCGCAAGAAAATTATATGAATTAAATTGCATTTTTACTCTATTTATTTATACAGTAAAATCAACTAATCCCACAAGTTGAATGAATTACAATAACTCCCTGAATCTCAAGGTTTACTGAATTTGGAATTTTTTTTTTATAAAAGTTTACAATTTCTCCTTGTTTTTTTATTGATAAAAGTTTAGAATTGGATGTGTAATACTCCCTCCGGTCCTAATTATAAGAAAATTTTCAAAAAAAATTTTGGTCTTATTTATAAGAAAATGTCACAACTTTTAAGGTGTAATTATTGTTTAAAATACTTTTTTACCCCTCATTTAATATTTGTCTTTTTAATATTAGTGGTGTATTTAATGTTTCACAACTTTCTATAAGGGTATATTTGTAAAAATATTTAAAAAGTTACAACAATTAATTGTTGCATTGGTTTTGATGTTTTTTGGTTTTTCTTCTTATAATAAGGAGCGGAGGGAGTAATAAATAGGAGGAGACTTTGATTATAAGGGTACTCAGCTATGCGAAAAGTGTGAGAAAGTGATGAAGGCAAAATTATCGGCGCGTCACGCGGTATTCATAGATGCATTTTCCTTTTCCTTTTCCTTTTACATCTCCAAATGAACAGTTTGTTTCCACTTGGAGTCACATGTAGCACCGACAGCGCCAGCTACAAAAACTATAATTATTCCCAAAACACCGCCATTCTTTTTATCCTCTACTATCCAATATCCAATCCTTCTCTACACCCCCACCATTCTCCCTTCCATTATAAGGTTCTATGTTGATATTGAATAAATTGATTTTTAAAGTCGTTTATGGTGAATTGAAAGTAAAATAACTTTGATTTGGATTTTTTTTATACTTTCTTGTAAAAATGAGCTAAACAATGATTTATGTAAAAATGAGTTTAACAATAAATTTGAAGGTTAAGTTAATATCAATTTTAAAATTTAAAACTACAATTTTCAGTTTCAAATGAAATTAATTTTAAAGATAAAATTAATAATTATACTCAAAGAAACCAAACGTGTTAGAAACAACTCTACAACATTCCAATTAATTTTTACACATTTAAAAGTGAAATCAAATATACTTAAACATATATTTGATGTCACGGTAAGTATGTCAGAATCACAATGATTCACCGTGACTTTTTGCAAAAACTGCAAAGTGTTGATAAAATCATGGTAAGTCACCGTGATTCGCGTAAGATTTCATGTTAATGATGTGGAATGTTACAGAGGTGAGACCACATTCCTTTACAATACACTCCACCACAGACAACCACACACCACGCGCTTTTGTTTTATTTTTTTTCCCATTCCTCCAACTTTACTCCACTGACACACCCTTTTAATTGAAAATCTTCAATCACACAACTACATAAGTAAACCATTTCTCAATCTTCTTCTGCTATTCTATCTTCTTCAATCTTCATCCTTCACTATGGCTTCAAGAGGAGCTTTTTTGTTGTTTTTGTGTGTTCTTCCAGCGATGGTTATGGCCATTCGCCCAGCCAAGAACCCTTTCTGCTTGAAGGGTCGTGTTGTATGTGACCCTTGCCGTGCTGGTTATGAAACTTCCGCTGTCACTCACATTGCTGGTAACCCCTTTTTACTCTCAGATCTCTTTCTTAAAGTACCAAGTTTAAATTTTTCATTCAAATTTGTTGACCCTTTTGGTTTAATTTCGTTATTATTACTTTGAATTCTTTATTTTTGGGAAATGGTGTTGTTTCATTTTCAATTTTGCTCATGATTTTAGGGTTTAGGATATGAAATAGAGGAACATGATTTTCATAACCACTCTTTTTGAGATAATGGAGCATCAGATCTGATCTGGTTTCACAAATAGGTGTAATATAGGGAAATAGATTGGTTTAATTGTTTTGATCTATTTATTGTGTAGTGTGTTGGATCTACTAATGTAGTCCCATAATTTTATTTTATTTTTAAAGAAAACTGTTAATTAGTGGTTTATTACTATTATTATAACGTTAAGCTGAATGAAATCTTCTAACCAGATTATTTGAAACAATAGATTATTTTGACTAGTTAGATATAAGAATATTCAATTTCACATTTTTATGTTTTTTATTCTCAATTTTACATTTTTCTGTTGTTTTGAATATTTTGTTCCGAATGTGAAGATCTGGAGATTAATGAGTTGAATACAAATATATTATATGAGTATTAGACCATATGTATATATGTCCACATTCATTGTAATAATTAGCATTGACATTGTCCATAATTAACATCAATGTTGTCCATAATTAGCATTGATGTTGTACAAATATATAATCATAATTAGCATAAGATGATTATATATCTGTACAACATCAATGCTAATTATGGACAACATCAATGTTAATTATGGACAATGTCAATGCTAATTATTACAATGAATGTGGACATATATACATATAGATGATTATATATCTGTACAACATCAATGCTAATTATGGACAACATCAATGTTAATTATGGACAATGTCAATGCTAATTATTACAATGAATGTGGACATATATACATATGGTCTAATAGATAGAATAGAACATTATGGCATCGTTTGATTCATGTATGTAGCCATTGGTTGTGCTGCTGTTGTTTATTCTCTCTATACAAATAAATCAGAAGAAACTAATAATAATTTAATCAGAAGTATAAAGAAGGGAATTCTTATAATTTATAATCCTCATGGAGAACATTTTCCATATGGTTGTTTGTTAACACAATATTATGTTTGATTAATGCATCTGTTTAGGTGCTGAGGTTATGCTGGAATGCAAGCAAAGGATCAGCAACGAAGTTGTGTACACAAAACCAGGGAAGACTGATGCAACTGGAGAATATACAATCTACGTGGATCAGGATCGCGCAGATGATGTGTGTGATGTGAAGCTAATAAGCAGTCCTGAGCGTAGTTGTAGCGAAAAAGCACCTGGGCGTGACCAAGCACGCGTTATTCTCACCCGTTACAATGGCATTGCCTCTAATGACAGGTTTGCAAACGCAATGTTATACATGGCAGAGGAGGTTGCTTCTGGCTGTGCTGAGGTCCTCAAGCAAATGCAGGAATTGGATGAAGAGAATTAATTAATTAATTAATTCCTAGTTTATTTACTTTGGATTTGGGTTTTCTAGTGTCTATTTGATTCAATCTTGATAATGGAGTGTTAACTCAGCAGACAGTTTATATATGCTTATATATATGTTATTGGACCAATGCTAAATTATATTATTTCTTGATCATCATGTGTCTTGGAGTAGAAGATTAGTCTCAGTTCTGTTGCTGTGGTATAAGTACTATGTTTTTATATAAATGAATTCTTTCATATGATGGATTTCGTTCTGTGGATGGCTTTTATTTTTCAAGAATGATTTGTTGCATAGAGCCATTCTTGAATTGGCTTTGGATTCTTTGAAATTTTACACAATCATGTCAAAGTAAAATTGTTTCCTTACATATTAGTGTAATTATGTCATGTTTGGTTTGCCATTCGATTGATTTTTTATTTGTGTTCCTTGGTTTCACTAATCATTCTATCATCATTAAGCCTTATATCTATCTACTCATCCTTTTTAGCAATTATTATATGTATATGTATATGTAAAAGAGTAATTTTGAAGAGCATCGATCAATCAATTTTGCAGTCAAACATAATTTGAGGAAAAAAAAATACTTAAAACATAAATCACGTAAGCCGCTTTTCGTTTAAACTTCCATTTTGAACTTCACTTTTACCTAAAATTAGGTTTGTAAATTGAGGTTGCATCAAAAGCTGCAACGATTAGTTTTAACATATCCCATATTGTGATGAAATTAGTCATTTATATAAACCAATAATAATATCATATCCCATATTTTTTTCTTTCAAAAAAAAAAATATAATAACTTCAGTGTGTCAAAAATTGACTTTTGTTATGGAATTACGAGCGAGAATTGGAATTCATAAGTTGGAGAAACAGTCTAAATGATTAAAAAAAACTAACTAGTGCTACAGAGGAAGATCATCGACTTTGTAAGGTGCTCTTAATTTAGTTATGATAATGCAAATATTCCAATTTTGTTACCGATTTTGTAAAAAAAAACGTTTCTTCTTTTGTGAAAGATTTGGGTCTTTCTAATAAGTTTTCTAAGAGTATTGTTTAAAGAATCTATTATAAGTGTCACAAACGTTTGTGGATGATTTAGATCTTGCTAACAATTATATTAAGACATTGTTTAAAAAATCCATTATAGCATACTAAACATAATGAAAGGTGATGGCATGTCTGGTAAGTGTATGGTTGACGAGTAAAATGGTCCACGACTCTATGGATGCTTACAATTTGGTCCATGAATACGGTAATTTAGTCATGAATGAGGTGGTGTTTGTGGAGTATCCGAGAAAAAGGAGTGAAAAAAAGAAGATGGAAAGACGTGGAAGGAATAGGCACACAAAATGTCATCGTTATTTTATTCTTCAAAATGTGATATGGACCGTGACCGGTGTACATAACTATTGTTGTTGTCATGTAAAATTTGGTGCTTAGCTAAGTAGACGCGTGATCAACTAATTATGACGCAGTCGGTAGTGGAGTCTAGCAAGCGCTAAACCTAGATTGAAAAGAAGCAAGTTTGCAAGCGACAAACTTGTGAAAATAGGGTTTCGGAATCCACCAGAAATTGAAAAAACTCTCTAAAATATTATTGAATTAATAAAAGTTTCTCTTAGGCTACAACTGTTAAACTTAAATAGGGAAATAACAAAATCATAATGGGCAGAAAAATAACAAACTGAAATAAAACAAAAAATAACAAACTGAAATAAAACAAAAAAATAACAAATATGCTGAAATATTAAAAATACTATGAAAACCCTCCTACATCAGTCTCCTCCACTTCTGAAGAACTCGACCCCGAGTTTTCATTCTAATAAAGAGCTTCACATGCATATTGACTCCTCTAATGAACAAGAGATCACCCTCCTGGATCCCATTGGGTGAAATGCAAAGAAGAAGTTATGTGCTTCATTTCTTCCACTTCTTTTTCATAATGGCTAATTGGAAAATTTGTTGTAGTAGTTGTTCCCCAATATTTCAGTGCTGCCAAATCATAGTTTGGACTAGGGATCATGGTTTGCTCGAAGTCCATTTGTATTGGTTTTCCTTTTTTCCTTTTAGTTGGCCTTCGCCTTTGAGGTTCTTCTCTAGCATTCATGTTATCATTAGATTGCTGAATGAGCAGGTGCTCAGGATGTTGGTTTTCAATTATATCATCTATCTTTGGTTCATCTGGTGGAGGTGGGGATGGTTTTCGAAATTGAGCACAATCCCCTGAAGTTGCATTCACTTGTGCTTCGTCATCTCCTTCAAACCTCTCATATTGATTATGTGGAACCACATTAGCTTGGAAAGGATCATGTAAGGTAATGTTGTCCGGATCAACTTCATGGTGATGCACCGATGGATCTTCCTCCTCAATTCCTCCATTACCAAGATTCAAAGTATCAACTTGATGGTGATGCACCCCATTGTGCCTTTGTCTCCTCATCAACATCGTCATAGGTCATACCCAAACCGACCTCGAGCAGCACCACACCTCTCTCGTAGAAGACATGCCACATCATCTAGTGTGACGGTCATCTCCCCAACAGGAAAATGAAAACTGTTGGTCTCCTCATGTCATCTCTCTGAGAAGGCGGTGATGAGGGCATGACTGACGTTATCGTACCCGGTGAGAAGGAGGGGGAAAAGACCATATGCATTCACCCAGTTCCAGAACTAGGCCTGATCGTTAGTCGGGACTGGGATCCTCCTAACTTTCTTCCCATGAGAAACCACATTGCATTTACGCGTCCTCTGCAATTGAAATACAAAAAATTAAAAGAACAATAAACCGTTAAAAATATAAACATTTCAATAACTAAAAAAGACATAACAATTTAATCGTAAAAAATGCGCGCCAATTTAATTAAGCGCGCCAATTAAGTTAAGCGCGCCAATTAAATGACGCGCGCCAACTAAATTAAGCACACCAATTTAATTACGGGCGCCAATTAAATTAAGTGCGTTAAGTAAATTATGCGCGGCAATTAAATTAAGCGCGCCAATTTAAATACTCACGCCAATTAAATTAAGTGTGTTAATTAAATTATTCGCGCCAATTTAATTACGCGTGCCAATTAAATTAAGTGCGTAAATTAAATTGCGCGCGCCAATTAAATTACGCGTGTTCATTAACATATTTTAACATAATAAATAAATCGTAAAGCTGACATGCCACTAAAGAAAATTAATTGTAATTGACGCGTAACTAAATAAAATAAAACAATTATACTTACTTGAGCATCGCTCAAAAACTGACATGCCACGTGACTACAGAAACCCGGTAGGAGCGACAAGTCATGTGGGCCCCCAGGAAACTCTGTTGCTGGGCCTCCCCCTCCTCAGCCTGGCCCACCTCCTCAGCCTGATGATGGGCCTGACCCTCCTGCTAGTGAGCCGCCTCCTCGTACTGAGGCTGATGCTGATGCTGACTCGGGTCCACCATCTGGGACGCACCTGTCTAGGACGATGATCTCACCTCCTGCTCTCTCCTAACACCATGTCTCTGTCGAGTAGGAGGGTGCGCAGCCGCCTTTTCGGCACGTGCACTCCTAGTCATGGTCTCCCTGTCACCTCTAATCTTGTCTGGTCTCTGAGACATATCTACACAACATTTTTAAAAACAAAAATCAATGCAAAAATAACAATTCAATCTCACTATAATCAACATTAATCAACATTAACAATCTAATTTCTAACTAAACCCTAAACTACCACATTGGAGTGAAACTTACTCTAAACAACATCTAAACTACAACATTTCACTCAAACTCAATATAATCAACATTAACAATCCAAAAATCAAACAAATTTTCATTGAGACATTTTATCAAACACCTAGAGTGCAACGTTCAATCAACATAAAATATAACAATTTCTAAACCCTAAACTACCACATTGGAGTAAAACTTACTCTAAACAACATCTAAACTACAATTCTTAACTTAATTTATCATTAACAATCCTAAAAACTCAAACCCTAAAATCTTAAAATTGTGAAATTTCTCCAAAAAAAACCAAAATTTAAACCATAAAAAGCCAATGCAATAGGATAATAAACACTTACTTGATTTTGGGTAGAAGTTGATGTTGATTGATACAAGAATTGTTGAAATCGCAAAAAGGGGGAGAAAATTCGATTTGGATAGCAAGAACACAGTGGTTCTGTGTTCTGGTCGTTCTATTCTTATAACATAACTCAGCGTGACTTAAGTCACGCTGGTTTGTAGCGAGCGTGAGTTAACTCACGCATGGGTAGTTTCGTCTTTTTCTTTGGGAGTGAGCAATATTGGTTGGGGGAAGAGCAATTTTCTTTTCTTTGCACATTATATTTTAAAAATTTCTTCTACTTCCCTTACATTCTCATAAGTCACAAATATCTTTCATTTTTGTCGAATTTGTCCATCTTCGAATTAACCAATTCGGATGGAATTTGTCCGGGTTAACTAAATTGAAAGGTACACAATTATTATAAGTAAACATCTCACACTAGACCATTTTTTTGTGTGTCAAATAGCCTAGTGACTAAGACTCTCACGTTTTAAATATGAAGAAGTAGGGGGTCCAGAATTCGAACCTCGATCCCTACATATTAAACGTGCAAAAGTGAAGAGTCTGGGTTCGAGCCCCAACCCCTACACATCATTGTCCTTGCAACTCTACCAACTGAGTTGTGACTTGATAAAGTCTAAATTGAAAAATTGGATTTTATACTTTCAGATAAAACTCTGTAAATTTTACACATCCGGAATTGGCAAATTTGAAGGTGTACAAATTTGAAAAATTGCATTTTACACATATGAATTGGCACCAACCTGGAGGTGTAAAAAAAAATCTAAATTTTCTTGAAGTTGTGTAAGATATTGGACTTCTTATAATAATTTGAGAATATAATGGGAGATGAAATTTTCTTGTATTTTTTTTTTTTACTGTGCCCTCCCTTGTACAGCTATCTAATACTTGATGGTCCACTTGAAGAATGGAAGGCGATAAAATTGACAAGGAAGAGTGGAATGGGTTGGTGGAGAACCGAAATGGACTTTAAATTCGAAACTAATTTTATACGATATCGTTATGGTTGTTCACTTTTTTTTCAAGGCATATACAATGAGAGCATATTCTTTTGCTGCTACAAGAAGGAGCAATGTAGGTAGATTATAGTGGTGGTTGTTGAGTGTGTGAATGGCCTCCTCATGGTTGTGTTTCACACATGGCCTTCGGAAATTCCAATGTCTATGCCTTGACCCCATTTTCGTTGAATTGAATTGGTGAGACCAAACAAAGGGATTAGTTGGTGGGAGTAGGGATCTTTAAATAGAAGTCAATAGTTACTAATTTTTTTAGTGATGTTTTGAGTATAAAAAAGTCTAACTATACAAAAAAATGTATCACTATTTTTTGAAATCTTGTAGATTTTTATACACAAAAAAAATATATCACTATTTTCAGTTTCAACAAAAAGTCTAATTGTCACATTTGCTGTTTCAAACAAATCAAGGAATAACTACTATAAATGAAAGAAAGAGGATAGTAATTCTATCAAATTATCATTGTTAATCCTTTAGGTATTCAACATCATCTTAAATATAAAGTGACATATAACTTGAGAGTAGTTCATATAGTATTAATTAAATGATACACTTGAAAAAAATGATTAATATTATATATTGAAAACTAAAAAATGACATTTATTTTGGATTTTTTTTTAAGTATGATGCTTAGTGTGAAAAGAAGAGAGTAACTCATAAGTACATGCTCTTTGAATTCGAACAGTGTGTAGTTGATAGTAACACAAATTCATGCAATTGAGACATTGTTGATCGTCTGATCTTGATTCAACGACCACATATACATCAACCGCGTCAAAATACGAGATTGTTGATTGCAGGCAATATGTATGTGGTCTGCCCTTTATGTATCAACGTATTATGTTGGGTGGTGCTAAATTAAATGCACCCCCTTGGCCTTGGGTGAGGTTGGTTTGAAAATTGTTTTTTTATTTTTTGGTAAATTGGTTTATGTTTTTTTGTTTTTTCTAGTGTCCCATAAAGTTCACCAAGGGGCAAGGGTTGTTCTTAATCAAGTTGGCGTATGTTAAAATAATCCCTACTGTCTCAGTTTGATATAGGATTTATGCATAGGGATGCATTAAAACGACATTTTCCATTTTTATTCTTTAATTATGTTTTTGAGTTAGAAAATGAAAGCTCTATTTACTTAACTGGAACAATATATTGCATTCGAATTCTAATTCCTGAGTCAAAAATAAAATAAAATCTAATACTAACATCTTTAAAATAATGCTAATTAATTACATGAGAAAATGTGCGTACCGATACTAATAGGGCTAAAATTATCAGCAATTCAAATTCATTTAAAGTATAGTTTTAAGAAGAAAAAAAAGTAATGCAGTTGATTGCGCTTAACTCAGTTAGTTTGGATATTGCATGATATATGTAGAGGTTGAACTTTGAACTTCAGACATTATATTTATTACACATGATATAAATTGTCATCTAGTTAATTTTTTTGTCAAATAATATAGTGACAAGACTCACATATTATAATCGTGGAGAAGTAAAAATTTTGAGGTTTAAATCCTAACTCATGTATATCAATATACATGGAGATGGAGCTACCAAACAAACTACCTTTAAAAAAAGTTATCTAATTTATTAATATGAAAAATTAGGAAGTTATTAAATATTATTGACTTGACATACAACTTAGATTAAATATTTATTTTTATATTCGTTTAGTAAAACTGTGAGCATTAATATATATCTTTATATTATATTTATTTATAAAACTGTGAGTACAATTAAACAATAATTTTTTGAAGGAATTAAACAATAATTTTTGTTATTAACATTCTGATTCTTAAGAAAAGGACATCGGTAATTCACAATTTAACCGATAGAAATATATAGTTTAACAAAAAAATTGTTTCATCACAAAAATTAAACTTATGTTTTCATAAAAATATGAGATTAAAACGGTGATTAAACAAGAAAACCCAAAAAAGAAAAATAAATGTTATGAAAAAAAAAAGAAATTTAGAAGAATATTCAAAAATATATTCCCCAAAAAAGTGTGACAGCTGTTTTGGTTTTTTGTCCCCAAAACAAAATAAAACTCCCTGTGTGCATAAATATGTTACATTTTGACCACAAGAACAAAAACAAAACGAATTTCCTATTTGTTCTATTAAACATTGACCTTGCTTGTGTCGCCACTTATGTGATGTGACCAACAACTTTGTTTTCCCTCTGCAAAATCGACGCTCTTTTTTGAATCAATACCTTTTTCTTCTTCTCTTTTCTCCTCTCATTTTTGCATTGCTTCTACCTCGTTTTTCTCGCCACACTCACGTTATATATATAAACCAGGTATATAATAATAATATCAATTTTCTCGTTATTTCCTTTGCATCTCGGTAAGTTACTCAGTTCTTTGTTTTAAAATCTTTCAGATAATGGCAGCTGGAGTATCTCACCATGCTATTGGCTCTTTGCAATCTCATTCTCATCTTAGTAATTGGAATCATCGCCAAAATATCAGAAGCGGTGTAGTAAGATTGGCGACAAAGGATTTTACATGTAGTAATGGCTTGTCAAAGGGAATAAGTAGCCGCTTTGGCCAGAGGAATTGTATTGTAATTCGATCTTCAGCTTCCCATTCTCAGACATCCTCCGTTGTTGATCCAGTGTTGTCCCCTTCAAGAAGCAACATCGGCGACACTTCCAAGAAATCAAGTATGATAAACTTTCCTGTCAATTATATTTATTGCTATCTTTTTGTGCCAAATATGGTTTTGTTGATTGCTTCGCCAAGTTTTAGGTTGTTAGACATTCAAAAAGTTGAAATTGTCATATGATTGGATGTTATCTAACTACTGTTCCAACTCAGATGAAGCAGCTTTGATCCTTATTCGACACGGTGAGTCGTTGTGGAATGAGAAGAATTTATTCACAGGTTGTGTTGATGTACCACTTAGCAAGAAGGGTATAGATGAGGCAATTGAAGCTGGAAAAAGAATTAGTAGCATTCCAGTTGATCTCATATTTACATCTGCTTTGATTCGTGCACAAATGACAGCCATGCTTGCCATGACCCAGCACCGCCGTAGGAAGGTAGCGAGATAGAATAATTATCATTTGGTGTCAAAAGAGTGACACAACACAATATGTATCTAACATTTTTTTCTCTACAAAGCTTAGAGAATATTAGTAAGTATGGTGGACTTCAAATGACTAGTACTCAATTGAAATGACAAGAATTTAAATCTAGTAATACTTGCACAATAATCCAGAAAATTACTCTTTGTTATAATTGTTATTGCTGCAATGCATTGAAATGTTATTTTCTAAAATTAACCATTAACTTGCCTGCAGGTGCCTATTGTTATGCACAACGAGAGTGAACAAGCAAAGGCATGGAGTCAAGTTTTTAGTGAAGATACAAAAAAGCAGTCCATTCCAGTCATAGCAGCTTGGCAACTAAATGAAAGAATGTAATAATCTTTTTCCTGTTCTTAATTTTTTAAACTTCTCCTTTACAAGGTGCTGAGTAGCACGGACATGTTATCAGTGTTTCATAATTATTATCCTTTCAGGTATGGAGAACTACAGGGTCTCAATAAGCAAGAAACAGCAGACAGATATGGGAAAGAACAAGTCCATGAGTGGCGCCGAAGCTATGACATACCTCCTCCCAATGGTGAAAGTCTGGAAATGTGTGCTGAAAGAGCAGTTGCCTATTTCAGAGATCAAGTAGGTGGAAATTTTGTTTTTTGCATCCTTTTTTAAAAGAATTGTGAACTTATAATAGGTGAAGCTCTGTTCCGCACTTCCGCCCCATTTTTCCTGGTTGAACTTCATAGTTAAGTGTTTTTTGAGGTTGCAAACTTGATATTTAAGTTATCCAGACAAATGTGGTGAATGGATCTCTAAACTAGACATTACTCTAAAATTAGATACCTATTGTAACTTGTAAGGTCAAATTTTTGGTATGGTTGAAGTGATCTTCATACGGCTTTGATACAGAACTGATCCTTTGATACCAATATTGCAGATTGAACCCCAACTTTTATCCGGAAAGAATGTTATGATTGCCGCACACGGGAATTCATTGAGATCCATTATCATGTATCTCGACAAATTAACTTCCCAGGAGGTGATTGGGCTATTCAGAATTATAAATTGCTCTTAAGTCGCATATGAACTATATAGACATGATTTTTTTCCCGCTTTTTGACAGGTCATTAGTTTAGAACTGTCAACTGGAATTCCAATGCTTTACATTTTCAAAGAGGGAAGATTCATTAGGAGGGGGAGTCCCATTGGACCAACTGAAGCTGGAGTTTATGCCTATACCAAGGTATGCATTTTATACCGACCTTTATATTTCGTCCCATTTAAGATGATTTTTTTAGGAATATTAGAAAGTTTTGATTTAAGAATGGATATTGTTTGTCCGGAAGGTTGCAGTTGCACTTGCAGTCCACTAGCAATATAAAACATAGAACATCAAAAGTGTTTGGCTTGTGAAATTATTTGCTTCATGTCGCTATGTGCTTTGGTATTATTCTTGTTATTGATATATGTTATTATTGTTGAACTATATGTTTCATATTACACTTCTTGTAATCAAGTACTAGGTGTAAGACTGAGAGTCTAGATCGTATGTTGGAAAGGCCTTTAAGATTTATATTAATTGAATTTCATTCATGATTGAGGACTGTAGTTTGATTTTTTGATTGCTTAGCTCCTTAGTTTGACATGTTTGCTTATATAATAGTAATATATTCTTATCCCTTTTTCTTTCTGGTAGAATTGCATGTTTCAGAGTACCTTAGATAAATCTAGTCCTAATAGAAAGTTGTAATACCTTGACCCGTTGATTTTCTCGATCAAAATATTTCTTTTGGCTTTCTAAGATGTTAGTTGGCATGAGTAATTCGTGTTGAGTTGTGAAGAAATTCTGATAATTAACTGTTGAGTTATAGTGTTCTTTGTTACCTCAAAATGAATGTCAGTCATTGCCGTCAGTGGTTTATCTGATCTAATATTAATTTATGACATTGGTCACTAGTAATCTGTTATAGGCCGATGCTCTAAAATGTTGCTGGAGTAATGTTCATTATTGATTTCTTAAATCTTATTTTGAACTAATTTCACAATGCCCACTGACGACTTTACTTGGTTACAGCGTTTGGCTCTTTACAGGCAGAAGTTGGATGAGATGTTCTAATAATAATATGGTTTAGGTAAACACTGGTTTTTTGTTTTTGTTTTCCTTTTCGTTCTCTATTAATATGCTATATTTTGATTCTAGGTCTGTTTCACTTTCAGGAAATACAATACATTCACCATTGATCAGTAGCTTCACAGATGAGTCACCTGGTGGAAGGTCGTTCTCAGTATTACTGCTAGGTGCCTTGAATATTAATTAGCACATATCCTAAAGCTAGGTTATTTTGGTTGTTATACTATAGTTTTGAACATGTGTATTGGTATACCAGCTTCCAACTTTTTAGGACATTTATCTTAAGTGATTGTTTACGTGATCCTGTTGTTCATGAACTTCAAAATGTGGAAATATACTGTAATACTTTCAGTTGAGGAAATACTGTAAAAAATGAATGCCAATTTGGAAATACTGTCATACTTATTGAAGTATTTTCAACAATAAACAAGCATTACTCCATGATGGAGGGAAAGTTCTGCTGAATGCAAGTATGTAATATGTCTTTATTTATTTTAAAGGCCAAAAGCCTTCAAGCTTGCTACAAGGTAAAATCATACATCAACATAAATCCAACATAAGGTTTCCAACTAGAATATCATAGCTCAAGCTGCATTTCCGTTGACTCGTCACTTTTCAAAGAGATCTATATAGTAATTCCTCATTCTATGCCATGACATTTTTTGTCCCCGCGAGTAACCAAGATATATTGATCAGGTTTAGGAACAGAGGAATCAAATGTTTTCTCGTTGTTGGAAACATCAGAATCTGCTTCTAACCTGGTCGAATCTGAAGGAATATTGTGTGAGACCGATGATAGAGTTTTTACCTGTGTCCATAAGGAGTGCATCTTGTTATCTTCATCTCTCATTCTCTTAGCATATTTATTTATATCAAATTCTGTGTCATTATTCCCACCAAATGCAGTTTCAAGTTGATTCATATCAAACAAACCCTCCATAATCTTCTCTGTGTTTTGGTCGTTAGGATAAACAAACTTTATCTTATTATAACTCTCAGTCTCAAGCAGAACCTTCACCATCTGCAACAATTCATTCTTTTACATGACTAAATAGTTCAAGAATATCGATCAAACTTATCAGCAACGAACATCAAATTTAAATATCAACATTTTACGGTTCCCACATCAGCTGTTGGGGATCCAAGTCCAAAAAAAACAGTCTAAAAGATTTAAAAGATAATTTTGTTTCGTTACCGAGAAGAATGGTTGGAAAATCCCGGGTGCATCATACATGATTGCCAATCCGAGGCGCTGCGGATAATATTTTTGTAATATATGGCTAACTTCGCGCGTCATCTTGAATGATACACTTGACAAACTGAAACCATGGAAATCAACCAGCCAGATCACCTGCTCCTGGTGAGGTGGAAGATTTAAAATTGCATTCTCCATGCAGTAAACAAAATGCTTAATCTCTTCTACTAATGTCTTGGACTTCTGTAGCAAAAATAAAGACAAAAAATGAAATCAGAAATAATATCATTCTTCCATTTTTCACTCATGCTGAAGTAGACATGATGATAGTATTAAAAGTGATTTTCAGAAGAAACCTGATTTGTTCTCATTATAAGTACTGGTCTTCCATCCTTGTCACAATAATTTGGCCTATATAATTTCCCTGTCTGTGCTTCATTAGCAACGTCATCCTTAACCAAGAAAAAACATACTTGTTAAATTGATAACTTTATCAGAATACATATCACAATGTGTGGAATTTGACCAAAATCTTGAGCACAATATCTCAACATAATCATCATTTATCAATCAGTACTACTACTAGCTCATGTTAAATATTGATCAGATGTACATATGGCTAAGATGTTGGGTATAAAGTAGTTTTACACTTACATCTAATATGAGTTATCTGATTTGTCATGTGATATCACCACTTATAACATGTAGTTACGAGAAAAAAATGTTGTGGAAAATTAATAAATTTTCATTAGATGTTAGTGTATATCCTTCAAATCCTTAAAATATATATTATTCATCTTACTTTAACTAACTTAAAAAAAGCCTCATCTTTCAATTCAATCTGAACACTAAGCAGACACAGCCATAACAATTTTAGGCTTTGTTTCAACATTTGAGAAATGAAAAGTGAAGACAAGCAAGCAGTAACTTACCCAGCAAATCTCTTCAGGTTTATATTCCTGTCTCCATTTCAGGCTTTGTTTCAACATTTGAGAAGCTTTCTTAACATTCCAATTTTGTGATTTTAAATACCTTGAAATGGATGCATCAGAACAGTACACAGATTCCTTATCTGATAATGTTCCTATCAGCTTTCTCACCTCAATGATCTGGAATGCACCAAATTACATTATTATCAGCTACCACATCCTTTACTCAAAATATTGTTGCTTGAATTTTAATTTTTTTTATAAAATGTTTGATATTTTCATATGCTCCATGATTCCAATTATTGCACATACCTTTGCCTGCTGTTCTTGTGATAGTGACACTGCTAACATTTTCTCATGGCCATCAGAGGCAGTTTTCTTCAGATTCTCACTCATAGTCTTCTTGACTGTATAGAGAAGCTCTAAAAAAATTAACAATGAACACTGCAAATATCAATAACAATTTATATCCTATAGTACTAGTTTGTAGTTACTCATTTTCATTCCAAATAATCAAAGCATAACAAGTAACTAGTCTAGTATAGTATATATAGTATATAGTATAATTATACAAACCATAATCATATCTAGGTTTACCTTTAACAACACTGATGCAGCGCAAGCCAAACTTTTGAGAGAACCAAAGTGAATTTAAAGGATACAGTTTAGTTTGGTTTCTTCATTGAGCATGGCCATTCATTTTATAACCACTTTGGTTTTTACTATAGTTGCCTTAACACAGTTTAATTAGTTAGGTCAATTTTGTTTTCATTTTTTTTTTTGTGGTCAATTTTATAACCACCTTTTTTTTTTTTTAGAAGACCTTGTTTTCATTTGTTAGTAGCCACACGAACTTAAGGGTTAAGGCCTTCCATTATGTCATGCTGTAAGTAAACTAAAACTTCCTCATTAATAATTTATTTAGTGCATTATTTTGTCCGCATAATACAATTTTCATTCATTTTCTCCCAATTTATCTTTTCTCTACAATGTTTTCCAAAAGGTTATATGTTTATTTATTTATTAATTTAAAAAAGTGATCGTAGCAATAAATTCATAAAAAAAAGTTACTTTTACATAACTGCACGTACAATTGTTGATATAGTAATAGAAAAAAAGAAAACACATTTGTGTTTCTCAATAAATTTAATAAAAATGTTTTATAAAGAAATCATTAATGTGTGTGAAAGTTGGAAGAGACTCTTGAATTAAAGAATCCGTCCCAAATTGTATGACGTTTTGGACATTTCACACATATTAAGAAATATAATTAATTTTGTGTGGGAAAGAGATAGTATGAGTTATTTTACAAAATTGTTCTTAATAAATGGTATGAGAAAGATAAATTAAAGAATTGAAAGAAGAAAGAGTAATAAATAGTTAAGGATATAATAGGAAAAGTAACATTAATGTTTCATTGGTATTGTAAAACGACATATAATTTGAGACAAATTTTTTTTTCCAAAGCGACATACAATTTGGGACGGAGGTTGTATTATAAGAAGAAAAACAAAAAAACATCAAAACCAATACAATCATTAATTAATATAACTTTTTTAATATTTTTACAACTATACCCTCATAAAAAATTGTGAAGCATTAAATAGTACATTCACAAATATTAAAAAGACAATCATTAAATTAGGGGTAGAAAAATCTTTTAAACAATAACTACACCTTAAAAGCTGTGACATTTTCTTATAAATAAGACCAAAATTTTTTTGAAAATTTTCTTATATATAGGACTGGAGGGAGTATTCTGGTTGGTTTAAAGATGTTGACTTGTGATTTTGGAATGCGATCCTCTCTAAATTTCAGGTTAATTCTGATGTCAAATTTGATAGGTTAAGTCCATACAAAGTTATACTCTTTAACTGGAGCATTCGCAAGTAAACGGTGGGATTTGACCCTATTGGATTAGTCTGTCATTGGGCTGAATATCAAGCTTTCAAGAAAACAAATACTAAAAGTGAGTTTTCTATTTTATAAAAAAAGTTTGTCTAACATGTGCAATATTGTTCGTGTTAAAGGAATTAAAATAACATTTTTTTTATTGAAAAACAACAATTATTTATTAAAAATTTATATATTTAATATAATATAAACAAGGTGTAATACAAGCTTATTATTTTGAATTTTTTAACATATACAAACTAGCACAGATAGAAAAATCCTTATTGTTCCTGCTAGGTGAACAATCGTACCAACCCCCTGAGCTGTGTTATGACTCAAGAGCTTGGCTAGGGTTTTCTCTTTGTGAAAATGAACGTGATGCCTTATGAACCGTTGCAGCCCCCCTTTTATACGTCCCCCCAGCCTAGGGAAATGAGGGCGGTTCTTACGGGATTCCCCAGCCACCTGGAGCGGTGACCTGGTCCTCGTCCGAGAAGCCCGGTCTACGATGGGAACGTGGGAAAGACTTGGTAGACGGGTCCAAACGTGGTCGTTAGCTCGGGTTTTGACATGGTCAGCTCGCTCCGAGTGTGGTTCGGGGACCTGCTCCGTACCCGAGCTGTTTCTGCGGGTGCATGCTCTCGCCCACGTGGCGGGTACGTGGGCAATGGGGTCTAGCTGGCCGGGGAGGACTGCCACGCGTCGTGAGAGGAATAAGATGACGGTACACAGCCCCCCAAGCACAAGTCTCGAAGAGGCGAAGTGATTAATAGTATGCTCGGTTTTAACTTAGTGGCCGACTACAAAATCGTCCAGTGGAGCCGAGTGAGTGTCTGATATGTGGCGTCATGAAATACCGGCCTGTAGTGAGAGCTGGCGGTCTGCTAACTGCTTCAGTGGTTTCCCACCCTAGTGTCCTGCGGGTGCCTACACCCTATCAGCGTGTGGGTCATTTAATTGAAATCCAACGGTGGATGGGCAACGACCGTTCGCACTAACATCTGAACGGCTGAGGATTCGCCTGCTTTCCCTTGCTTCGATGCAGATCAAGCCGCACAGCACTGAAAAGACGGGCCCTTTGCACCGTTCGATCTCGCATCGTTTCAGACCGCGCTCGCAACTCGAGGCCCTCTGTCTATAAATAGGGCTTGTCTGTTCCTTTGAACCTATCCGTTCCTTTCGAACCTATCACCTGCAACTGCCTTCTGCTAGCACGCCGGCGAACTTTGCAACCTACTTCCTATTTGTAAGAACAGGTAACCTCCTAACTCCTCTCATTTTACGCTTACGCTTCTTAAACATTTGTAAAGAGGGAAAAATGGTAGTGATACGGGAGTGTGATAGTGAGGGTAACTCAGTGGGTTCTCCCCTCTTGGAGGAACGACGCAAAGTGTGGAATGCGGCCATTCGGGCCGCCCGAAGGGCGGATGGGACGGTAGACTGGGCGCTCGTGGATCGACAATACTTTGGACACCCCCTCGTCGCTTCTGAGGTGAGCTCTGACAGCGACGACGGTGCTGCCCCCCTCTTCTCAGAGTTAAGTGCTTCCAGTAGCAGTAGCCATGATAGTGATGTAGTTATTCTCTTTTCTTCAGGACCTGGTGAGCGAGAGGGGACAATGGCGAGATCTGAAACGGGCGCCGAGTGGGAGTCCTCCTTATTCAGCACCGAAAAGAGGGTGGCGGAGTTCCGGGAGAATCAGGCGGTGTCCTCTACGGGAGATGAGGCGGATGTTGTCACCGAACCCTGCGTCCAAGGGGAAAAGGTCTACATGCGTCGCCCACGAGGGGTGCCAGATGAGGCGTTCTACATGTACGCCTGTGCCATCATGGATTTGGGAGTAAGGATTCCCTTCACGTCCTTCGAAGCTGCGCTCCTTAAAGCTATAAATGTAGCGCCATCTCAACTTCACCCTAACGGCTGGGCATACGTCAGAGGCTTCGAAGTTCTATGCCAAGGTTTGGGTTTGGCGCCCACTGTGGGCGCATTTCTCTCCTTCTACTGTACCAAGGGAGTGGGGAAAGGTTCGTGGGTGTCCATTAACTCGCAGCAGGGACGGGGTCTGTTCGCCCTCTTCGCAAACAACTACAAAAATTGGAAGAGGAAATTTTTCAAAGTAAGGGGGTTGGACGCCTCTGTTCCCGTCCTCACGGGCCAAGGCGGCGATGAGGGGTTTCCGTTATATTGGTCCGGCGACCCCTTGTCTGTATCGGGCTATGACTACGACAGGCTGAGCGACGCGGAGAAAGACGTAGTCGACTTCCTGGAGCACATGGAGGTCCTGAGCGTAAAGGAGCTCCTCCACAGAGAACATGATCCCGTGGCTCTTGGCGAATACATAGGTAGCACTCGTACCCATTATGGGCGATGTCGTTCAGTAGTTAAGTTTGCGTTTTAGCTGACATGAGCTCTTTGATTTTTAAGCAGATTCGATGGCGCCGAAGTCCGCAGCGGAGAAGAAGCTGGCCCTGGAGCGGGCGAAGAAGAAAAGGGCTGAAGAAGGCGACGCTCGTGGGAGGAGTGACCCCGCCGGCCTGATGACGCGGGAGAAACGCAGAGCCGTGGACGCCGGTGACACCGCAGTACCAGGGGAGGCGAGCGCCATCGACGCCATCCCATCCCGGGTCGTGGCTGCAGCAGACGCCACGATACTGCCCAAAGGGAAGAGGAAACGGGCGGATGAGGGCCAACCCTCTCAACCCCAGACCTCCCAA
Organism: Medicago ruthenica; assembly: GCA_018208015.1. NCBI lineage: Eukaryota > Viridiplantae > Streptophyta > Magnoliopsida > Fabales > Fabaceae > Medicago > Medicago ruthenica. The sequence goes on from CM031373.1 coordinate 61,449,881, forward strand.
GAAATGGAAGCTGGTAAACCGAACTCCTGTCCTTTTATTTATAACTCTCTTTGTACCTCTACTGTGGACTAACATTTGCTACCCGCCTTGTGACAGATACCCCCCCTTCGCTATGGGACGCCAGCTTTGATTATGAAGGGTTTATGCGGGAGAACTTCAACTTTGAATACGACAGAAAGAGACTTAAAACCATGGAGTTCTCCCAAGTACAGAAGATGATGGGCGTCCACCTCCTAAAGGGCGCCCTGCTGGGCCAGGTGATGACGGAGGAGTTCTTCGCCCTCGAGCGGAAGGAGAAGGCGCATAGGGCGGAGCACAAGAGCGCACTGGCGCAGATGCAAAACGCCCTCAATGCGTCTGAGGAGGCAAGGAAAGCGGCGGAGGAGAAACTCGCTTCAGTGCGCCAAGATCTGGAGACGGCTGAGTCTGCCAAGGCCAAAGCAGAGGAAGCGGCCAAGGTTATGTCTGAAGAGAGAACAGCCCTGACCGAGGCGCATCAAGCGGCGATGTCGGATCTGAGGGCGAAACTGGAGGCATCTGAGGAAGAGAGTGTCCTGGCCGAGGAGAAGGGCTTTGAGCGGGCGAAGGCCCAGGTGGCCTGCCTATACCCATAAGCCTCCCTGGAAGAAATCGGCCTATTCCGGACTGTTGTGGACGGGAAGATCGTGGATGAGGAGTAGCTTAGGTTTTATTTCTTTTTGGTTTGTAAACCCCTAATGCTATTCATGTAACGCCCTTTTGACGCTCTGATTTTATCTTAACTGTAGCGCGCGCTTTGCGCCCTTAACTTTCACTTGATTTTATCTTAACTTTCCAAATGTTCGTCTTTCAACTTGAGTGTATTCTTACTCTTTTGAGTATCTTGTGCTATAATTTTAAACTCTGCAGCGTTTGCTTCATGTTTTGTGAACTGTTTCTGCATAAATCTAATTGTATGGGCGACATGTTGTGTGCCGAGAACTTTACGAGAAAACAGTTACATTGATTTCGATTTGAGCGTGCAGGGGCAAGCTCATTGGCCTAGCGCCCTGTTGCCACGTGGTTTTAGGTCTTAGCGCCGCAGGGGTCTTACCGCCTTAAAATAGTAGGTCTTAGCGCCGCAGGGGTCTTACCGCCTTAAAATAGTAGGTCTTAGCGCCGCAGGGGTCTTACCGCCTTAAAATAGTAGGTCTTTCATAATCATATACCAAGATGCTTATTGAAGAACTGGGGCGCCTCGTTAAAAACCCCTGCCCTTGCAGGGGAAAAGAGTGCCACCCCAGAACCTTATTAAATATCAATGCAAAATTACAAAATGTCATGCGGGAGCTCGCCCGACTTTGCAAATGTACGAGAAGCAAGTTACAATTTAATCAAAGGAGTAATTAACTGTAATAGTGACGCAGATGGACGACGTTCCACGTTCTTGGGACCACGCTCCCAGATAACTCCTCCAGCTTATAGGCACCACCGGGCAGCTTCTCACGGACTCTGTAAGGTCCCTCCCAATTTGGAAACAGCTTGCCCGTCCTGGTTGGCGCCACCACCTGCCGTAGGACAAGGTCGCCCTCTCGCATGTCCCTGGGAACTACCTTCGAGTTGTACTTCCGGGCGGCCCTTTGTTTCGCAGCAAACTCCTGGATGTGGGCGGCCTCCCTTATCTCATCCAGCATATCCAAGTCGCATGCTTGGCCAATTTCGTTATCTTACAAAACAAACAGCGTTAGTTGAAAGATTTCTGAAATAAACACTGTTAGTCGAGTAGTTTCATAAATGATGGCGAATATATATAGTGTAGGCGTCATCCCAGGAGATATCCCCGGCAAAACTTTACGTCCTTACCTTCGGCATTAAAATTTTCCCTGCGCCACGTGGGCGTATCGACTTCTACGGGAAGCATTGCCTCCGCCCCGTATACCATTCTGAACGGCGTCTCATTTAAGGATGAGTGGGGCGTCGTGTGATACGACCAAAGTACCTGAACACTCAGTAACGACATGAGCACCACAAAAAATACTTAATCGGACCAAAGTAATGTTTTCAAAAATATAACAGGATGTATCACATCAAGCTGCAGACAGACTAGCATTTGCAAAATACACTAGGATGTACTTATTAAACTGGGTTTACCTCATGTAGTCGCTCTGACCAAAGACCTTTGGCGTCATCAAGTTTCTTCTTGAGCCCGTTCAAAATTACCTTGTTGGCGGACTCGGCCTGTCCATTCGCTTGGGGGTGAGTAACTGACACAAACTTTGTTTGGATCCCGAATCCGCTGCAGAAGTCTCTGACAGTCTTGCTGGCGAACTGCGTCCCGTTATCGGATACAATGCACCTGGGCAGACCAAACCGGCAGATGATTTTCTTCCAATAAAAACGCCTAACTCTTTCGGCAGTGATCTTTGCTACGGGCTCCGCCTCTATCCATTTAGTAAAGTAGTCAACCCCAACAATCAAGAATTTCAGCTGACCTGGCGCTAAAGGGAAAGGGCCGAGAATATCAACGCCCCACTGGTAGAACGGCCATGGCGAGGTGACGGAATGCAAGACTTCGGCCGGCGCATGGAGGAGAGAAGCAAACTTCTGGCACTTGTCACACTTCTTGACATAATCGGCGCAATCTTTTAACAGGGTAGGCCAGTAGTACCCGGCGCGAACGATCTTATTGGCGAGGGCCCTACCGCCTATATGACTTCCGCATACGCCCTCATGAACCTCCAAGAGCACCAGCCGCGTTTCACTTTCGGCCAGGCATCTCAGCATCTGTGACGCCACACCCATCTTGTACAACTTTCCCGCCTGCATGGTGTATCTCGCACACCGCCTCCTCATCTTTTGTTCCTCCTCGTCTGAATCAGGCGACCAATTACCTTCCAAATATTTTACAATTGGTGTCATCCATCCTCCATCTTCGGCCTGGACAGCGCCTACCATCATTGCTTCCGTGCTGGGGGCTGTCAATGTTTCTTGAATCACCGTCCTGTTGTGTCCCGGTCTCTTGGTACTGGCCAACTTTGAAAGGATGTCGGCACGGGAGTTCTGTTCGCGCGGCACATAGGTCGCCTCGAAAAATGTGAAGCTCTGAGCCAACTCCTGCACTTTCTTCAAGTATTTCGTCAGCTGTCCGTCCTTCGTCTGATACTCTCCTGCAATCTGATTGGTCATTAGCTGCGAGTCACTCCGCGCCCTGAGATTCGTGGCACCCATCTCTCGAGCAAGTTGCATTCCAGCTATTAGGGCCTCATATTCAGCTTGGTTGTTGCTTGCCTTGCACTCGAATCGTAGGGATTGCTCGATCAGGACGTCATCCGGGCCTTCCAGCACGATCCCTGCACCGCTCCCCTTCAGGTTGGACGCTCCGTCTACTGATAAGATCCATACGAAAGGTGACTGGGCCTCAGCGGGTGAACTCAACTCTACCAGGAAATCTGCCAACACCTGTGATTTGATACTGCCCCTAGGGACGAACTGGATATCATATTCGGACAGCTCCACGGACCATGACACCATGCGCCCTGCCAAATCTGGCTTTTTCAGAACCTGCCGAACCGGGTGGTTGGTTTTCACCACGATCCGGTGACCCTGGAAGTAAGGGCGTAGCTTCCTCGTCGTGGTTACCAACGCTAGAACTAGCTTCTCAATTTTCTGGTATCGCAGCTCCGCACCCTTAAACACCCTACTAACGAAGTACACCGGCTTTTCGCCCTCCTCCTTCTCTTGGACAAGAACTGAACTCAGGGCGTGCTCTGTCACCGACAAGTATAGGTAAAGTATGACGCCTTTATCCGGGCGCGTTAGAATTGGAGGAGTGGCCAGGAAAGACTTGACTTTAATGAAGGCGTCCTCACATTCGGCCGTCCATTCGAACTTCTCCCCCTTCCTGAGCGTCGTGAAGAAATGAAAAGCTTTGTCTCCCGCACACGACAAAAAACGGGACAACGCCGCCAGACGCCCTGTGAGTTGCTGGACCTCCTTGACGGACGTGGGGCTCCTCATGTCGATGATAGCCTGGCATTTATCTGGGTTGGCTTCTATCCCTCTCTTGGTTAACATGTATCCCAAAAACTTTCCCGCCTGAACCCCAAAGGAGCATTTGGAAGGGTTTAGACGCATGTTGTACTTTCTTACACATCCCAAGATTTCCTCAAGGTCTTGGCAATGACTTCCCTCCTCCGCGGTCTTCACCACCATATCGTCAATATAAACTTCCAGGTTTCGCCCTATCTGGTCGGCGAAGACTCTGTCCATCAGCCTCTAGTAAGTGGCGCCGGCATTCTTTAATCCGAATGGCATTACCTGGTAGAAGTAGTTGGACGCGTTGGTCATGAACGCGGTTCTGGGGGCGTCCAAGGGATCCATCCGAATTTGATTGTATCCTGAGTACGCATCCATGAAGCTCAGCGTCTTATATCCTGAAGTACCATCTATCAGTCTGTCAATGGCGGGGAGAGGGTATGGATCCTTAGGGCACGCAGTGTTCAGATCCGTGAAGTCGACACACATCCTCCACTTACCCGAACTCTTTTTCACCAACACGACGTTGGCCAACCAGGTCGGGTACTTAATCTCACAGATAAACCTGGCCGCCCTCAACTTCTTCACCTCTTCATCCATCGCCTTCCGCTTTTCCTCTCCCATTTTCCTTTTCCTCTGGACCACGGGCTTCACCTTTGGGTCCACCGCCAAATGATGACATACCACATTCACATCGATGTCGGGCATGTCGGATGGGCTCCATGCAAACAAATCCAAATTTCTTCTCAGAAGGCGGACTATCCCCTCCTCTTCAGTCTTTGTCAAAGCCGTGCCAACTTTAGTAGTTTGAGAAGCCTGAGGGCCGATCTGTATCTCCTTAAGGTCCTCGATGGGGGTCAGTCTTTCCTCGACGTACTCCTCTCGTGGATCCAAATCTACAAAATTGACATCCTGGGCGTTTGAGGGGCTGGGGCCCCGCCCAGACGGAGAGTGGTCTGGTTTCCGAACTCGTAGGCTGTCCTGGTAGCACTTCCTGGCCGTCCTCTGATCTCCTTTGACCACTCCCACCTTACCATTGGGCAGTGGGTACTTCATGGTGAGGTGGAGCGTTGATATTGCTGCTGACAACTGGTTGAGTGAAGGACGCCCTATGATTATGTTATAGGATGAGGGCGCATTCACCACCAGGTATCTGACTGAGACGGGCCTGGCGCTTTCATCCTCGCCGAATACAGTCCTCATGGTTATATATCCCCGTACCTGCACCTGCTCTCCCACGAATCCAACTAAAGACCCGTTGAACGGCTGCAACAACTCCGCGCCCAAGTTCAACTTCTCGAAGGCGTCGTAATACAGGATGTCCACCGAGCTTCCTGGATCAATTAACACCCTTCTCACCACACAGTTCAAAAGTTGTAAGCTAATCACCAAAGGGTCGTCCTCGTGAGGGAGAATTCCCGCAAAATCTTTACTGGAGAAAGTGAGTTCAGGATCAGCTTCTGGGACGGGCATTCCCATGCCTTCCAAACTGTCGATGTGCATCACGTGGCGAGCATACCTTTTCCTGGAGGAGTTAGTCTCGCCTCCCCCAGCAAATCCTCCTGCAATGGTGTTGATGGTCACGCGGGCGTGTGGATTGCTATTGCCGCTGCCTGACCCGGGGTCCTCGCCACCCCTTGATGGGGGATCCTGTGGCCCGCGCTGGTTCCCTCTCTGGCTGGAACCCTGCCCTCCTCTGACGTAGCCCTTCAAATGTCCTTCCTGTATTAGCTTCTCGATCTCCTGCTTTAAGACTCTACAGTCGTCGGTGTGATGTCCCCTGGCTTTATGGTACTTGCACCACTTCTCAGGATCATTTCCCATTACTTCAGATCGCGAGGCCGGTGGTTGAGGAATCAAACCCGTATGAAGGACCTCATGCAGAATGCGCTCTCTCCTCTGATTCAAAGGCGTAAAGTTTTCTAACGGCCTTCTGGCCGGTGACTTGAAAGATCCCCGCATCGGCTGAAGGTAGCTATTCTTCCTGGGGCTATGAAATTCATTCCCCCCAGAACTCCTTTCGCGTGCGTCCCGGGCCTTCTTCTCAGCATTGCTCTCTTCGCCCTTGATGTAACACTCCGCCCGGGCTAAGATTTCCTCCATAGAATCCGCTGGTTTCTGGGCCAGGGATTCATTGAACTGGCCAGCTCTCAATCCATTCTGGAAAGCTCCGACGAAAATTTCCTGGTTGGGGCTGGCGACTTTGATAGTAGCTTCGTTGAACCTGGCGAGGTACTCCCTCAACGGCTCGTGGGGTCCTTGTCGGACGTTAAAAAGGCTGGTGGTCGAGACCTTTCTATGCTTGCTAGCTGTGAACTGGTGTACCATCCGCCTGGCGAAATCGGGATAGCTGGTTATGGAAAAGCGAGGCACACCCATGTACCACCTGAGGGCTGCTTCCTTGAGGGTTCCTGCGAGCAATTTGCATTTCAAGGAGTCCGCCGCTCCTATGATCGCCATCTGAGTGTTGAACGCCGTCAGGTGTTCGGTGGGATCTGATTTCCCATCGAATGAAGCGAGGTGTGGGGGTTTGAAATTCTCCGGGACCGGTGCGTTCCAGATCTCGGCGGATAAGGGCTGGGGATCCTCTAGCTCCGGACCCTCTTGGTCATCTTGCTGCTCCTGATGTTGCTGTTGTTGAAGAGTTTGGACGGAGGCCTGGAGTGCCTCATTCTGTTGGCGCAGTTCCTCTAGTTGGAGCTGCATGGCGGTAACGGCATCCGGATCGGCGTTGTTGTTTCGGGATCCGGCCATTACGAGCTGGATGATTCGGCTTGTTTGAGTGTTTGGTTAAGAAAAACTGAGGCTTGGGAAAGTTTTACCTGGCCCCACGGTGGGCGCCAACTGTTCCTGCTAGGTGAACAATCGTACCAACCCCCTGAGCTGTGTTATGACTCAAGAGCTTGGCTAGGGTTTTCTCTTTGTGAAAATGAACGTGATGCCTTATGAACCGTTGCAGCCCCCCTTTTATACGTCCCCCCAGCCTAGGGAAATGAGGGCGGTTCTTACGGGATTCCCCAGCCACCTGGAGCGGTGACCTGGTCCTCGTCCGAGAAGCCCGGTCTACGATGGGAACGTGGGAAAGACTTGGTAGACGGGTCCAAACGTGGCCGTTAGCTCGGGTTTTGACATGGTCAGCTCGCTCCGAGTGTGGTTCGGGGACCTGCTCCGTACCCGAGCTGTTTCTGCGGGTGCATGCTCTCGCCCACGTGGCGGGTACGTGGGCAATGGGGTCTAGCTGGCCGGGGAGGACTGCCACGCGTCGTGAGAGGAATAAGATGACGGTACACTTATAAAAAAGTGAATATCCAACGAGGAGTAACATTATTTCTTTAATTTCTCATAAAGCGTGAGACAAGCAAAACAAATAATAAAAGGCAGAACTTCCTTAACCTTTAGTAGGTCTTGTCAGAGCATTAGAGTACGTAACAGTAGGTAGTTGGAAGGAAGATCTCATTTATAATAGGCAAGTTACCTTTTTTAGTCTTTTAGATGTGATACAAATATCAGGTCAATCATTTAAGTTTTTTTAAGTTTTAAATAAATCATTCATATTTTTTTAAGCTTCAAATAAGTTGTTAATTGAATGCATATATTTGAAGTTTTTATGTTTTAAATGGGTCTTTAAAAGGGTAATAATGACCTATTTAAAACTTAAAAAACTTAAAAGACTAATCCGGTATTTTTGTTAAACTTAAAAGACCAAAATAAATATTTTGCCTTTATAATACTATCATAATCGAATGATTCATTAAATTGAACTACTCGTACTACTCTCTGCGGTTTTATTTATATAAAATATTTGAATCAACAAAAGTTTTATTTATATGTAAATCTTTAAATTATCATACTATGTGTTATCCCAAATATAAAAGAAAGTTACATAAATAGAAGTTGAAGTATTTGGTCTAAAATTTGAACTAGTAGATTAATTTTGGTTGATTTAACTTTATGTTATATTTAAAAAATGAGAGCATTTTGTATAACACTTGATTTATTCATGGTATAGATTAAGAAAAATAATAGGCTTAATTGCAGTTTTGGTCCCCCACTTTCATCTTTTTGTGAAATTGGGAGAGTTACTTTTACTAGTATTTTTTTTTACAGAAAGATACTTTACTAAATCATTTTTATCAATCTCCTGATACAAATAATACTCTCACCGTCTTATAATAAGTGAGTCATTCGAAAAAAAATTGTTCCATAATAATTGAGTCCATTCACTTTTCAATACAATATTAATTATTTTTTTCCAATTATAAATCTAATTAATATTACTTTCACCACTCACAACTCAATATATTCTACTTTGCATTTATGATAATGAGAAATGCACTAATACTTGACAAAACACTGAAAATCATTTTCTCTCTTTCACTTATATTTTTTTCTTCTTAATATGTGTGAAATGAAGAAAATGTTCATTAATAATAGGACGGAGGGAGTATTAATTATATGGTACAATTAGAAAAGAGTAATTAGTTGTAAAAAAACAAGTGATTAATATTGGATCCATAATTGAAAGTCATTGAGTTTAAAACAATTAGAAATGGGGTATGGAAAAAAGGGACTAAGGGTGTACTATGCAACTTAAAGAAGACCGGGTGAAAACATGACAATATAGAAAATACTAATGATATATATACAATCATTTTGTGATAATTTTTAGGACAATATTAATCTTTCATTTTTTTTGACAAAAATAATAAAGAGAAAACACAGTAAAACTATGAAATAGAGGGTCGTCCCAAAAATTATCTTAAAATGGTCGAATAAATATCACTTTTCTATAGAAAATGATGACAAGATAAACATATAAAAAAGCAGAAACTAAAACATCTATTATCGCACTCCTAAAAAAAAATACTGCAATCAAAATACATCATGACCAAGTTTAAGAAAATTGAAGACTAAACTAGCATATAAATTATAATTATTTCTTCCTTCCTTTTCTATAAACACCTCTTACTTTTTTTTCATGTATATTAAAAATTGAATTGACTGAATTTGATGTGTCAATTTTGTATATAGATCTTTCAAAAATATGTTGTATATATTAATGTGTCTTAACTTTAAACCTTAAAAAAAAGATAAATTACGAGCATTGATAAGGAACATATTTAAAAAATAAAATAATAAATTGAATATTAAATCAGATAGAGACGTATGTACAGGGACACAATTTATTAACAGCGAAGAACCATTTTGGTTCCCGACAAATTATATAGGGGCAAAATTAATCTTCGACAAATAAAAAGATCATATTTAGGTTTTAATAAAATAAAATCGAGACAATTTAATCCCTGAATCAATTTTTATTATTGAACCTATGACGTGTACAATTAGCTTAACTATGTGGCATTAAAAGTGTCAATTAAGTGCCAACGTGGAATTAAAAGAATTTTTAAGGGGACAAACTAGTCTTTCCTTTAAAAAGAAAAGCAAAATAAAACAAAAAATTTCACGTGTTTACGATAAAAGAATGAATTGTTGTGTTTAACGTTGAAATAGAATGAATGAATCAATTCTTGGTTCATGATATGAGAATGAATGGTCGTGTTTAACACACCTTCTATTTTTATTTCATGCATTTCGTTTCATGTTTCTCGTTTTCTTCGACGCCCTTTCGTTTTCGGCAAGTGTTAGCGACCACGACTATTTCAAACAGAGAAGATGACCGACAAAAAGATAAAAGTACCAATTTGGTCTCTTAAAATTTTAACATATTGCATTTTAAATTTTTTTGTCATGAAGAAATCGAAAAATAATGACTAATTTCACTTTTTATTTTTACGAGGATCAAATTGTCCCAATTTTAGTAAGGCCTTAAATATCCCTTATTTTTGTAAAAATTGAACATATGCCTAATCACAAGTCAAAAATAGGAAGAAAAAAAGTGGTTGGAGATAAATAATGAAAAAAAGACTAAATTGTTTCGGTTTAATTTTACAAGGGACTGAATTGGGTCTTTTATTTGTTGAAGACTAATTTGATCCCTACGGAATTTGTCAAGAACCAAAATGGGTCTTCACTCATTTATTAATTGAGCTTATAATC